>MU159157.1:194906-298036 GCA_015888305.1 Antheraea pernyi | reverse complement strand
AGCAATGCTGGTTGGAGATGTGCCAGCTTCTCCATCATTGTGTTCAGTTCTTCACAGTATATATCTGCAGTAATGCTCACCCCATTAAGAAGCTGTGATGAATCACACCGGCGGTAGACCACCAAACAGTGACCATCACTTTTCTAGGGGTAAGTTTTCGTTTAGGCAACAATTTCTTTCTAATATTTAAGTTATGTTAGTTCTTCATCAAATTCAGCTTTTTAAAGTTATTGCGGTTATACAATAAATTATCAACAATGTATGGAGAGAGCAAAGTTAAAATATCTATTGTCATAAATTTTGTGAATGATTCGCGAGGTCCCATGTTATAAATTGTGCGTATTGCCCGTTTTTGTAGTAGTAATATAGTATCGAACTACCGGGCCCGGCGGACTTTGTCCTGTCCTGATAATTAAAAAAATAGTGCGTGGAGTCCCTCCGCGCGGAAGAAGTGAAACTTCGTAATGTGGAAATGAAAATAGGAAGGGGTAGAAATTGATTTTTAGTGAAATCATATTGTTTTTTTTAAGACAAACTTTATTAACATTGTTAACAATTCACAATTGATCGCATCTATTAATTATAATTTTCGAGTGGAAAAATATCCAAATCTATAACATTTACAATGGGATTATGATGACGCTCGCGCTGGCATATAACAGGTATACTACGCGCATGCGTTCGATTGCCACGCATTCACTCTCGCTCTGTCTCTTTCTATTCCCTCTTAGCGTTAAACGTTTAACGCAACCTTGTTGGAAGTCGCATTAAAAGTTTCTCTTAAAAAAAAAGCAAAGTGCAAAGAGAAAAAAATTACGACTATAATAAGAGCTTAGCCTTCAAGTATAGGTAAAACACAAATTGTATTACTTTAATAGTTTTAAAATATTCAGAAGTATTAATAGACGAACATAGATATTATTCATGTTTTTATAGGTTTTGTATATTATATTTTGAACTAGCGGGCCCGGCAGACGTTATCCCGCCCTGATTATAAAAAAAATCTGGGACAAATGATATACCAAAACGTTCCTCGTGAATCACTTTATCTACTGGTGAAAACCGCATAAAGATCCGTTCAGTAGTTTTTGAGTTTATCGCGAACAGACAGACAGACAGACGCGGTAGGGGACTTTGTTTTATACTATGTAATGATTATATATTACTTATACATACATATAATAAAACAGTAACCAGGCCAAATCTGTACAGTAAATATTTTTTTGTGAATTATAATTGAGGTGGACTCTGTTATCTATATAGAAGCCAAAAATATTTTATTTAGAATATTTGTCTGTTTATCCTTGTGACGCAGTATCACTTTGAAAGTATTAAGACAATTTTGACGAAACTTGACATAGTGATAATTAATATGGTCGCCTAGTGGTCGAAATTCATCATAATTCATTTTGACATTCAATAAGGCCAAAGAGAATAATCATTATTTTAATGGTTTCATAAGTTTATTAAAGATATATTATTTATCAATTAATTATTTAAGTATTCTTAATTTACATATCTATACTAATATATGAAGCTGAAGAGTTTGTTTGTTTGTTTGGTTGAACGCTATGATCTCAGGAACTACAGGTTCGATTTGAAAAATTCTTTCGGTGTTAGATAGCTCATTTATCGAGGAAGGCTATAGGCTATATATAATCACGCTAACACCAATAAAAGCGGAGCCCCAATGAAGAATGTTTCAAAATCGGGCTGTTTTTTTTTCATTTAGCTGCGTGTTAACGTTAGTATTATATACGTTGCCATGGTAACGTGGTAACTTTCTATCGCAAACATTTTAAAAGTTTATTTTGTGTTTCTGTTCACAATGTTTATTCTACGTTTGTTTTGTTTCCAATTTTTTATTTGTAATCTATTACGTATTATAAAAATAAAGTGTCTATATGTGAAATTAAAATAACAACTTTTTGGTGAATGGATATGGCTACAAATAACAAAAAAAAACTTTTATATCCCGTCGGTATTTTTATATTTTCTCTGTTTGTTTGTTTGTTCCGGGTAATCTCCAATACGACAGGACGTATTTTAACGGGAATTTTACTGGCAGATAGCCGAAATGATAGCGGTTGACATATTCTATTTTATCTGTCCACGGCTTCGTCCACATTGCTCTTTCCAAAATGGTTGGACCGATTTTCACTAGTACTTAGCAGACCTCATAAATAGTAATTTAGGTTTTTTATTCTCCTTCGGCTGCAGTGGAATATTCGCAATGCCTGAACTTTTTTTTATAATATTGGTGGCAAACGAACATACGGGTCACCTGATGGTAAGTGATCACGGCCGCCCATGGACAATTGCGACACGAGAGGAAACACAGATGCGTTGCCGGCCCTTAAGAAAGGAGTAGGCTCGTTTCTTGAAAGTTTTCTTACTTTGTCACGGATCCCATAATCAGAACCTAACCAAACTCTCATCAAACTACCCTTGAAGTACATCCTTTCCAATAAAAAATGAATCATCGAAATCGGTTAGCGTGATATTGAGTTATTCGTCTATTTGTCGTGTACATACTTAATGCAAATTTAAAACTTATACGGTTTTGCACTGGATGCCGTTGTCGGAACTGGACCAAATTTAAATGGGACCACACGGGAAGTACCAGCTTTCAAATAAAAAAATAATAATCAAAATCGGTTCACCCAGTCCAAAGTTATGAGGTAACAAAAAAAAACAGACGAATTGATAACCTCCTCCTTTTTTTGAAGTCGGTTAAAATAGGATTAGGCACTTCTCCATATAAACTTTAACTATGTCAAAATTCACGTTCATCCGTTCGTGCAATTCTCTTAAAAAGGGGTACACAGTTTTCGCTTCACATATTAATAGATAGATTAAGTAACATATCGGATACTTTTTACAAAAATACAAAATCTTTAGGGCAATCAATTATCACATTTTTACAGTTCATTATATATGCCATTTGATTAATGGTGTCAACTACCCGATCCATGAATGTGCGGCCCGCAGTTATACCTCACATTTATTTATTTATTTAAACTTTATTGTACCCCTATGTTCAATTGTTTGAACGACATTCTATTTATAATATTTACAAAAGTTTCAGCCAGCCTGCCAAAGAGGATGACATTCTCAGTAGCTACATGATTCCCCCTCAAGCGAAGCGTACCGGCATCTTGATGCTTCGACCGGAACGTGTCTTCTGCAGGGTGATTGGCTCTGAAGTAGCGTTGGCTAGAGTAATGCTTGGTCGATCCACGTCGAGGGAGCTGCGGGCCGCCGTGGTGAACAGTCATGTTGCGCTCCGCGCTCTCCGTTCGTCCGTCCGATCCGCTGACTCGCTCTCGCGCTCGTGCCATCTCGCTCGCTTTCGTGTCGACCGCGCAGGAAAAAGAAGGCGGCCCCTGCTTCGCAGCCCAAGTTCTCAGCCGTGCCACCGAAGCCGCAGGCGAAGCCACCAGGGCCGAAATTGCCGTCCATCCCCCAATCGGCTGCGGTGATCGTGACGCTGCAGGGTGCCGCAGCCGGCAGGGGGATAGGATACAGGGAGGTCCTCACAAAGGCGCGGGAAGCCGTGGCCTTGCCGGACATGGGCGTTTCACCTCGGGAGAGGGTTTTGGCGGTGTCCCTTGACATCGCCAACGCCTTCAACACCCTGCCGCATGGAGTCATACGGGAGGCGCTCCGATATTTCGGATATGCGATCAAACTTACGCAAACCAAATATGAACCTAATACATAAATTTTGTAGTCGTTCCAGTTTATCAAGTTGAGCTTCAGTAAGATCTAAATAACAAGTATCAGCATAGTCGAGGATAGGAAGGAGAAGGGTTTGTGCAAGCGAAATTTTAGTGGGAATAGGGAGAAAATTACGGAGTCTTCTTAGGCATCCGGCTGACGCGAAAATTTTCCGACTTAGTTCATGAAGCTGTGGACCCCAAGATAAATTTTTGTCAATATAAATTCCTAAGTTTTTTACTATATCACATACAGGAAGGATAGTACCTTCAAAGATGATAGGTGGGAGTTGCATTTTCTCAATCTTTACAGTCATCCTAGGGCTGCCAATAATTATGATTTGGGTTTTATTAGGATTCATTCTGAGACCATAGGCTTTACTCCATCCACTAATGCGTGTCAGGTCACTGTTAATAGTATCGATAGCTTGTGACAGGTTGTCGAGGGAAGCCTGTGAATAAATTTGTAAATCATCAGCATATAAATGGTAAGAAGAAAGTAAATTGTTGGATATAGAATTTATGAAGATTCCGAAAAGTAATGGAGATAACACACCACCCTGTGGCACGCCAGTAGAAGTCGCTGATAAGGAAGAAAAGGTTTCATCGATACGAATACGTTGTCGACGACCAGTTAGATAACTTCGAAACCAGTCATTAGCTATTACAGATACATTAAGTGAGTTTAGCACACCAAGTAGAACATCAAAGTCAACGGTATTGAACGCGTTACTAAAATCGAGCAAAGCAAGGATCGTTAATTGTCCGCGCTCCATACCTGACCGGATGTCGTCAGTTATATGTGTCAATGCTGTGGCAGTACTGTGACCAGGACGAAAGCCTGACTGAAAAGGATTAAGAAGATTATTTTTGCAAAGAAATGAGTTCAACTGCTTATAAACAAGTCGTTCTAGAACTTTAGCAAGAAAAGGTAATATAGAAACAGGACGATACTCTGAGAACAGCACAGGATTGGATATTTTAGGAATAGGTATGATATAAGCATCTTTCCAGGCAGCTGGAAAAACGCCACTCATTGTAGTAGTTATACGTAGTATCCTCTTAGTAGTCTGTGCTCACATTATTCTGTGTTGTCATTTACCAGATTAGATTTTTTATACCACGATGGTAGCAAACAATGTAGCATGTGGGTAGCAGCGTTAGTCCGGTGAAGCTGTTAGGTCAATAGCGTAGTCAGCTTGAAAAAAAAAGGTAGCAGCACGCTGGATGTTAGGCCGTCATCGCAGTCTATGGACGCTTGAAACATCGGAGGTGTCATGCGCATTGACGATGCTTCAATGACCTATTTACTTTCCCCTTGAAGAATTACGTGGATAAATGAAGAAAAAAAAAATTGAAAACAATTGCTATCGAAAACAGTTTCATTAGAACTATAGTTACCATATTATATCGTATTCATTTCTATTTTTATATGAAAAAAAAAACATTTGAAATTATAAAGAATATGTAGGAGCTTCGCTCACTACTAGAATATTCGAGACTGACACGGACAGCGTAATGATAAAACTCGGAGTACGTAAAATAGACTGTTTATTAAAAGGATCATAAAAGGTATAGTCCGGTGAAGCTGTGAAGACCCTGCTGGGTCAATAGCGTAGTCAGTTCGAGAAAAAAAAATCATAAGGTATTTATACAGACACGCGACATTTCATTTATTTGTTCAATTGTTTGAACAACATTCTATTTATAATATTTACAAAAGTTTCAGCCAGCCTGCCAAAGAGGATGACATTCTCGGTAGCTACATGATTCCCCCTCAAGCGAAGCGTACCGGCATCAACCGGAACTTGATGCTTCGACTGGAACGCGTCTTCTGCAGGGTGATTGGCTCGGAAGTAGCGTTGCCTAAAGTAGTGCTTGGTTGATCCACTTCGTTGAAAGTAAAAAAAAAAAAAAAAATGGTCGATCCACGTCGTTGAAACCGTAGACGGGTTTTAAACGATCAATGGCTGCGGTTGCTTCTCTAGTAGGCTATTGTAGTGAAAACTTTTGTGAAATACTTTGTAGTGGAAGTTTGTTGAAAGCGACGACATAGAAAGACGTAGGAAATCGTATTCTGTTGAGTGAAGATTTCAATAACTGTCGATTTTGTTTATGATGCGTAGTCTAAACGAGTCTGTAATCTCCGCAGACGTGAAATGTCTCCGTTTTTCTTCTTGACGACAAAGTGGCTTGACCAGGAACAGTTGCTGGGTCTGAATAAGCTCCGACTCATCATGTGTTCCGTTTTGACAATTTCATCGCGACGTGGCGGTATTGTCGTGCACGGCAGTGTATCGTTTGACCAGTCGTTTCGATAAAGTGTTCAACGTTCGAACGGAATTCATCGAAGTAAATGTTGGCCTACCTGGGAATTCAGTATGTCGTGATACAACAATCCAGGGTTGATACTACGTGTGGTTTCGTGAACCGAGATGCGTGCAGGAACTTTGACTGAGAGTTTTGTCGTGTTATCAGTGAGCTGCCGGCTTTCGAGATCGACGATCAGCTGATGATATCGAAGAAAATCGGCTCAGAGTATCTGTTGTCAGTCTAGTTGAAAGTGCAGTTCATACGGTACCAGAGTTTGATTACATCATTGCTTTGTAGGTGGTACGGCATTGTATGCACTTGTTCGACTTCCTAGTGATGTGTTAGGTGCGGTAGTTACGAACCTTGATGGTAGATTCCTGGCTATCTGGCAGGGTAAACTGCATGGTCTTGCATTCTTGGCAAACCGTCGATGGGAGTAGCATCATTGTGACGGCGACGTAGTCTTGCAGGAAATCTCGTGAGTGAGAATTTTAACCAGCTTGTGTTTACAGGATAGGAATAAACGTTTCATAACTTGGCATCGTCCTTCCTGTGTTTTTTCCTCGTGGTTACATCACTGTAGGTGCGGTGGCATTATCACGTGAGCGTGCGTGATAGTAGAACTCGGCGTGCTTCGGATGATGAGGGTCTGATGCGCGGAAATGCGTCGCGGCGACGGCGTTACTGTTTGTAGGAACCTCGGGATCATCTCTGGAGAGCGCGCGGAACGCGACGTCACTAAATGTAGGAGTCTGAACTATATTCGGAACATTTTCCGTCGGGGTCACCAAATGTAGGAGCTTCGCATCCCACTGCTGTCGCCGCCGAAGGTGCGTCGCGAAGTTGGGGTCACCAAATGTAGGAACTTTATACACGCATCGCAGCGTCGGGGTCACCAAGTGTAGGAGCTAGGGTATCATCATCATGCCGGCACACGGATCACGTCGGGGTCACCAAATGTAGGAGCTTCGCTCACTACTAGAATATTCGAGACTGACACGGACAGCGTGACGACAAAACTCGGAGTGCGTAAAATAGACTGTTTATTAAAAGGATCATAAAAGGTATTTATACAGAGACGCGACATTTCATTTATTTGGTCAATTGTTTGAACAACATTCTATTTATAATATTTACAAAAGTTTCAGCCAGCCTGCCAAAGAGGATGACATTCTCGGTAGCTACAAATATATTATAAAATTTAAGAAAAAAAAAACAGATTATAATCTTAAATTGTGTAGAATTTGTAAATAATCCACTCAGCATTAATCGAGTTCGCTTCATTTTTCTTTGAATTACGATTTATAGTTATTTGTAAAATTATTTAGTTATTCTGGAAAAATTATAAAAACACGCTTTTTCGTAGTTGAAAATTAAGGACTCAGATTACAATTGATGAACTCTTTATCAATTCCAAAACAGTTACGCTTGTCGTGTTTAAATAAAATATGTATTGCGTGAAAATAACCTATTATTACTGGCCTTGAATTTTAATCGATAAGATTCATTGGTTTGTTTTCAACGAGTAGTTTGCATTCTATCGCTTCACTACGATATTACAATTTTGTTTAGTTGTACTTTTCATTAGTGTCAGATTTGTGGTTCACATCGGTACTAATTTTAATTTTTTTCGCTTTCACATAATATCTACTACTCACGGTTCACCTGTTAAAGATTTATAAAAATCAATCTAATTATTATACTTCAGTTTATTTACAGCTATTCAAGGTAAAATGTTGATTATTTGAAATATAAATTTACGCGTACAAACCGCTTGGTCACTCTAACCTAGCGACCTATGAATATTTGTTTTTCAGATGTTCTTAACTCGTTCCGAATATGATCGCGGTGTCAATACGTTCAGTCCTGAAGGCAGGCTGTTCCAAGTCGAGTACGCTATCGAAGCAATTAAACTTGGTTCAACCGCTATCGGAATATCTACATCGGAAGGTGTAGTATTGGCTGTAGAGAAGAGAATTACATCTCCATTGATGGAACCGACTACAATTGAGAAAATAGTGGAAGTGGATCGGCACATTGCTTGTGCTGTGTCCGGTCTTATGGCTGATTCTAGGTGAGATTTAAATTTGTTTGATGTTACATTAAATTGGTTGGAATTAATTTTTTACAGAAAGTATATATGAAAGTACTAAAATAGTTTTATTCTTGAATACATAACTATTATAATGGCTCTAGTCTTTTATATCCATGGCTTATTACTAAAAGTTGTATTCTTGTTATATGCATTATTTGATTAGTTATAAGATTTGCAAGATATTACGAGGCTGCGTTAGAAATTCGCATCCTGAAATAAGGGTTGAGGGCAGGGGCTGACTACCCCTCTAAACCACTCCCCCGCCATGGAAAGTTATAGTCACTGAGATATTCATGATCAAAGTTTTGAGATTATGTTGCCTCCGAACAATCATTGGTAATTTTGTATATTAACAACATGGTGATTTTTAAGTTTAAATTCAACAGTTTGTACAACACTATGTCTATATATAAGTAGAGCAAAAAATGATTGCTTGAAAAATATAAATTTTGTTGAAAAAAATAGTATTTAAAACTCTTTTAACAGTACTAAAAGTTATAGTAATTTTGCATAAAAAAGGTTGAGTTTTCAACTAAAAAAATAATAACTTGTATGAAACGATGTATATCTAGGCATTAAGGAATACATTATTGATGGAACTGCATAAATCTTGAGAACAAAAAAGAAAATTATTTACAATAAACTTCTGTCCTCATTTTGCACTCAAATATTTCACATTTAAGCTCATAGTGGTTAAAAATATTTAATTAACCTACATAGAGAACTAGCGTGGGCGCAAAGCTTACCTTCGCTCCTGCCCTATTCCCCGTATTAACGTAATGTGACTTAGTTGGATTTGCTCTGACCAGTTAGCTCGCTCGCCTGTGTGATGTGGAAGAAGCTTTATGATTTTTTCTAGGATTGAGACAGTTGAGTTTTGTATTAAACATAGTAGAAATAAAACAAAAAATACAAGATCTGGAAAACATTCCGTTTTAGTCATACAAATAATTTATACTTGATTTTTTGGTTTTTTTTTCTGAAATAATAGTGTTCAGTTATAGAACAACAATAAAGATGTATAGAACAACAAAATTATAGTATTGGAAACCTTAAAAATCATTTCCCTTATATGTAACTCCAAACACATATTTAAAAAAAAACTATGCCTGTGCAGCTCTCTGTTTGAGGGGGGTGTCCCTTAAAACAACAACCTACTACTACTACTACTAAAAAAAACAACCCTTAACCCCAAATTCGTGATGCGAAGTTCTAATGCCAAGCCAATATTAAAAAAAGTACCTTGACAAATTCTATACGTAAATCCCTTCCTCATGAATCACATTATCTACTGGTGGGAACTGCATGAAAATCCGTTTGGTAGTTTTTGAGTTTTAATTCATGTGGTATGTGGTTTTCACCAGTAAATAAAGTGGTTTACAAGGAAGGTTTACATATATTTGTCATGTTTTTTTATCATTAGGGAAGTACAGCCTCTGCCGGGCCCTCTAGTAAATCATATATTTTTGACTGAACTTTTGTGTAAAATGTAAAGCAAGATGGTAGCTTAACAATTGTCTTCTTACTTAAAATGCATAGGACCATTTTATTGTTTGTGACAGTAGGTTTGCTGCTTGTATATACTTTTCATTCTAACCAACAGAACTTTTAATGAGGAATGATATATGAAATTATGTTCTTCCAGAACATTAGTGGAGCGTGCTCGTGTGGAATGCCAGAATCACTGGTTTGTGTACAATGAGAGGATGAGTGTCGAGTCTTGTGCACAAGCTGTGTCCAACCTTGCTATCCAGTTTGGTGATAGTGACGATGACAGTGGAACTGCTATGTCGAGGCCATTCGGTGTAGCTGTTATGTTTGCAGGTAAATGTTCCTATACAATTTTTATCTACATTTAATTTACATGTGTATTTAATATAGATTTTTTTTTATATCATAGGAGGCAAACGGACAGGTGGTTCGCCTGATGTTAAGTGATCACCAGCGTCCATAGACATTTACAACACCAGGGGAGTCACAAGTGCGTTGTCAACCTGTCTTGGGGGCGAGGGGGAGTAAGGGAATGGGGAAGGGGAGGGGAGGTTTGACCTCCGGTGCTCTCACTGACCGAACGAAATGCAACAATGCAAGCACTGTTACTTCACGTCGGTTTTCTGTGAGAGGGTAGTACTACCCTAGTCGAGCCGACCCATTCATGCTGAAACCATTAATAGCGTCATCGTGGCTCTACCACCTACATAGATGTTGACTTCTTCCTAATAAATCTTGGTACAAAAAATCAATTTAAACCAAAATATTTGTAGAATTGTATAGTCAAATTTGATGTCTAGGTTTTATAAATAAAGTAGCTTATGCCCTCAACTTCGTCTACAGGGAATAGTTACTTTGGGCTTAATGCTAACATGCAGTGGAAACTCACAAAAGGAAAAAAAAATGATTTTGAAACATTCCTCATTGGTGCTCAGCTCCTATTGGTCTTACCGTGATTATATATATTGTTCTAAGATACTTTGAGGTCCAATAGTTTTTTTTTTCTTTTTTAAAATGGCAACATGTGTGCGTACACAATTTTGCCAATGTCAAGTGAATGGAGCCATAAACAATGGAGGTTGCGCCAGACAATTAAACAATTATCTTTATATCCAAACCGGGCTATCGACAAACAGATACCACAATGAAAGCACATGTAAACTAAACATACAACATATTGTTAGACGTACACAGGAGCATCACACTAAAATCTAAAGTTTATAAATTACCAATAGTTATTGACTCAACAAAGTTAATAAGATGAACTATCAAATGGCTTGTTGAGATTTGACAAGTTATTGAACTGATAATGCTATTGAACAGAAAAACTACAATGAAAGTACCTTACAAACTGGGCAAGACATTTATTAATCAAACCATTTTGGTCTTAAAAGGAGCACAGAGCATAATAACAATGATATAATTACATATGTAATATTTACTATATTTGAAACATTGTTCTTTCTGAGGAAGTGCTAATGGTATTATATAAATTGTGTAAATAATGTATTTTTTAGGTATTGACGAGAAGGGTCCACAGCTTTTCCACATGGATCCAAGTGGTACATTCGTGCAGTATGATGCTAAAGCAATAGGATCAGGCAGTGAAGGAGCTCAACAGAGTTTGAAGGTGTGTATAAATGAAATTTTTGATGGATTGGTAGAATGTGTAATTTCCGTGCATTTACACTTTTTTTCTCCTGTCGAGAAAAACGTGAATACATTATTGTTTACATGTAGTGTAAAAAGTTGACATGCACTAAACAAACACTCACACAGATAGAATTTTATTATATAGCAAGTTGCAAAAATTGATTTATTTTAAATCATTATAGCAATACACATGTGGATCGACTGGCTGTTCAGTTTACGCAACTGCAAGGAACACTGTACTTATATCATTTTGCAAAAACAAATCAGAATCTTTCTTTGTCACACTTAGAAATCTGCTCATGTGCGAAAGAGATAAACATATTTCTATTATGCGTATTCAGTGTGAGGTTATGTCGTGCATTAATTCCTAGGTACTACACAAATGTAATATATGCTTATGTTGTAACGATCAGCTGTATTTAACGGATCTATATTGTGACGTGTATTAAAAAGGATAACTTTATGATTTTTGAAGTTAGGAAAAAATGATGAGGGTAAATTTTTACGATGCGCGCGCACACCGTCTCCGAAAAACCGACACCCTGAAGTTAGCTATAGTCAACATTTTGTTTCTTTGTATTAAAACTTTCAATGTATTAAATACCTTTTTCCTATTGTTACTGTCATTTATTCTACAAACGTAGAATAAGGCGAATGATAAAAAAATTAAAAGATTTTTATCTTGTTACACCAAAGAAGTATAACGTCTAACGCGTGTACATAAGTACACACACACTTTTATCATGTGACATCTACACAATAATTGTAATATGAGAATGAATATGAATGAAATATAGCAGGAATCAGGAATGGCGGATGCTGTCCCACCTAGATAAAAAAAAAAATGTGACAAGCTTCCTCACGAATCACTTTATCTACTGGTCAAAACTGCACTTTATCACGATAAGACAGATGTGGCAGAGTACTTTCTTTTATAATATGTAATGATAACATTGTTCTAAAATAGTATTGCTATTGATTAAATTGCCCTAAATATATTTTTCATCATTAAAACAATGCTTAGAATTATATGAGTAGTTCCAGAGATTATTTACTTTTTTACAAATAAATAAACAAACTAACAAATTTTGCTTCTTCATAATAGTAGTGGTATGTGTTCTAGCTAAGAAGTCTAATAATTGAAAAAAAAATTAACACAACCTATTGAGTTTGTTACTACTTGTAGTCATAGGTGTGTTGTCTGAACAGTTGATACTCATGTGTACTTTTGTTAAACTTAAACTTGATAAATATATACTAGACTTTGTTCTGTAATAGATAATAAATCACTCTTACAGGAAGTTTACCACAAATCGATGACTCTCAAGGAAGCAATCAAGTCCGCCCTGACCATCTTAAAGCAGGTCATGGAAGAGAAACTGTCAGAATTCAATGTGGAGCTGGTGACAATGACTCCAGGATCCCTATTCCACATGTTCACTAGGGAACAACTAGCTGAGGTTATCAAAGATATACCTTAAACTATTGTAGATAGATTATAAAGTGCACAATTGATTTATACCATAACAAGCATTGTGGGTGAAAGGAATTAGCAAAATAACTTTTTTATAATTGAAAAAGATGTCATAGTATTGAAACTATATATGGATATGCTGTTTCCCACACATACACAGCTTGCAAATGCAGTTTTCTAAGCAATTTGTCACCATGTCCAAGTCTTAGGGTATACCTGCCATCTGTGTGCTACAAAGCTATATCTTGAAACTTGTTGTCTACAAAAAATTTAATTATCTCAATAACAAAAATATAAAAAACAGGTTAATTATAAATGAAACCCTTCTATGGAATTATTTATATTAATCTATATTAAAATACCTTTCTAGGAAATATATTAAGTGGACAACATCCAAAAATATTTGGTTTCCATTTTTTGATAATCATAGACAAGTATAGTTGTGGTAATAAAGTATTGCATACTTACAATATGTTCTTTGGTAATATGTAATTATTTGATGATGTGGTGAAGTCCACTTGTAGGTGATATGTTTGATTTTTGGTGATGTTTTTGTTATCTGTATACGTTGGTGCTTTCTGTTTTATCACTAGTGCTAATTTACTTTATATATATTTGGAATATCAGGAGCATTTCATATGTTTGGCTATCATGTAAAAAAGCTGAAGCTATCGCTGGTTTCAGCATGAATGGGTCGGCTCGCCCCAGGTAGTACCACCCTCTCGCAGAAAACCGACGTGAAGTAACAGTGTTTGCATTGTTGCGTGTTGTTTGGTCTGTCATAGCGCGGGAGAACCACCTCCTCTCCCCTCCCCATCCCCCAAGTACAGGCTGGCAACGCACTTGCGGCTCCCCTGGTGTTGCTAGTGTCTATGGACGTTGGTGATCACTTAACATTAGGACCTCTTCGTTCGCCTCCTATGATATAAAAAAAAGTGATGAAATATTTTAAAGTCGCTAAAAAAAATTGCAACTAAAATTTTTGTAAGGTAGCCACCATTACAATGTTAGGCTTAAAGGACATATGTCCACTATTTAAAAAAAAAGTTTGTGAGTTACAAATACCCGTGTTTGGGGTTTTGGCCGGTATCTTGGAACGTGTTATTTGGCTGTATATTATGTAATTTTGGTGGTGTTTTATGTAATATAGTTTGATTATTTTGCACAAGTGGATCGGAAATAATAAAACGAAACATGGATTCTGATTTGCCACAGAAACTCCCTGGAAAGTTCTAACAAGACAGCCACCATCTTGTTTATTGAAATGATTGCAAAGTTATAATATCACTACCAACTCGGCAATGGCAGTAAAAGTCTACTAGAAGATTTCTATCTAAAAACAAAATAAAAAAACAAATGGTTTCAATACTATTACATCCATTGTGGTGATAAATTTAACTATAAAGTTCTTCAGTTATATTATAAATCAATTGTGGTGCTTTAAGAATCATCATTCGAGTAACTTACCAAGTAATATTCTAGGTATTGTTTGCCTTAGTACTGTCTTATATTAGTATGTTATAGCTATGTATGTTCTTTGTCGATTCGGTCATTCAGTTTTAAATACTGCAGTGTATTAATTAGTTTTGTACAATAGATTTTTTTATATGTATCTATTTTTTTTCAGTGTGAAGCTATTTAAAATATTACATGTAAAGTTGTTCTCATATAGATTAAGTGTCCATTTTTAATAAATTAAATCATGTATTTGGTATCTATTTTATTTAGTTCCTATTGTATTCATGTTGTAATTACAATGTAGCTTAGTTCAGAAATATAATGTAGAAGTTAATTCAATATAAATACTTATTATGACCCAATGGCAGTGTGATCGGACATGGTGACGATAGACTTAGGTTAAAGTCCTGTTTTGAGCCTATCTTCGGTGAAGGAAAACATTGTAGGAACTGATAACATGATGGAAGGACTTTTTCTAGCTGGTGATAGACCTAAGCTGGTTAACTACCATCGTGATGTTGGAAAATCTCCCTAAGCATTACATCTTCCAGCAGCTTTCTTTAAATACCTTTATAGGTTTTACTGTTTGACAACAACGTCACCTTACGTTAAATGAACGATGTGGTCTAATATGGTAAATGCGTTAAACCTAAAAAGAGACCAACTCTCATATATAACTGCCATGTATAGTTAGGGAGCTAGGCGATAGGGTTTTTAACCCAAGGATGGCAGCTAACTAGATGAGTTTAGTAATGGCCTTACCACATGCTCCGGCAAATCTGCGAGTACTCGATCCTACACCGATCGACACTGTCGAACTTGCTAACATCAGAGCCATTATCGCTTCATCGGTCGAAGGAAAATATGATGAAAGACCAAAACGTTGAAAGGATATTGTTGAAATCCCTCCTTCCTATCTAACTAGCGGGCCCGGCAGACGTTATCCCGCCCTGATAATAAAGAAATCCTTGCCAAATTATATACCAAAACCTTCCTCATGAATCACCTTATCCACTGGTGAAAACCGCATGAAAATCCGTTTAGTAGTTTTTGAGTTTATTGCGAACAGACACGCGGCAGTGGACTTTGCTTTATACTATGTAATGATATAGAAATTGAACATTTGTCAGGCGCTGTTGAAGTATTACCTAAGCAGGATTTTAGTCTTACACTCCCCCTCCCCCCTTACATACGTAATCAACCATCAGTGCTTACTTAAATGGCCCCCTGTCAAATACTTTATAATTTGTTCCGGATGCTGTAATTGAGTCAGGCCCTTTCTCTCTAGTATTTATTGCATTACCATCTGTTGTTATATATCATTTGAGACAAATGATATAATAACAAGCTTGACTATTAATTACTCAATAATAAAAAAATAATATATAGATTCCATATGCAATAGTGTAGCTTAGTATATCTGGAGGAGGGATTTGCGGGCAAGAGAAGAGGTATAATATAAATGACTAGCCGACCCGTGCCCACTTCGTTGGGCGGTAATAGGCATTATCAAGCTACAACTTTTTTCTAGAACTCGATCATATATCTTTCGTCGTTAAGGTAGCGTTCGTAAGAAACGTTTTCGTTCGACCATTTTTTCTCCGACTCCCCAGGTATTATTACCCCCTACAACCTCAGAATCTTTATCTCTTTATGATATTAGTATAGATAATATAATTAGTTAATAGGTTCTGCCCATGACTTCGTACACGTGGAATCGTTATTTTGCGCTAAAACGCAGCGGAAGCTCTGAAAAGGAAAAAATATCCCGATTTTGCAGCATTCTTCATTGCTGCTCCGCTCCTATGGGCCTTAGCGTGATGATATATAGCCTATAACCTTCCCTATATAACACTGAAAGAATTTTCCAAATCGGACCAGTAGTTCCTGAGAATTTACAACATCACAACGTCACAAACTACCTCTTTATAATATTAGTATAGATAAAAAATATACTGAAGTATTTGTCCATCGAACCAATGTCTATATTAAATCTATGTTAGTATAAGCGAGGCGCTGTAAATAGAGAGCAAATTTCCTCGCTCCAGTATGGTTTAGAAATATTTGAAACTATAATAGACAGGTTTTCAAAATGTTAGTTAAAAGTAATCATGGCTAATATGAATAGGGACATGGGTTTATTTGCAACTTTCTCACATTTTATCTACTCTGTCAGTTACTATTACATTTTGGATTGTCCTGAGCATAGAAGAGGACACAGCCTGATTTTCACCCTGGAAAAATATATATTACAATGTCGCGGGTAATGACTGTTTTAAAGCCGAATGAGTTTTTAATGATTTTAATTGCTTGAAATTGAAAATCCTACACTGTTCTACGCCTTTGCATATATTTTGTGTCAGGTCACTGAATTATGAATTGTAACCGCACTACAGATGATAGCGGCGATTCCAGAGCTTCAGTGGAGCGAAACTAGTTCACGCAATACTATACAAGACTTGTCGAAATTGAGAATCGGTCAGCATAATGAACAAACTGTGTAATACGAATCGAGTTCACAATTTAATTCGAGAACTTGTAGTATTAATAACCACATAACTGTATATTTCTATCGAGGCGATTTCATTCATAAATTTATCACGTTTGCCAAGAATGCCCGTCGATTGTAATGAATAATAATATTTCTTTAATAAACTTCTCTAGATAGCGATTTGTTTATATTTTAACACAAGTAAATGTATTTTTAAAGTCTTGTTTTAGCAATTTGTATTATTAGTTAACTTTAATCTCTTTAGTTGAGCTGGTATTAAACTTTTAAATCTGGTAACAATGTGTTCGTGTTTAGTAGGTGGTAGAGCCACGCTGAAGCTATTACTGGTTTCAGCATGAATGGGTCGGCTCGACCGGGGTAGTACCACTCCCTCACAGAAAACCGATGTGAAGTAACAGTGCTTGCATTGTTGCGTTTCGTTCGGTCAGTAAGAGCGCCGGAGGTCCAACTCCCCTCCCCCTTCCGTCCCTTTCCCTCATACATAGGCTAGCAACGCACTAGTGACTCCCCTGGTGTTGCAAGTGTCTATGGACGGTGGTGATTACCTAACATCAGGTGACTGATTCACCTGTTCGTTTGCCTCCTATGATATAAAAAAAAACTAAGAAACGACTCTTAGACTATAACTTTCAAAGTAAATACATAAACTTTAAGATATTTATGTATTACCTCGATTATGAGCCACTCGTAGTAATAGGAATAAAAAAAAACATCTATTTAATGAACAGAAATTAAACATACTGAGAATGGTGACAACGTGTTACTATGGCTTACATCACTGCGACAACATTACACATACCACCTCCACACGTGCACGCATACACATGCAAGTGGACGAGTTTTATTTTTTCCCTTATCAAACTGAAATAGTTTAGAAAATTATCCGATACGAAATATATATAAGGGTTGTTGAGGTATGTATGCTTGGTACACATATATGTTTCAACAACTCATATATGCATTGCATGTATCAGGCAACAGCCCAAGCCCAGGTGTGCCGTGCACCTTTGAGCGAGTTATAAATATAAATAAAATCGGCTGAGTGCCTTAAGCGCTCGCCTTAGTAGTCCGGTAAAGGAGGCAAAGGAACAGGTGGGTCACCTGATGTTAAGTGATAACCACCACCTGATGCAACACCAGGGGAGTCGCAAATGTGTTGCCAGCCTGTGTTTGTGGGAGGAAGAGGGGAGATGAGCGTCCGGCGCTCTCACAGACCGAACGAAACGCAACAATGCTTGCATTGTTACTTCACGTCGGTTTTCTGTGAGAGTGGTACTACCCCGGACGAGCCGACCCATTCATGCTGAAACCAGTAGTAGCTTCAGCGTGGCTCTACCACCTACCATATCATATAAGGGAATATAGGTTATCTTGAATAGCGTTGTACCATTTAAGGAGCTGTTGTTTAATTGCTTCCTTAATAAATAAAAAACATAATACACATGTCTTGGTATTTGGGATACTTTATGAAGTAAAATAAAAACACTAATATAGAAAAAATATAAAAACACTTTATTTTAGAAATTATTTCAGCAATAACATTATACGCAATTAAAATAAAATTAATTCGCCGAATGTTATTTATTGATCACATTTATATAATGATATGATATATATATATATATAATGAATTATTTCCACAAATGGAGATGATAAAATCTAACTTATGTATATTAGTTTATATCAAAATTATTTAAAATATTTCATTTGTTCTTACTAATATTATGCTATAAGTATTTATTCTCCTGAATTAAATCGTGTAATCGATTTCCAGAATACATTATGAAAATAATCGATTACAAAATTCTTTGACGAGTTGGCCATCGAGATGTTCATCGATTATTTTGTTTTATTATAATATAATGCAAGGGATTAATCGTATGTAATAAGTAAAAGTAGAACGAATGTTTCCATAATCGACTCGATTCACTCGCCATCGTGCAACTCTATAGGAATGTGATTTTTTCCATACTATATATATTTGTTTCTCGAAATAATCGACTCGATTCACTCGCCATCGTGCAACTCTATAGGAATGTGATTTTTTATATACTATATATCTATTTCTTATTTACCTTTTAAACATTCGTAAAATTGATTATCACAAGTATTTTAGTAAATATGGTTCAAGATCCAAAGGATTCACGTTTGGTGCTAGCCTTTCAACTGGCACACCATTTCTATCGACAATAAACTTGGAAAAGTTCCATTTTATAGCGTCGATAAAAGTGCCACCTTGAGTATTCTTTAAGAATTGCCACAGGGGATGTGAATTATCCCCGTTTACATCTATTTTTTCGAACAATTCGAACTTCACCCCCATTTTTTTGGTAAAGGAAATTATATCCGCAGCAGTTCCCGGTTCTTGACCGTTAAACTGGTTGCATGGGAACGCCAGTATACTGAGTCCTTTGCTGTGATACTTTTCGTATAGCTGATTCAGTTGTTTGTAATTGGTGTCTGTTAGGCCACATTGGGACGCTACATTAACTATGAGAACGACTTGACCTTTGTATTTGTCTAATTTGACCTCTTGACCGTTTATATTTCTTGCACTAAAATCGTAGATGGTTTTGGGTTTTTCTTCGTTAAGTGGTGTTGTGGTTTTTCTGGGACAAAAAGATTACATTTAAATTCTTATCTATGCTATTATAAAGCTGGAGGGTTTGTTGTTTGGTCGACCGCCCTAATCTCATGAACTACGGGTCCGATTTGAAAAATTCTTTCAGTGTTAGATAGCTCATTTATCGAGGAATGCTATAGGCTATATATCATCACGCTAAGACCAATAGGAGCGGAGCAACAGTGAAGAATGTTTCAAAATCGAGGTTTTTTCTTTTTGAGTGCTTCCGCTGCGTTAGCCCAAAGTAACTATTCCATGCAGACGAAGTCGGAGGCAGAAGCTAGTTTTAGATTTATGTCGATGACTGATATTTGGTTAAACTTAGGTGTCTAATTGTGAAGAGACATGCAAGTATTTACTTATACTTCTTTGTTTTGCGTTTAATAATACTTGAGAACAAAGAATTCTTATACTTAGGTTAATATGGTAGATGTTATTATACAATTTTCATATAACGATTTCAGCGTCACCTATCGGCCAAATAGATATGTTGTGTGTATATAAATTCAATCGGTCAAGTCGTTCATAAGTTAAGCAATTAATGGCAGGCGCACCAATTATATATATGAATCATATAGAATCGAAGGCGGTTAAATAGAGAGATGGTAAAAAATGAGTTTAATATATGGTAACACAGATTGTTTTCCAACATTATCTACTTTGATTGGCTTCATTCATCCCAAAATAACAGTAAAGTATTTACTGCAATTATGAACATAATTAAAATTTGTCATGTATTTTCAATTGCCAATTTGTTGTTCAGTTCTTCTTTGCTGTTTCGTATTTTAATTAATTAAGGGAGGAAGTCCATGTAAAATTTTCAAAAAATCGTTTTTTTTTTTTTTGAAAATCTGAGAACATGGTATATTGAGCGTGTACTGACGAAAGGGGGAAGAAAATTTTCGAATATTTGCTGAGTTACAGCTATTTGAATGGAGTAAGCCGGAGCGCCTACTGTAAAGTAGAGAGTCAGGTAGTCGGACCGCCCCATATAAAAGGGTCCCTTCTATTATAATGACAATGCAATCCTTTTGTCCTATAACTAGAAATACTCTTATATGCAATAGTAAGTATGTAAATATATATATATATATATATCGACTTATACGTATCTGTACACGTGTAATATTACTACACTAATAAAATTTAGTCGAGAAATATAGTTATCCACTCCAGTATTGGAAACCATAAGGATTTAAGCTCCATACAAACGAAAGTAGACCTTATGATGCACAGATCAGCAAATATTTGTGCAGCGTAAGTTAAAAAAAAATCGATGCCATGAAAGCTAAATGTTCTCATCTTCTGAAAAAAAATTCGGAGTAAAATATGGTAACTACATTGGCGACGGAGATTCTAAAACATTCAAGGTTTAGAACCTTACGGTGATGAGCTACCTGTTTTGAAGAGTGAATGTATTGGCCATGTAGAAAAAAGAATGGGTTCTAGACTTAGAAATGTAAGAAAAGAAAAGAAACTTTCAGGGAGAGGAAAACTAACTGATAAAGTTGTGAAAAAACTAACAAAATACTATAGTTTGAGCATTCAGAGAAATATTAGCAGTGTTGATAAGATGAAAAAAGCCATAATAGCAACTTATTATCATGTTTTTTCAACTAAAGAAGAACCGCGACATGAAAACTGCCCAGTAGGCGTCGATAGCTGGTGCAAGTGGCAAAAGGCTATTGCTCTAAATCTAGATCCTCGAAACAAAGATTTAGCTCCATTACTTGGTGAAGAAATAAAACAGTATCTCTTACCAATATACGAAGATTTATCCAAAGATAATTTGCTTGAGCGATGCCTTGGTGGTCATACACAGAATGCAAATGAAAGTTTCAACGCGACAGTTTGGAGATTATCACCAAAACATCTGCATTCTGGACTGAAAGTAGTTGAAATCTCAGCATACATTGCTGCTGGGATATTTAATGAAGGTTTCAGTTCAGTATTAAGAATAATGAACCTTCTAAATTTGTCCGTTGGCACTTGTGCTAAAGTTTTTGCTGTCAATACAGACGAGGCGCGAATATCCCGACAGAATCGCAAGAGCCTTTCAGAGACAAAAGAAGCTCGTACAGCTCGTAAACAACAGCTATTAGAAGAAAATCAGCTTTCTGAAGAGGAGGAAGGACTATCGTATGGACCTGGCATTGCTAAATAATGGGTAAGTAACTTAAACTAGTCATTTTCCTGTACTAAAACTTTAAACGCGATTATCTCGAAACTGTATTTTTAAAAACTGCTCGTGCGGTCATAGAAAACCGACGTGAAGTAACAGTGCTTGCATTGTTACGTTTCATTCGATCAGTGAGAGCGTCGGAATCCCAACTACCCTCCCCTCCAAAATCAAAATCACTTTATTCATTTTAGGCTCTAAGAAGGCACTTATGAACGTCAAAACTACCATCCCCTGTCCTCGTCCCCTCCACCAAACACAGGCTGGCAACGCATTAGCAACTCCTCTGGTGTTGTTAGTGTCTATGGACGGCGGTGATCACTTAACATCAGGTGACACGTCTGTTCGTTTGCCTCCTATGATATAAAAAGAAAACAAAAATCGAACAAAATTTCCACCTGTAGTAATGCTTTCCAATTGTTCTGAGTTGCCCATATATAATCTGGTGAATAATAGTTATTATGTCATTCTAATGCCAAACCGGTAAAACGAAGTTTCGGCTACTTGTCGCGCTAAAAACTAACCTCAAAATTAATTCCGACAAAAGCGCAGAATAACTTTGAGGCTTCTACATGGACTTCCCCCCTTAATTCATATAAATATCTAATAGTTACAAACGAAGAGCTAAAGGGAAAAATACTCATTTCAATATACTTGACTATCTAGAACAAGTGTAAAACTCGTGTCAAATTCTTTTTGTTGTTGTATTTTTTTTTTATGTCAAAAGGAGGCAAACGAACGGGTGGATCACCCGATGTTAAGTGATCACCGCCGTCCATAGACACTAGCAATACCAGGGGAGTCGCAAGTGCGTTGCCAGCCTGTGTATGGGGGAGGGGTTAGGGAAAGGAGAAAGGGGAAGGGAAAGGGGGAAAGGAGGTGGGCCTCCGGCGCTCTCACTGACCGAAGGAAACGCAACAATGCAAGCACTGTTACTTCACGTCGGTGTTCTGTGAGAGGGTGGTACTACCCCGGGCGAGCCGACCCATTCATGTTTTTATAGTGAATAACTAGCTAAATCCGTGACTTGACCACGTCGGTTATTATTATTGGGCATATTTTATACAGACAACTTCCAAATACATATAACATACGACAATTTCCTTTCAAAATCATTGATTATAATGTATTCAAGCCCACTATAAAGTGTTTTCAAAATTAAATTTGTCTGTCCTGTAAAGTTTTGTAAATGTGGCATAGCCAGTTTGTCCCTTTAGCCCTTAAAATGGAACGTTTTATGAACATATGTTGTAGTTGTTTTTAAAAAGAATCTTGATCGCTTGAAACTACTTATCAGTGTGATGTATATAAAAACTAAGCTTACATGTAGAACTGAGCCGCTTTATAATTTATATTGATTTTATAATACCTACTTTCCACCATTTTGAAATTCTCTAAACATATCGACGGCTTTAAAAACATCATCAGCCAGTATGTCTGGGTTTTCCAATGCAGCGAAATGACCTCCATCTTCAACCACCGTACTCTGAAGATAATTCTTGTATTTAAGACGGATAACGCAGTTCGGATGGAAGACTAATTCGTGTCTAAACTTAATACCCCACGTTGGTACATCTGTTGGTATCCTAGAAATTTGAAAAAAAAAAACAATCAGTAATAGATAATTTAATACTTGCATCCATTGACCTTGTTGAGTGTACATTCAATTTCCTAGATTGATTTTGTATATATATATATATATACATCCTATAAATTAATTAGAAAAAAAGAAGGAAAATAAATACATTTGAACACACATAAATATTAAATGCTTACAAATTAAAAACATGTATATAACAATGAATGATATAAAAAAAGTGTGTGTGTACTTATGTACACGCGTTAAAAGTTATCCTTCATTGGCGTAACAAGATAAAAGTCTTTTAATTTTTTTTATCTATCGCCTTATTCTACGTTTGTAGAAAAAACGACACTAACAATAGAAAATGTTGACTATAGCTAATTTCAGGGTGTCGGTTATTCGTGACGGTGTGCGCGCGCATCGGAATAACTTCAGGGTGTCGGTTTTTCGTGACGGTGTGCGCGCGCATCGGAATAACTTCAGGGTGTCGGTTTTTCGTGACGGTGTGCGCGCGCATCAGAATAACTTCAGGGTGTCGGTTTTTTGTGACGGTGTACGCGCGCATCGTAATAACTTCAGGGTGTCGGTTATTCGCGACGGGGCTCGCGCGCATCGTAAAAACTTCAGGGTGTCGGTTATTCGTGACGGTGTGCGCGCGCATCGGAATAACTTCAGGGTGTCGGTTTTTCGTGACGGTGTGCGCGCGCATCGGAATAACTTCAGGGTGTCGGTTTTTCGTGACGGTGTGCGCGCGCATCAGAATAACTTCAGGGTGTCGGTTTTTTGTGACGGTGTACGCGCGCATCGTAATAACTTCAGGGTGTCGGTTATTCGCGACGGGGCTCGCGCGCATCGTAAAAACTTCAGGGTGTCGGTTATTCGTGACGGTGTGCGCGCGTATCAGAATAACTTCAGGGTGTCGGTTATTCGTGACGGTGTGCGCGCGCATCGGAATAACTTCAGGGTGTCGGTTATTCGTGACGGTGTGCGCTGGCATCGTAAGAACTCCAGGGTGTCGGTTATTCGTGACGGTGTGCGCTCGCATCGTAAGAACTTCAGGGTGTTGGTTATTCGTGACGGTGTGCGCGCGCATCGGAATAACTGCAGGGTGTCGGTTATTCGTGACGGTGTACGCGCGCATCGTAATAACTTCAGGGTGTTGGTTATTCGTGACGGTGTGCGCGCGCATCGGAATAACTGCAGGGTGTCGGTTATTCGTGACGGTGTGCGCTCGCATCGTAAGAACTTCAGGGTGTTGGTTATTCGTGACGGTGTGCGCGCGCATCGGAATAACTGCAGGGTGTCGGTTATTCGTGACGGTGTACGCGCGCATCGTAATAACTTCAGGGTGTCGGTTATTCGCGACGGGGCTCGCGCGCATCGTAAAAACTTCAGGGTGTCGGTTATTCGTGACGGTGTGCGCGCGCATCAGAATAACTTCAGGGTGACGGTTATTCGTGACGGTGTGCGCGCGCACTGTAAAAATGTACTATCATCATTTTTCCCTAACGCGCCAAGAGAAGTATAACTTTAATAAAAATTGACGGTTTAGTGTACATGTGTTACAAATGGGCTCCGAGTTAGTATGTGCTGTAGGACCCAGAGTTATATGTGTGCACCGAAGTGATGGTTTGAATATTAAGTGTCATGTAGTGTAAGTTTGGAAATAAAAAATTGTAATAATTAGTGTATTTGCTATAAAAATGCTGTAGAGCGGTCTCTACCATCTGTGGTGTTTAAATCAACAAAAAAAAATTTTGATTTTAAGCGATGTAATTCAAACTTATAGACCTAAAAAAACAAGGAATTACTTTGTGCTCAAAGGGACTTATTTCTTCATCACATAAGGAGTGTGGCGTTACGATATTACTTTACGTATGTGTGCGTTATCGTGTCATTTGTTTTGTCAAAATGTCATGTAGGTAACGCATCTACGGCTTTTTTGTTATAATATCATTGTAACAATGTATTCAATGACTCAATAACTACAGTTACTATTTATATTTGATTTTATTTTATTGTTTACATGTACATAAGTTTAATATGTAGATAAAATTATAAGAAATTAATACGTACATGTCAAACCGAGTAGAGATCTGAGCTGAGTTCATTGTCTCAGCGTAGACCCTCATACTTGTTGTGATAGTATTGGAAGCCCAGTATACCATAACGTTGTCCAACAAGTGGGTCAGCTCGTACTTCTTCAGCAGGTTTCCGTCTCGGGCTATCTTAAACTCTGGGTTCGTCCAGGTGGAGAACTTTTCCAAGATGTATGCCGCAAGACCAGCCGGTGAGTCGGACAAAGCGGTACCTGGAATGTTCTCTTTTTGTTGTACTAGCTGTTTCCGCGACTTTGTCTGCGTGGAATTGTTACTTTAAGCTAATGATAACAAACAGCGAAAACTCCCAAAAAGAAAAAAAAACGATTTTGATTCATTCTTCACCAGTGCTCCGCTCCTATAAGGCTTGGCGTAGTATATATATAGCCTTCCTCGATAATGCTCGCAGTGAGCTATCTAACACTGAAAATTTTTCAAATCGGACCTGAACTTCCTGAAATTAGCGCGTTATAAACAAACAAACCCTTCAGCTATTATATATTAGTATAAATATACATTAATTTGCTTTAGTAGGAGTGTTATTCGTAACAGTGATGATGATATGAAATAGGTAGTAGTAACTGGTAATCCTACAGTTTTATAAATATGTCTTCACAAAATCTTATAGATATATACTACTGAACTTGAAACCTAGTCACATATACGCTTTGGGTGTTGCATTTCTAGCTACATCTATACCAGGTGAAAGGTTAACCACTCGCAGTATTCTAGGATATGACACTTCATGGTCACATTTAACATATGAAATAATAATATCAAAACAAACAGTAATAAACAACCATGAAAACCCAAGTCAAAATTTGTTCTAAGACTTACAAAAGTATAAACACAATCGTAATAAACCTAGGCGCGATGTCCGGTGCCAAAAGCTGCAATGGGCGACCCGGAGTTAATAACTTTCAATAATAAAACGGACTTTATTATCCTTTTGTTTTGTTCCTCACGATCACTTCCAAGTGAAAGTGAAATAACCCGACGGTCATGGACACAGTGCTTTAGACACAAAGAGGATTGTGTATAATTTTTGTATTTTTCTAGATAATTAAGTCAAATATTATGCACCTATTTCCTATAGAGTGTCCTTCATAAATATTGCTAAAGTCTAATCATTCATGTATAACTAGCGGGCCCAGCGGAAGTTGTCCTGCCCTGATAATTAAAAAATATAGACAAATTATATACCTAAACTTTCCTCGTGAATCACTCTATCTACTGGTGGAAACCGCATGAAAATACGTTCAATCGTGTTTGAGTTTATCGCGAACAGACGGTCAGGCAGACACCGCAGAGGACTTTGTTTTATACTATGTAATGATATCAAATGACAATGCTTAAATGTTAAACTACAAAAGAATAATTAAAATTAGATTAATGCTTACCAACGGTATCAGGTTTGGTTGCTTGTATGTGCATATATCCAGACTCTTCAATAAGTCTTGCAGCGTGAGTCAAGTAGGGATACATGCGGCTTTGTTCCTCCGGTGTACCCATCATACTTGGCCAGAGCGAACCTATTCGAAGATGAAATGAAATTTAACTTAATTACTACAAAAAAATTCTTTAACAACTTTTGTAGGTGGTTCTATTATTGGTTTCAGCATGAATGGGTCGGCTCGCTGGAGGTACTACCCCACACGACCCACAGAAACACCCATATGAAGTAACAGTGCTTGCATTATTGTGTTTCGTTCGGTCAGTGAGAGCGCCCGAGGCACACCTCCCCTTCTCTTCTTCCCCGTCCCCCCAAACTCAGGCTGGCAACGCACTCGCGACTCCCCTGATGTTACAAGTGTCTATGGACGGAGGTGATCACTTAACATCAGGTGACGCATACATTGGTTTGCCTTCTATGATATAAAAAAAAAAATTGGCACCCATGAATAATTTTTGTAGGTAAGTATTCTATGCTATCCAATTTATTACAGTGTGCCAGTAGACACTGCATCACATCAACTTATGTACCAGCAAAGGATCGCAAAAAATTTTTTAACCAGGGTCTGTTCATAAAATACGTTCACACTTATTGAGGGAGTCAGTGTCATGTCGCTTACTGCGACTAAACGTGACACGGGAGAAAGGGGTCTGACGTTCGCAGCTCATCAAATAATTTCCCAAATTAATGTTTTCTAAAGTAAAACTTCTTTCCGCACGCTTGCCCTGGAGAGTAAGCTGGCGAATGCGTGACGAGAGAGTTACGTTTCGTTTTATCAATGAATTATTATGGATATAATAAATTTAAACATTTGTACAAAATTAATATATGTATATGTACATATAGATGGAGCTAAAGAAATTTTACTTCAGTCGTGTGGTCTAAAAGCATAGTCGTTTTATTTTTATTTTACCTTGTTATAATAGAAAGTCATTCATTTGATATTTATAAATATGTGAGTATTTTTACGTATAATATGCGTCATAATGGCGTAATAACTCGCTATACTTACTCAAGTTTTGTTTTTCTTTGTTTTTCGATATTGTCAGTTTGTGAACAATTGCCATATATCATGTACAGGGGGATCTATCATTCATGAAGGGATATTGATAGGGAGAATATTGGTCGCAAAATATGTGACATTGTGATAGGTAAGGAGAAGGCGGTGTCTAAAAAGATAAAATAAAATCATTTGTGACGTACTTTATGAACGGCCCCTCAGTATAAATAGTTGAAACAGAGAACATTTACTAATTTTGCTAAAACTCAGGTCTTTTTAAGATAACTATAATATAGCGTGAGACGCCGGGAGCACCCTCAGTATTAAACATAAAATCACTGCAATTTTATGACTAATTATTCAAGATCTAATCTATTTTAATTTAGATTTCTTAGTTAAATGGTATGTATAAATTTTATTTTTATGATTATTCTAATGAAATGAAATGTAATGCTATTCCAATGCAAATATATAACATGAATTTTCAAAATTCTAATTAACTCACCAAGTATAATATAAACTGAAGCCAGAGGGTGAAACAAGACAGCCGGGAAGTTTGTGTGGAATCCCAAAACATTGTCAGGAAACAGTGTAGCCATTATAGAGCCAACCGTGTGGCCCAAGTCTCCGCCTTGGACATAGTATTGTTCATAGCCGAGTCGTTTCATCAAGTTTTGCATTACCACTGCCATGTGTGCTGGACCGAAACCGGGTCTAGCTGCACCCTGAAATTACAGTTTCCATCCAATAAATGTATGGACGTGAAAATTATTTAATAGACTAGTTGAAAGTTGATATATGATTTTGAAGGTGGTAGACCCACGCTGTAGCTATTACTAGTTTCAGCATGAATGGGTCGGTTCGCCCGGGGTAGTACCACCCGACACACAGAACACCGACGTGAAGTAACATGTTTGCATTGTTGCGTTTCGTTCAGTAAGTGAGTGCGCCGGAGACCCACCTTCTTTCCCCCTTCCTTAATCCCCAATACACAGGTTGCCAACGCACTTACGACTCCCTGGTGTTGCTAGTGTCTATGGACGATGGTAATCACTTACCATCAGGTGACCCACATGTTCGTTTGCCTTCTTTAGATATAAAAAAAAAATATCTTCGATTTCGCCTGCAATGTTCATCCTAAAAAAGTATTTTATATACACAGGAAAAATACCATTACATAGTATAAAACAAAGTCCCCTACCATGTCTGTCAGTCTGCCTGTTTACGATAAACTCAAAAACTACTCGACATATTTGCATGCAGTTTTCACCAGTAGATAAAGTGATTCATGAGGAAGATTTAAGTATGTATATAATTTATCAAGGTTTTTATTATTGTCTGGGCGGAACAACGTCCGCCGAACCCGCTAGTTTAAAAATAATTAAAAAAACTACATTTTGCTTTCGAATTTTTTTTTTAAACAATGTTATCGTTTGCGTCGCCCTCGCCTGCACATGTACTACACCGCTTGCCCCACTTCTGGCAAGAAATACACGCATTTACAAATGCGTAGGTTCTTATAAAAAAACGTTGTTTTTTAGAATCTTTATAATTTAATATTAAAAGAACTATTATGTAGTAGTATGACGTCATCCATAGTAACGTCATGGTTATGATTTGATTGATCAATCCATCAAGCACAAACGAATAAAACGTTAACCGATATAGAAACACAACACTGCCTATAGTTACGATGAATTACCCGTAGGTGTGACTAGCTCGCCTGAGCGAATATGTTCAGCATCTTTTTTTTTTTTCTCGAACTGACTACGCTATTGACCTAGCAAGGTCTTAACAGCTTCACCGGACTATGGTGTTCAGCATCTATTCATCGGTCGCCTTTTAAGGCATCAAGATACATAAACAGCAGTAACTCCAACCAATGGCTTCTCACATCGGGGTAAATAATGAACAGCCGATAAGTTCAACCAATAGTTTTAGTCCGGTGAAGCTGTTAAGAGCTTGCTAGGTCAATAGCGTAGTCAGTTCGAATTTCAACCAATAGCGTTCGAGGTCATTAGTAACACCCCCGATATAGTCAGTAGTGGCTCCCCCGATATATATTAATTATCATTACAGAAAAAAAAAATAGTTCAGGAAACAAGTGTCCTAGCAACAAAAGTAAAAAAATTGACTGAAATTTATCCAGTAGTATTTGTGTGATTCATGCATAACGACATACCTTTATTTAATAAAGATATATAATAAAAGATATATAGATAAAGGGCACTCACTTGAGAAAATCCAAATCCAGGAAGACTGGGAACAATAATTTCAAAGACGAACTTATAGTCTGATCTAGGTGTAATCAATTTTGGAATTATCTCGTAGAATTCTCTAAATGATCCTGGCCATCCGTGCAGCATTAGAAGGGGTACAACCTAGAGACAAAAATGATAAAGACGAGTGGAATTCTTTTTTTATAGTAGCACGGCAAAATGACTGCACTGTGCCTGATGGTAAGCACAGTACAATCCAAAAACAATGGCGACCACCGAGTGACACACTATCCATCGACGGTCGCCGCTGTCATGCCAGCCTACGAAAAGCTGGATATGCACAGGCTGATCCCGAAACGTAACCCGCAGAAGCGAATCACTATGACGGGCTTTTTCGCCATATATATGGTGGTTGCGACCCAGTCAGGCTGTAAAGCCCTACCGCCCCGCTTTCGCCATTGCCTCGTTCGTTAATCAGCAGGGTGCACCACGTGCAGGTGAGGTTGGCTTGGATGACTCAAGTCTTAGATGTTATTTGACACCCCTTACTAAAGTTACTATTTATTTTTTTTCTACATTGTTTATAGGGGCTTTTTTCCACCGAACTTTTCAGCCCCATTGTTCCCCAATCCTTCTAGCTCTATCATGAGAGTCGCTGATGAGGTTTTTTTTTTTATTTTTATGTCATAGGTGGGTCACCTGCTGTTAAGTGATCACCACCGTCCATGGACACTAACAACACCAGAGGAGTCGCAAGTGCGTTGCCATCTTTTGGAGGGAAGGGTTAGGGGAAGGAAAGGGAGAGGAGAGGGGAGGGGAGGAGAGGTGGGTCTCCGGCGCTCTCACTGACCAAACGAAACGCAACAATGCAAGCACTGTTACTTCACGTCGGTTTTCTATGAGAGGGTGGTACTACCCCAGATGATTCGACCCATTCATGCTGAAACCAATAAAAGGTATCATTACCAGGTCATACAGCATCTTAGCTTCACCCGAACAGGGTTCAGCCAAGATGCTGTGACAAATACCTATGTTCTGGCAACTACTTTTCAACGACTCTCTTTCGTTGCGCTTCTTAGCACACTCCATCAAGTGATGCACATCTATCATTACATAGTATAAAACAAAGTCCCCTACCGCGTCTGTCTGTCTGTCTGTTTGCTATAAACTGAAAAACTACTGAACGGATCTTCATGTGGTTTTTACCAATGGATAAAGTGATTCATGAGGAACGTCTTGGTATATAATATGTGAAGGTTTTTTTATAATCAGGGCGGAACAAAGTCTGACGTGCCCGCGCTAGTTTATTATAAAAATTGAATTAGATAGAACTTTAATATGAAATTTTACTTGTGTAAGAATTACATTTTAAAAGTAAATTTAAAAAGTTAGCAGCTATCTTTGTTTCAATAGTAGTATACAAAAGATATTGGTTCTTTCAATTTAAAATAACTGTATTAAAATCACTCCGTCTAAGTTGCTGAAAGTCTTCATTACAAAAACTTTATAATAATATGAGGTCTATAGTAATATTAAAAGTGATGGTTTGTTTACATTTAATGACCAAACACAGCTTTAAATGTAACATTCTCTGCTTAAATAAATTTCTGAGATATTGGTTATCACTCGTTAGCAGGGAAAACATTTTTAGGCACATTCGAGCGATTTCTGGTAGTGGAAAAATATATGGATTCACATTACCAATGACCTCAACATGCTTGTGACGTATCGAGCTTGCGCCAGACTAGCGACACGCAGTATAGTGGTGCATGTAATATTGAGCTCATGCAGCCCACCATATTTTTAATTAATCAATAAAATGTATATAATTATCGCTTGGAGTGCCAATAGATGTGAAAACCAGAGTAATGTTAATAAGTTCAATTTACAAATTTTGCAATCTAAATAGTAGGGTCTATAATTTACTTTTTTTTTTTTTAAAAGAACACAGCTATTTCATTATTTTGAGTTTCTACGTCTACAGACATTCCTCATATTTGCCTTGACTGTTTTTTTTATTTATTTTTTAGTAGCTGTTGAGGAACTTTATCATTCGTTTTTTTAACAGTAAATAATATACAAATAGTTTTTCCCCATGCCAATCAATCATGACCATCCAACAAACACATATTTTAATTTATTTGACAGTGACAAGACTTTTAAAATTGAAGGAGACATTTTTTTTTTGTAAAATTCCCAAAAGACCAGTTTTATGTATAGATTGATTTAAATTTCAAATTAAATTTATTATTTTAATAATCATTTCATTCTGTTAATTTCTCAGAGAGCACTCTCATGTTATTCACTTCTACCCACATTAAAGAAAGAATCACTATAGTGATGATAGACTTACTTCCACATTTGTTGCAACCTTGGGTGTTACTCTTAAAAAGTGTATGTCAAGCCCTTGTATTTTAGTGATATAATGGTTATATTTATTAAGGAAATTTTCTCGGTCCTTGAAATTGTAATTGTTCTTCCAATAATCAACGACTTGAGTAAGGAACAATGAGTTAAATCCATATGTAAAACCAGCATTTTCCAATGGAAGCGGAAGTTGGCGTTTATGTAGAAGTCTCTCTCTTAGATCATTGACCATCTGAAAGGAGAAATTAATTACTAAAAATAGATTTAAGCTTAAATATCATGCAGGCAAATAGAGGTAAAGCCACGCTGAAGCTATTACTGGTTTCAGCATGAATGGGTCGGCTGGCTCCAGCAGCCAGTACCACTCTCTCACAGAAAACCGACGTGAAGTAACAGTACTAGTATTCTCGCGTTTCGTTCGGTCAGTGTGAGCACCGGAGGACTACCTCCCTTCCCCTCTCCCCCCTTTCCCCAAACACGGACTGGCACTTGCGACTCCCCTGGTGTTGCTAGTGTCTATGGACGGTGGTGATCACTTAACATCCGGTGACACGCCTGTTTGTTTGCTTTATAAAAACAATATTTAAAAAAATGTATGACACATGAGGTCCATACGTATCTTTGTATTAAAATGTCATTTAGTGTAATTAAGAGACAAATTAAAAGCTAATAATTCTATTTTATTAATTTCTAATTATTTCTAACATAGAGTTTGTAAAAACATTTATTTACTTTGTCCTTCGATCAACAATAACTAGATAAAGGATAGGCGCGAAAAATACTTCTCGGTAAATAAGAGCTCACTTGAAATATGTGCCCTTATTTTGTTTAGTTTGTTTGAAACACAGCCAATGTAAGCCCGTTTCACATGCCGCAGTGTATTCAAGAGATGCAAAATTAATACCCGAAAAAGCAATTTAACGTCAGGAGTATCTTACTTTCGCTAAAAACATGTTGAATAAGTTATATTTTAAGCTTTAAACTAACAAATAGTATCAAATTTTGAACAAAATTACCGATTTTAAACCTGTGATACAAATGTTTGGCCTCGCCACGCACAATAACGGGAAAACGTACTTTATTCATTATGTGTAAGGTTGAATTCACACTAAATGTTGTTTGTTGTCTTTTCATTTGTGAGGGCAGTAATTTATTGCTTTGCTCGTTTTATCGTAAGTATTAGATAATATTTTGAACATTTGTGACTTTATTACTAGGTGTTATGGTTGTAATTAGGTTGAGATTAAAACTGTTTTAAAATTTTTTCTTCCCTTTCTTAGTAAACAAATAGCTACACATAAGTATATATTTACGCGGACAGCTTTTAGCTTCTATTTTGTACGTGACCCTTTATATAGTTATTGTTGATCGAAGACTGTCGAAGATTACAAATTTGGTATTAAAAAAGAAAGAACTATATTTATATATAAATAATGAGAATATAATATTTAAATAATAGTTAATATAGATTTACACCATTGTACATACCACATCAGAGAACTCAATCTTGTAAGATCTTACAGATATATCTTGTTTCTGATCAATTGGGTATTTTCCCCACCACTCATTCATATCAAACTTAGGTGTTTCTGGAGGTGTTGTTACCAGTTTGTAGACGTAATAAGATGATAGACCTCCTAATATTGCAAAAATGAAGAATATTTTCTTGAGCTGGAATTAAAAAAATATATTATAGCAGACACTAATTTACACTTCCGCTTGGAATTGATTGAACACTACCACGTCTAAACGTATTTCGCTTCTCCACGGAGCATCTTCAGATCGATGTTGAGTCTGCCGATGCGAGCAGGCGAGTCAATAAAAAAATATTGCTTTTTTTTCAATATCGTTTCCATTTTTCCTTTACAAACGGTCTCCAGTGAAGTTGTAAAGTCCTAATAAGGCCAATAGCGTAGTCAGTTTGAAAAAAAAGGTCTGATGATAAATTTATTGTAAAGAATTGAGGTTAAAATGAAAATGATGTGTTTTTAGTGAGACCTTTTTGGTTGGTTGAGTAAGTGTAAGGTTATTTGTTTACTTTAGATAAACTGTTCAAAGCCCCTGAGTATATCCCTTCTTTAGAAGAATTAACTAAAGATTTATGGTTTTAGAGTTGTAACCAGGAAAGTAACATTGCCAGAAGAATATATTAAATTCAACAGCCATTTCAATACAATCAAAATTATTAAAATAGATGGCTGTTCTCTTTTAGATTTAAATGTGTCAAAAACTTAGTTTCTGAAGATAACTAATAAAGGAAATTAAAATTAAATAAGTGAATGTTTTAAGAAAAAGTAATTCTTTTATTTACTTGAATTTATTTAAAAAATACATTAATTCAGATTCATTTCATTAGAATGTTGTTTTTTTTCGATGACATTGCTACTAAATTATGTGTTAGTTAAGTTAATTATTGTAGTGTACCTTTTCCATCTATATCATTTGAAATTATTTTATAAAAACTGAATTAACTATGAACCTTTTTTAATGCTTCTTTAACTGTATTTCTGTTACAATAATAATGATATTTTTTTCAACAACCAAATAGCAATAGAATTACACTACTTATCCCTAATTATAGAATTGAGTTAAAGCACTGCTTTTATTTTAATTTTTAAGTAGAACATGTGCATATAGTCAAATATTAAATGCATTTCCCCAAAAAATAAAATTTTTAAATAACTTCTTTTTTTTAATGAAAAATGTAATGATGATTTATAATTTTTCATTTGGTATTCTTTCCTCTAAGATATTGTATCATGATATTTGATTTGCCTTGAGGCATATTAGTAGTAAACCCTACTAATAAGGTAATAGTTTGTTGATTCAATATCTAGTAATTGTTTCTGTCTTTCCTACACTATTTGTGTATATTAAAACAGTGGCTTAGAGTAGCAGAAGTGAGATTTAGAAGTTTATAAATAATGGCTCTGATTTTAATTTTCTGGCCATTGTCATTGAGAGAAAATACAATTTTTTCATTGAAATTACTGAAAACAAATGTCTAGGAATAAGTAATAGAATACATTTCAATCATTTTTAGAAATGTCTGTCTGTCTGTTTGTATGAACACGCATCACTGCTAAAATACTGGGTTCACAATAAAATTTCATAGAAGAAAATCATAAGGCATATCCTCGGGAGTAACTTAGTCTTTCGATCATTAAAATCGGTCCACTCTAAGTTATTGTCATTTTAATGGCGCCGCGACTTAAGTATGAGAGAAAATTAGATAAGCAAATGGACTACATATGTTAAGATGACTTTATTAGTCATCGTTTTGTACATCAGGTTCAACGTGGACAAAGTCGTGGGCACAGCTAGTGCTAAATAAATTTATTTATTTATAGACAAGCAGCATAATTGCTGATACGTCTATATCACACTGTGTCGATTTTTTTTTTGTCTGGTTTTGGTCACTGCAGATGTTCACTTATTAAGGTGAGTTTATTTGTCCGGAGCCAGTTGTCGAGTCGGTTTTTAAAACCATGGACAGAACTAGCGGATACTACTTCGTCAGGCAATCGGTTCCAGTTCAGAGCCACTTTGTTACTGAGGAAATTGTGTGCACTTGTTGTGTGTGACAGTGATCGACTTATTTTAGTTTGATTTCCTCTTGTAGATCTTGTTGTGTCTCTTAAAATATACATTTCACGTAAGTATGGCAGGTTGTATTTATTAGTAACTATTTTGTATGTTTCTATGAGATCACCATGAAGGCGTGTTTCTTCGAGAGTAGTCAGGTGCAGTGCAAGCAGTCTGTCTGGGTATGATTTTTTCCTTAAGGATTGTGGTATTTTTGTGGCTTTTCTTTGAACACTTTCTAGAAGGTTGATATCCTTGTGGAAGTAGGGACTCCATATCTGGAAGCCATATTCAAGAAGTGGTCTTATGTAGGTTTTGTAAAATGCAAAATTTGGATTCTGCTATAATGCAAATTTCTACTCAACGGATCTGGTTTTATTATAGTATTCAAGCAGTGCTCAACAAAATTATATTTACACTGTAGGAGCTTCGGCTCACTATTATAAGATTCTAGACTGACACGGACAGCGTAATAATAATATTTGGAGTGTGCAAAATAGACTGTTTATTTATATGACCATATAAGGTATTTATAGAGACACAATCATTCATTTTCTTGAAGGACGTTCTATTTACAAAAGTTGTCTGCTAAAGAAGATGACATACTCGGCAACTGCAAACGTCACAATTAAGAAAGTTTTAAGGTTTCTTGATTTATTGCAATGTAAATCAATATTTAATATCATAAATAAAAGGACTGGCAAAGTTTTAAGCAGTTTCAGTATTGAGCAGTAAATATAAACTGGAATCGTTTAAAGTTTAATTTCATAAAAGTGTCACATTTGACCTTGAAACTTTCACCCACTACAAATCCATCTTTATAAGACTAAAGGCTAGCCATTCCAACTTCATTGCTTTTTCTCTATAAACTATACTTTCCAATCAAGTCTAAATTTCAGCTAATAAATATCTTTTAGGCTGTTATTTTACTAAATAATTGAAGAAATACTTTTTGAATATCCTGTACCATACCGTTATGTGGGAGCATAGATCAAATTTATTTGAAAATATAAATTATACATTTTTTTTACTATATTGACGTATTATAGTAGTCATGTAAAATGTATTTTACAATACAATACCTATAATACTTACCGGTGAAGATGACGAAGTTTTGCTTATTTTAGTAGCTCTTTCATTTTTATTACCTTGTTTCTTGCTCATTTTGTAATTTTCTGAAAATTATAAACTTATTGTAAAGTATAATTAGACAAGACAAACTTTATTATAGGTTATCTTATAAAATAGGTTAATTAGGTATTTATTTGCTATGGCAAATATGCTGTTGTTTGGTATAACAACTTATAAAAAGAAACATCAGTATACTTACAAAGATTTCGTATAAATTTTAGAGGATTTAGAAATTGTGACCGACAATGTAATGATATATCAATAAGCCGGCGGTACGGCAGTGTTGCCAGGCAAAATTTGAAAATATTGGTCTCTGTTGTACTGTTGCAAAATTTATCAGAGAATTGAGGGTAATAATGTAGATTTTCTAAGTTAATCTATACTAATATATAAAGCTGAAGCTGTTTGTTTGTTTCTTTGGTTGAACACGTTAATATCAGGAACTACTGGTCCGATTTGAAAAAATCTTTCGGTTTTATTTACCTCATTTAGCGAGGAAGGCTATATAGGCTTTTATATCATCACGCTAAGACCAATAGGAGTTGAGCGCCAATCAAGAATGTTTCAAAATCGGGTATTTTTTTCGCTTTGATTGCTTTAGCTGCGACTTAGTGTTAGTATTATATATGTTGCCATGGTAACTTGGTAAGTTTCTATCGCAAACATTTTCTAAGATTATTCTGTATTCCTATTCAAAAAGTTTATTCTATACGTTGGTTTTGTTTCCAATTTTTTATTTGCAATTGAATACGTATTATAGAAATAAAGTGTGTGCATGTAAAAATAACTAATAACTTTTTGATAAATGGATATAGCTACAAATAATAAAAAAAAAGTTTTTATATTCGGTTGATATTATTATATTTTGTCTGTTTGTTTGTTTGTTCCGGTTATCTCCAAAACGGCTATTTTAACGGGAAATTTGACTGGCAGATAGCCGAAATTATAGCGGTTGACATATTCTATTTTATTTGTCCGTAGCTTCGTCCGCATTGCTATTTCTAAAATGGTTGGACCTATTTTCACGAGATATTCACTGGTAGAGAGGACAGACCTCATAAAAAGTAATTTAGGTTTTTATTCGCTTTCGGCCGCAGTGGAATATCCGAAATGCTTGAACTGACGGGACTTTCACTGGCAGATAACTAACTAATGAGTTATTTTATTTTAAGTTTACAGTCTCGGCAGACGTTGTCCCGCTCTGATAATAAAAAGAAAACCTTGACAAGTTATACCTAAACAATCCCCATGAACCGTTCTACCTACTGGTGATCAAAAATAATTTGTTTACTGTAAACAAGCGCGTGAGACGTGCGCTGAACTGGACTCCAAGAATCAATGTATGTAATTTGAATTATATTATCATTTTGTTCAATTTGGCGGCCATTTTGTTTTATTTACCGCGTTTGCATCTACATAACTCAGTGACTATAGCAACGTATAAGAATAACACAATTATATCGACAATATGGGCTATATCGGCAATGTGAGATATGTTATATCTATATAATAAAAAAATTAACACAAATTCTTCGATAATGTATAGTTTAAAATTTTCATTACTTTCTTATATAGCGTTAGTGAGCACTGAGGGTGGTATATAGTAGGTTAAAGATATGTTGCTGATGATAAATCCCATCCCATTCGATATACTATTCGTATTCACGTATCTAATGTACACGTTACATTACAGTAGATGACGTGCGTGTCGTAGTTACAAATGTTTTTGAAAAAGCATTTCTGTAATGTACACACGCTACTTAAAATTTTACATTTCTTTAATACATTTAAAAAAAACGCGTGCGGAGGCGCGGGTGACAGCTAGTTATTTATATGGATCGAAACTGATAAACATCTGCTAATTAATTTATGTAAGCGAAACGAATCCTAAGTGTGGCTTTGTGACTCTTTACATAGAAGAACATAGAGCGTATACAAAAATTACGCAAATACTAGATATGATATTACTATCCATATTTTTTTAATACGTAACGTAGTGTTGAATAATGTATTAAAATCATAATTTATTTCCAATAATATAGCACTTTCATAAAGTAAGAAACAAGTCATCTGCCGAATTTTTAGCAGAATACTTTATTTTCAACATTTGTTGTTCATCGATTGAGTAGGTAGTCATGAGGCATTAAAATGTATGAAATGAATAACCACATAAATTCACATTCGTATTCGTAATATTAGTAAGGATATTATAAATTTTGTACAAAAATTATTACTTGTAAATTGTACTTGTATACATGATAACTGTGTTATTCAAAATATCAAGTGCTATCACCCACCGCCGGTGCCGCTGCATCACATTCAAGAGACGAGACTACAACACGACCGAAACATTGATATTAGCGCCACCATATTATAAATATACATTGACACTAGCGCCATCATATTAGAGATACACATTGATACTAGCGCCACCATATTAAGAGACACATTGAAACTAGCGCCACCATAATAAAGATACATAAATAAGAATTATTATTATATAGATTTTAGTAAGACGTAAATAAGAATATCATTATATAGAATTGAATCATTAGTTTGATCATTATGAATAATAAATAGTATATTCTTTGACTTCGTAGTTCGGCCATGAAAGGCTAGATGTCGCCGATCTACATGTCGAAACAGATTAGTAAACATATTCGAGATACATAAATAAGGATAATTATATAAAATTGTTATATAGCTTAAATAACATTAATTTGTTCATACTTTATTATGTTTGTGTTACTTAAATTATTTTGCGGAAGTATGTATAAATAGTAATCGCTTTTACTTATATAGATGGGCCTTTAAAAGGCAAGATATCAGTGATATCTATATATTATCTAACAAGTATTGTAAGGCGAAGCTCTGGCCAACTAAATAGTGACAGTATCTACGAAGTATTTATTGCCATTCCTAACTGCATCGACACTATACGTGATTAATGTAATACATTTTATGCGATCTAAATAATGTTTATAGTAGCATACTTATTTTTTTGAAATGAAATATTGGCGTCGACAAACAGGGCTGAGATGTGATTAAACAACGAGAAAATATTTCATAGCTCTTGAGTTACGTAGGTAATCCAAATTTAATAATAATTAATTTTAGTATTAAAATAATAAAAAAAATATTAAAATCTATGAAAGTTATGTCATTTTCCGCAAAATTTCATAGTGACCGTTTGAGCAGGCGTTATAAACAAACAAACTCACATTCGCATATATACATACATATTAGTAAGGGCAATTGACGGTGACTCTTTTTTTTTAACTTTATTTTTGGCAACCAATCTTTTAGATTATTACTGCCATTGTCGAGTAGTAAATAGTATTACAAGTTCTTCTTCCATTCCATTTTTGGCAACCAGTCTTCTAGTAGACTATTATTGCCGTTTGTCAAGTGAGTATCGATATTGCAAGTTTCTTGATATAATTTCAATGAACTAACAGGATGGTGGCCATCTTCTTAGAACTTTCTATGGAGTTTTTGTGGCATCTCAGAATTCATATTCCGTGGTATTATTTTCCATTCACTTCACTTATGCACAATAAACAAACTACATTACATAAAACACCATCAATTTTACACAATATAGAGTGAAGTAACACAAGATTATAAATAAAAAATAAAATCCACTTTATGACAGACCACAATCCCGCCAAAAACTCCGACGACTCTTATACTTAAAATTCTATAAATTATAATTTATTAAATATCATTGAAAAAAAAAAAAATAATTTCATTAAACAATAAAGGAGGTTGTTGATGTGTGAAACGAATGCGGTGAATAAATCCGAAGGGATGAAACACGTCAGAATGAAATCCGCAATACGGACCGGCCGCGTTAATTGAACTTGTGGGGCCAATATCGTTCAATTTTTTTTTTAATTCTTCACTCAACCGCGGAAGCTCTGTACAGCCTTATAGGGTTGTCTATAAAATTAAAATAAATCACACGATTAAAACATACCAAGAAGGTATGATTAATAAATATGTAATATTTTTTTGACATACATAACTGGCTGAATAATTCATTTGTAAGTGTTCTATCAACATTTAAAGCGACATCCCAAATGGCCCTACATGTTGTTAGGTTCATTATACTAATGATTTTCTTTACAAATTTAATTTAATCCATCTTGCAATATACATTTTTTTTGTAACCGACCATCTAGTAGATTATTACTGCTATTGTCGAATAGGTAACGATATTACAAGTTTCTTGCGGTCATTTCAACGAACGAACAAAATGGTGGCCCTCTTGGCACTTTCCAGGGAGTTCTTGTGGCAAGGTAGAATCAATGTTCCGTGGTATTATTTCCGATCGACTTCACTTTTGCACAATAACTAAACTATATTACATAAAACACCACCAACCAGTATTACAAAATATAGAGCCAAATAATACAAGATTATGAATAAAATTTAAAAACCAGTACATGACGTACCAAGATCCCGCCAAAAACTCCAATATACATTTACAAGACATATATTAATTCGTAAAAAGTGTGAATCGGACACTGAAATCCGGAAGTAAGGTGGATTTATTATTTTTTCTAACGACTGACTCATAATATGAGAATTAACTACTATTTACATGTAGTATTTTTGAATATTTTGAATAGAAGCTAATTTGGTAATAATAAATAATAATACTTAGGTATGTATGAACGGAAATAAAGGTTTATTTGTTAATTTCTTTAATAATAAACAGTAATTCAAAACGTAGGAATTATCTAAGCTCATTTTGATGTATTTTTGGATGTAAATATATTTTGTGATATAACTGTATGATAATATAGACGTAACTCGATTACCGGGTATAACACCGAGTAGTCTGGAAAAGCTCTTAAGGCCTTGCTAGGCCAATAGCGTAGTCAGTTCAAGAAAAAAGGGTATAAAACGATCGAACATGAAATGTAAAAGTCAGTCTTTGCTGATTCAGTAAATCAGTCCTATTCATTTTATGGAAGAATATTGTTAGTCTCGTAAAAAACTACCCCAGTAAATAAAAAATGCTCTGATTGTTATAAGAAGGTATTTTACTTATCCTGACCTACCCCTACAATGTAAAGTCACTTATAATAATAATAAAAATACACAAGAAAACAATATGTCGTCGTTTTTTAAATTTAAGTTATACGTTATTAATTTAAATATTTAAGTAGTCAACCCTTATATATACACCCACCACTCTGTCGTCGCTATCATGACTCTCCGCCCTGTCACCATTTTCCCGTTTTTCCTCCTCAATTTTAATCTCTCGCATTCGATTTCAAGCTAAATTCGCATTTATTTATATGGAACATACGACATATTAACGTTAATATACAATTAAATTGAATGTTGACTTACCACGTTATCGATTCGATGCTCGGCTTAACGTTGCGGTTTTTCGTATGAAAACCTCTTTTGTGAAAATTGACGGGCGAATATAATACCGGTTTTATTTTATAAATTATATTCTGTATCCGCACACCTGTGGTTCGATTGTTAATGTGATAATAGTCCGATAAGACCTTCGCTCAGTCACGACTTAATGATTCCGATATAATTTTGTTTTCATTTTACATAACCTCACAAGTAGTGTCACTACATAGGTATTACGCTACATTATGCAGTAATAGCTGAGTGATTCTCGTGTACAAATATATTGTACAACCTTTCCATATAGATGGTGTTGTTATCACTATCTATAACTCACTATACTATGTTTTTTCGCAACTGATAAATTTAACAGATTTCTCTTATTACTATACTTTATTCACTGGAAATACTTATTTAAACATTATATTAAAACACGCATGTGTCTAACTCTTTATATTTGATACGATAACATGAAGTTGATTTCTAAATTATTATTATTATTTTTATATCAAAAAGAGGCAAACGAACAGATGGGTCACCTGACGTTGAGTGATCACCACCGTCCATAGACACTAGCAACACCAGGGGAGTCGCAAGTGCGTTGCCAGCCTATGTATGTGAGAGGGGGTAGGGGGATAGGGAATGGGGGATGGGAAATGGGGAAGGGAGATAGGCCTCCGGCGCTCTCACTGACCGAATGAAACGCAACAGTGCAAGCATTGTTACTTCACGTCGGTTTTCTGTGAGAGGGTGGTACTAACCCAGACGATCCGACCCATTCATGCTGAAACTAGTAATAGCTACAGCGTGGCTCTATCACCTACAGACATACATAAATACATACATATACGTAAAGTGGATTTGAGGAACTTGTAGTGTGACCAGTTTAAAAATGCGAAATCTTGAAAAATTAAGAAATTGTTATAGTTGATTACAATTTTATTATAATGAGATAGCAACTGAAATTGAAGCATGATAGGTGGTCGCCAAGTGACGGATTTTCGAACTCTATAATGAGCTAAAACTTTAGATGAAGGAAAACATCGTGACGAAACCTTAGCAAGGCGAGTGACTTTTTTAAATAACTCCATGGTCAGCTAATATTCTGAAATTAAAATTATGATGCATTTGAGACCCAGACCTCTTCTTGGTTTCCTGTGTTATCATAATAACCTAAATCATCAATGAATATCAGATGAGATAGCGGTCAAAAGCTAAATTGTAGAAAATAAAATAAAAACCATCAAATTGACATTGAAACTATTAACAATTTTGTTGACGTAAGAAGAATTATTAAAAAGTTTTATTTTTGAATTTAATATTTGATGGAGAAGCAACAAGCAGTACCATCTAGTTTTTTAATATATATTTTATCATTTTTGTTTACCTTTCTCAGCAGATGGCGTTAGTCCATACATTTGTTTAATTTTCCCTTGCCTATGAGCGCACACATACCCACTAGACTGTAACGATTAAATATTTTTTTGGATAACTAGAAATTTGCACAATCATAGTGATATTTGAGATAGTAAACATACATTTTTTACCTATATCCTCTTCTAATCTACGTCATTGGATTCGTTCACTATCTATATAAATTAAAATTGTACGTTTTATATTGTTGAGACTTCATAAATTGTTCGGACTTTTTAGGTTCGAATTAGCAAAAGGTCTGAGGTTCATTGTATATTATATATACTAAATAGGAGCGTAGTTCTAACTGAAGACAGGCAATAATATGGGAAACATAGAGTAACGAAGCTGCGAGTTACTGTAAGTGTAAGCGGTTTCACAATTCAGTGATGTGAACGTTTCAGTTGTTAATGCTATGTTTAATGTATATAACGTCCGGGTGCAATGATTAGTCTGGCTCTTATCATACTTGTTGGATATCATGTATTATTATAGTTCGATTGGTTTTGTGATATACCTATTCAGCTAAAACTGATCTATTAGTGTTATTTGCTACAGGCTGCCTCTGGATTAGACACTACCAATTTTTTTATAGAGACGGCCTTTGGTGACAGGAATGGACTGTGGTTCTTTCACAGTTTAAGCGCAGCTTCTAACAGTTTTTGTTAATATTGGAAAAGATAAGTCCTTCCACAACAAACGTGTGACAAGTATTTTCACATACAGACGCCTAAACTTTTTATTAAGAGTGGAAAATGTAATCCTAATTGTGGATTTGATAAACAACTATTAAAACTAAACATGTGTTATTGATAAAACTAGTGGTTTTCCAGTTGTCTCAGTTTGATGTGAAACATCTACAGGCGAGGGTAAATCTGATTGTTGGCGTAGCGAGACCTGGCAACGCGATGCCATGCACAGGCGACTGTGCGCAATCTCTCTTGCCGCACTGAGTTCGCATACCTATTGTGTATACAGAGTTGTTTACTACGTTACACATGTGTTTCACATCTGCCAGGCATCCCGTGACGGCTCAATATTTTTTTAAATTGAAATTGTGTTTCTAATGTTTTTACAAATATTGTAAATTAGTACACGTAAGGATTGTGATGTATTTTCTATAGAAATGTATAAAGGCTATGTTTCTCAACTTTGTTAGTTTGTTTTGTAATACCTTATACTATTTTCGTTGAATACAATGCTTTAAAAAAAAGTCGCGGCACTTAAAAAATCGCTTGTGCAAATAGGGCCTGTAATAACATTAAAAAAAAATGAAAGTGTTACATTAATAAATCGGTGTAAGACGCCACGCGTGCGTCTCACAGATAAATACCGACGTCATCCTGTTGAGTACATGTCGCTCCCATGGGATCTTTCTGCGATGTCGTTCAACAAAGGATCGGATGAAGAATCCTGGTGCTTATAATGACACAGCCTGAGATTAGAGACATCGTCCGCTAAAAATAACGCAGCCTAAAATGAAAAGCTATTTATAAAGGCTTAAAATGTTTATACTAATTTCCATATATCTAAATTTAAAAACTCTCGGTTCTCCTATATATGTTGATTTTGATCCTTGTACTTATCTTTTATACTTAAATGTCTTGATTTATTATTTAGAACGTGCACATCGATTTTCAAGTACCTAACAATCAAAACGGTGATATTGATGTGTAAAATTATATATCTGTTATTAACTTGGTTGATTTTATTGTTGTTTTAGCGTCCATATTTTTAAAACACACTTGAATGTTTACATATATTTTGTGATTAAATTTTTTTAGTTTTACTCTTTTAATATAGGTAATTTTTATCATCGTCCTGTGTACCTTTTGATCTAATTAGAGATAACAATATACTACTGGTTTAAGCATGAATGGGTCGGCTCGCCCGGAGTAGTACCACCCTCTCACAGAATACCGACGTGAAGTAACAGTGCTTGCAATGTTGCGTTTCGTTCGATCAGTGAGAGCGCCGGAGGCCCATCTCCTCTTCCCCCACTCCTCCCTCCCACCAAACACAGGTTGGCAACGCACTTGCAACTCCCCTGGTGTTGCTAGTGTCTATGGACGGCGGTGATCACCTACCATCAGGTGACCCGTCTGTTCGTTTGCCTCCTATAATATAAAAAAAAAACTACCGATAAAAACCCGGGAATGCAAAAGTTTGTTATGCGTCAATTTATATTTTATTTCGATTTAGACGGAGTTATTGATTTCTTTCCTTCTTTATAATTTTAGCTAAACCCAGAGAGGCTGACTCTCAAGTGTCACACTGCGGATCACACCAACATGTATTTGGTGATACAATTTTAACTTAAGCGACAACCCTCAAATAGTTTCTAAGCTAACCAGACGACTTAGAAAAAGCCCTACTTCCATACAATATTTTTCTATTAACGAAGTTTTATACTTAGAAATATAAATGCAACCGAAGAGCATAATGCCTGAACCATACATTGCTGTAATTTATATGAATGCTTAATTGAGGTTTTGAGTTTTTTCTTAATATTTAATCTGAAAGCTATAAAACCATTTGACGAACGCCTTTTTTATATAAGCTAAAAATGACAATGATGGTCATTGCTATTTAAATATTGCAGTACTGAATTTATAATACATGGATAATATTTATTTTTTAACGTAACATCACTGCTGTTCGTAGCCTGGTGAAGCTGTTAAGAAATATCTATAGAATATATATAGTTAATCTAAATAAAAATTACGAACTAGCTGTCCGTCCCGGCTTCGCACAGGTATACCGACGAAGAATAGGGGCCTAATGTTCCCTATACAGTACTTTTTTTTCGAATTTGGCGAATTGCGGTCTGACGGTGTTATGTATGTAATAATGAAGCTTTGCCCAGTAACCAGCTCATTTAATAGTTCAACTTCCTTGCATATGTAAAACATTCATTATACCAAATCCCCGATGACAGCCTCTATATTGTTTACTAGCCGACCCGTGCCCACTTCGTTGGGCGGTAATACGTAAGCGTGGAATGGTTATTTTGCGCTAAAACGCAGCGGAAGCTCTGAAAAGGAAAAAAATTCATTGCTGCTCCGCTCCTATAGGTCTTAGCGTGATGATATATTGCCTATAACCTTCCCTGATAAATGAGCTATATAACACTGAAAGAATTTTCCAAATCGGACCAGTAGTACCTGAGATTAGCCCTTACAACGTCACAAACTCACAAACTCACAAATTCACAAACTCTACCTCTTTATAATATTAGTATAGATGACTAGTCTGAGGTTTTACTATCCACAATAGACGGGTCTTCACATCTTCACTGGGCTACCGTTTAGTACGAACATGTAATAAAATAAAATAATAACTGCTTGTTATCTGTCGATATTATTAAAGATTTTTCTTCTGTTGTCTGTCTGAAATTTATCACTTATCCACATACTTTTTAATCAAATGCAAGTAGAATACAGGGCTTCATTATTCTAAACGATTTAAAGATACTAAAAGTAAGATTTCTATATATAATGCATTAGTAAGACGCACCTTAGAATATTGTGCAATAGTATGGCGTCCACATTACGCAACACATACTTTGCGTTTGGAATGAATAAAAAAACAGTTTACTAGGCACTTAGGTTATTTCTTAGCTATGATATATTAAAGCAATTCAAAATTGAAACGTAGTCCGGTGAAGCTGTTAAGACCTTGCATGGTCAATAGCGTAGTCAGTTCGAAAAAAAAAAATCAAAATTGAAACCTTGGAAGAGCGTAGAAATATTTAGTTATGTGATTTAGTTTTTTTGTTTAAGCTCTTCGTCAACTATATAGACAGCCCTCAGTTACTGAGCATGTTTGGATTCTGGATTCCTTTTAGATATCCTCGTCATTCTATTAACCTATTCAATTCTCCTTTTAGAAAAACTGTTTTAGGTAAAAAATTTCCAGTGTTCAGAATAAGTAACTTATATAATATATACAAGAACTTAGATATATTTGGCATAACATTATCAAAATTTAAATATTTAATCAGGTATGAGAATTGTTAACTTAGATTTTTTCATTTTCATTTAGTTTATGTTATAGCATAACAATGTCTTCACTTAATGTTGTGTTTACTTAAAAAATTGTACATCGTAGTCAATGATTAAAGTAATCATTTGTGTTTAGAATAAGCCGATGTAGCAATTATTGTAAACCTATTAAATAAATTTAAAAAAGTGTGTGTGTTTTTTTTTTTTCGAACTGACTACGCTATTGACCATGGAAGGTCTTAACAGCTTCACCGGACTACTAAGGCGAGCGCTTAAGGCACTCAGCCGATTTTATTTTGACAACTAGCTCAAGGGTGCACGGCACACCTCGGCTTTGGCTGTTGCCTGATAAATGCAATTCGCGATCTATCTGAGCTAACCTAAGCTAACTATTCATACATATATGAGTTGTTGAAACATATATGTGTACCAAGCATACATACCTCAACAACTCCTATATATATTTCGTATCGGATAATATTCTAAACTATTTCAGTTTGATAAGGGAAAAAATAAAACCCTTCCACTTGCATGTGTAAGCGTGTATGCGTGCACGTGTGTGGAGGTGATATGTGTAATGTTGTCGTAGTGATGTAAGATTTTGTGTCACTGTATCGCGCGAGCAGCGTACTCAAGGGCTCCACGCCGAGGGAACGGACCTAGTGTGTGTAGTTATATACACGGGTTAGAAGTTTTACTTCTTTGGCGTAACAACATAAAAATCTTTTCAAAATTTTTATCTTTCGCCTTATTCTACGTTTGTAGAAAAAACGACATTAACAATACAAAAATGGTATTTAATACATTGAAAGTTTTAATACAAAGAAATACAAACAACAAACACAAAGAAACAAAATGTTGACTATAGTTATCTTCAGGGTGTCCGGTGTTCGTAAAAATTTACTCTCATCATTTTTCCCTGACGCGCCATAAGAAGTATAACTTCAATAAATGATTTTCGTTCATATAAACCTTATCCTAGCAAAAAAAGAATCGCCCAAATAGGAAAACCCGTTCGTAAGATACATACGAGAATGTAATATATAAAAATCTCGTGTCAAGGTGTTAGTGTTTGAACTCCTCCGAAATGGCTGGACCGATTTTTATGAAATTTTGAATATATAATAGAAAAAAAGAATATATCTTGAGAATAGGTTGTAAAGTATATTAAATACCTTTAGGTGATTAGGGTGTCCGACCCAGATTTTTTTTTTCAATTTAGTTTGTCAATTTTTATTCTCTATAATATTTATTTGCCATCAAAAAATACCTGCAACCCCAAATTTTCACCTTCTTAACCCCACCTTCCCATTTTTTATTCGTGATTTTAGTATTTTTGTATGAACAACATCCACATTATTCAACGGTCGTTCGTATTTCAAACAAAACGATATTATTGATGGTGATGAATAACAGATGGCGTTATGTCCGCCTCACCGACGTTTATTCCACACATGCGTAAGTGTGTGTACTAAACTAACTAGGTGCGTGTTAGAGCGAGTCCCTGAATGGTATGGTTTCACAATTGGAAACGGTGGGAGTCAGTGTAATCGGGTTCTAGGTTTTTTAAGACTTTTCAAGTTTGGAAATACAATTGGAACCAGTAGGTAACCGATTTCACGCAGACAAAGTTGGGCGGGTCACCTAGTAATTAATCACTACATAGGATAAAACAATGTCACTTTCTCTGTCCCTATATCCCTATGTATGCTTAAATCTTTAAAACTACGCAACAGATTTTAATAGATAGAGTGATTGAAGAGGAAGGTTTATATGTATAATAACATCCATTAAATAGTGGAGAAATACTGTTATTTTTGAGGTTTCTAATATGACGTCGTAAATAATTACATAACCGATTCGATACAGACGAAGTTGTACGGGTCAGCTAGTTTATTTATATAGAGTGTTGGTCCAGTGGTCGTACTTCACCCATAGATAAAAAAAAAACATTTTTATTGATAAACTAAATCAAGAAAATCGGCTAACAAACAAAGAATTTCTTAGCCGTTTCCCCACTGTCTGTTTATAATATAGAGTAGCTGTGTCCGCGACTACGTCCGCGTAAAATTTCAATTATAAACATAGTGATTAATCAAATCATAGGATTGTAATGTGTACCTATTAAAACTCGACATTGACCTCACCCTTTGTCAGCGATTTTGTTCTCCGAGACTCAGCATGACACTAATCTAGTTATACATCGTATATATTGGAAACACATTATAGCTATGTTCATTTTTGATGGATAAACAGTAAGAGGTGTTAGTTCCAGACATCAAAATTGTTCACATATTGAACCACCCTATAAGAAGCCTTCTCTTTTGTGTTTTGTATAAGTAAGATATACATATATACGATTGTGTTATATATGTTAAACATACCAAACTTCTTCAAAATCCATCTAGTAGTTTTTGCGTGAATCCCGTATAATCGACAGACCGACAAAAATTTTAAAAACTAGGGTAATGTGTTCAGTCATTGATTTTAAGCACCACCAAAGTATTTTCTCTTTAAAATATTTAATGTACAGATTTCTTCCCGTTACTCTTTTATTATATATATATATTATTCGTTTTATTGAAAAGTCTTTGGTCATAATGGATTTATGGAGTACTCATAAAATTTAGGAGACGGTATAAGCTTGTAGGTGGGAAGGTGAAGCTGGATAACGTGACAGAAAGCTTAGCGGTCACGAGGCGAGTTTCGCTTGACGCGCCGCTTGCTCCGGATGGGTGTTTGGTGATATTGGCTCTGTGACATAGGGTTCACACTTTAAACATTTTAATTTAGATTTCAATAGAGGAGGAAACGCAGGCGGCGTTCTGACCATACAAACGTATTCCCCTTTGTCCTCCCTGGATAATGAATTTTTATATCGTATAATCTATATTACATAAAATAGAAGCTTTCAAAAATCACTAAATAACCGTTTTACCGATTTTTTTAGAAGTCCGGCAAACAAAAAAGACAAATTTGACCAAAAATAGAAAAACATAACAGACACGACTAAAGTCCTTTTTATTATATCCCTGAAAAGTTATTTAATTCGGATCATCTTTGTGAAGAAAAATGGAGAATACGAAACGTTATTTTTGTATATTTTATATACGTATGTATAATCAGTCCGAGCTGCAGTTGTCCTTCTCGCGCCAAGCACGGCAGGGTCAATAGCGTAGCCAGTTTGAAGAAAAAAAAAAAAAAAAAAACCCGCGCTCCCGTGCTTGGCGCGAGAAGGACAACTGCAGCTCGGACTGATTATACATACGTATATTAAGCTATTCATACATATATACATTTGTGAACCATACAATCGAAATTGCATGATTCACAAATGAATACGTGTATATCGGAATGAAACGAACTAAAACTATTCGATTCAGTTCGTTGAGGGAAAAAAACAAAACCCTCCCACCATGTGTATGTATGTGCACGTGTGTGAGAGAGACGATCTCATATGTGTGTCAAGTGATGTAGGTGAGTCACTGTATCGCGATAATAATATCACGAGGGCTCCGCGCGGAGACGACCTAGGCTCGAGATATTACTGAGACCCGCGATGTGTGCGGGAGCTAAAAAGGATCGATTACAAAAGCGCGGGCGCAACACGCATTTAATAAGATCGAATTTAAATTTACTTAACGGCGACGGCGCCGAAATCTAAAAATAGACATAACAAAAATTATTATTATTGAACGGTCGTTTTTAGGGGAAGATAGACGTAAATACGCGATTTACTCTATCTTATATGAGTTATTTATTTTGAACAGCTGCGCGCGCGAGCCGTTGTAATGTAGCCGCGATGGCTGGAAACCTATGTATTGCAGTGACGGATCCTAGAAGAGGATTTCGGGCGGTTTCTTCGTATGCCGAGATCTCCGAGATCTCGTGGAAGATGAGTAATTGACCTGCGTAGTCAATACTCGATAGGGAGAAGGAATAGGCGGGGTGATCCTGTGAAGGATTAGCCGCCGGAGGTCTGGGAATGGGCTGGGACGCGGGCTTAGGAGCCCACGGAGCCTGAGGGGCCCGGTAGGGGCGGGGGGGCGCGCTAGTCGCGGGTGCGGACGCTGCCGGGGCACGAGACGTGCTCGGCAGGCTCGGAAAGGCCTCTCGGGACATGAGAGGCGGGGGTCGGGGGCGGGCGGGAGCGGCGGCCGCCTTAGACGGCGACGCCTGCCTGGGGTAGCGAGGGCGCTTTGTGCGCGGGGCGCGGGGACATCCGCGATAATTCGCGGTATGACCCACGCCGCGGCACAGAACACAGCTCGGGGGATCGGGGGAGTCTTTAGTGCGAGAACACTCCTTGGTGGAGTGGTCGCCGAGGCACTTAACGCACCTGGGTTTCAGGAGACAGTTTCGTGCGGAGTGTCCGTACACCTGACAGTTGTGACACTGCGAGGGCACAGACGTTTTGCGCGGCGGCTCGACGATAACGCCGGAGAGGCCGCAGAGGGATGTGAGATTGAAGATCGCTTTCCCTTGAGGGGTGCGATCGAGGACAACGAGAACCATATCATATGGAGCCCTGGTGCGCGGAGAGCGCATACGATGAACCTCGCGAACAGGAATCTTCTGTTCTTTGAGGTCGTCGGAAATGTCGTAAGTCGGGAGTTCTGAAGGAACCCTACGGATCACAACCCGTAGTTTACGCTCCTCTTCGAGAGAGTGCGTGAAATAACCCCACTGGTTGTCCCGAAGGAAACGAGTGAGGTCACGATGGGCGGTGGACGTGGCTACCTTCACCTGAATACCTACAGCGGTATTCACAGCGGAGGTGTAAGGGATGCCTGCCGTTTCCAGCAGGCTAGAAATTTCAACCCAAGACGCTTTGTCTTGGATCGTAACGGGGGGCGGTGGGCGGGGCTTTTTGCCCGAAACTGCGGAACCCGCAGTTTTAGGCGAAGCGGGTCTAGAGGGCGCTGGTGTCGTCTTTGGCACTTTCGCGCCATCGACATTGACTATTTTTTTGGAGGGCAAACTGCCTTCCGGATCTGATGAGGAGTTGGAGCGCTTCTTGCGCGGTTTGCGGTGCGTGACGGTGGTGAAGCCATCGTCCGCAGGAGGGGCTTGCTCAGCAGGAGGATCTTGCTGAGCAGGAGGGTCTTGCTCCATATCGGAGCCAGAATCGGAATCGCTATCGCTATCGTCACTATCGTGAACGGGTGGGATGGGAAAATTGTTGCTTGCCTCGATCTTGGCATAGATTGAGGGAGCGGGCTTGGAAGAGTGAGGGAACTCGATGCGACGCTTCGCAGCGTACGCATCGTAATCGTCTACGAGACGAGGACAGATGCTGGATATAAAACCGCGGAGGCTAATAAGTTCGGTCTCTAAGAGGCCGACTTCTCGATCGGAGGCCATACCGGGTCCTGAGGAGGGGAGTGGGGCGGAGGAAGACATGTGAAACCTCCCTGCCAGAGGGGCAGGGGGGCGCGCCTTAATGAATTTAACGGACTATCCCGAGTCCGGATCAAAGGGAGCTGTTTAAAACTAAACAAAATAGGAAAACAACGCAAATAAGTACCTGAGCGAGACAGGGGAAAAATAACATAAGAGTATTTAAATAAACAAACAATAAAAAGTAAATAAATTTAAAAATAAATCACTGAAGAATTAAAGAAATAATAAATAAGAATTAAGTAAATAAATAGATAAATAAATGAGTAAATAAATAAATATACCAAGAAATAGATAAAGCAATAAATAAATACAAAGGAAAGGTCTCACTCAGTTCCAGGAAAAGGAACGCAGGTGTGGAACAGGTGTGCGCGCACCTGTGCAGCGCAGGTGTGCCGGATCAAAACAACACAATTACTGACGTCACTAAATCACGAGTATTAAAATCGAACTTAGCGCGCGCAGCAAAACGGACAACCTCTCGGGTCGACGGTCCGATCGGAACTCCACGGGAGCGCGGGGTAGAGCGCCACAGTCATAGATATTAGTAAAACTTACTCTGTACATATTTCGTCGTCCGCGTTTCCTATTAAGTTAATTTGTTATTGTACAGGGTATGTCCGATACGCGATTACGCGAGTGCCATCATCAATTTGTAAATATCTGACTTAGATAAAATTTAATCCGAGGAAACAAAGGCATAGTGAAAGAAGAAAAAAATGCCATGAATATTACATAATGTAGAGTGAACCAACACAAGATTATGAATCTAAAATATAAAAATCTTGTGTCATGGTGTTAATGGTTGAACTCCTCCAAAATGGCTAAACCGATTTTCATGAATTTTTGTATGTACATTTGGTAGGTCCTGTATGAGAATATGTCGTAAAGTATATTTCATACGGCTAGGTGGTTTCATTTTTATTTGGCATTTTCATTTTCCTATCCACCCTCCTATTATCGAAACGCGATTTTAATATTTTATATGAATAATATCCATATAATTAAACTGTCGATGGTATTTTGAAATTATTGTTATTTATAATTATTTGTGTTGATGAATGACAGATGGCGCTACGTCCGCCTCACCAAACTTTCATCCATACATGCGGAACTCATTCACAAGAAGTATGGCATTATTGTGTTATTTAATTTATTTGTTATGTTAAGTTTGGAAGCAGGTTTTACGTATAATTTACAAATCCTTATAAAAACAAATAGCTAAATCAATATGGAAATTTCACGGAGATAAAGTATTGTTTTTACAGCATGTTAATTGATGAAGTTATACAGAAGATAATGCGAAATAAAAACTATAAGTCGGTAAAATTATTGCTTTGTCGCTGGCGCTGGCTGTACAATGGGAGTAAATGCGTGGTACGCGGCGCACTGAAAAGACGTTTATTGTCTATATATATATACCTTTATATATAATGTAGGTTAGTTTTTATCTCAACTCGAACCGGTAAGTGGTCCTGCACACGACTTCTAGGCGTATTAAAATTTTAGAAGATTTTTCACATACCAACTAGGTGTGTATTTGAGTGAGTCCCTGGATAGTTGGGATCCACAATTGGAAATGGTAGGTATAGCTGCAATCAAGTTCTAGCTTTTTAAAGATTTTTTGCGTTTGCAATTGTATTTACAATCGTTCACAGGTAGTAACCGATTTGGTGCAGACAAAGTTGCATGGTTCACCTAGTCAAATATAAATGCCACTATATGACAGACCGAGATCCAGCAAAAAAAAAAAACAAAAAAATAAATACAGAATTTAACGTTCTTATTAATAAAATTAAAACGAATGTGAATTTGTTTGTTACCTTTTCCCGATCACAATGAAACTTTGCGTAGACATAGTTAGGGGTACATAAAAGGGTATAGGGTACTTTAAAACAAAATACTGCTCCCAAAGAAATATCAAATCGACATTAACGTAACTGAAACCGCGAGCAAAAACTAGTAATAAATAAAGTTATCTGAGGAAAATCATAGTGAAAGAATAAAATAAAACGTAGTAAGTAGCAACAATAAATAATTTTTTAAAATGGTTTTTTTTCCTCTTGAAAACTTCCGCTGCGTCTTAGCCCAAAATAACTATTCCACGCGTACGAAGTCGCGGTCAGAAGCTACTAACTAATTATATTATCTGTACTAATATTATAAAGAGGTAAAGTTTGTGAGGTTGTAGGGGGTAATATCTGGGGAGTCGGAGAAAAAATAGTTGAACGAAAACGTTTCTTACGAACGCTGCCTTAACGATGAGAGATATACGATTGAGTTATAGAGAAAAGTTGTAGCTTGATAATGTCTATTACCGCCCAACGAAGTGGGCACCGGTCAACTAGTATGTTTAATTGTAAATAATTCACACAATAGTTGATTTAAAAATTGAAAAAAGAACACAGTTATTCCATTCAGTTTTCACTTCTATAATTAGTCCTTATGAATATCTCAGTTTTTTTTTTAAATTGATAGAACTAAAGCTCGTTAACAGTTACTCAACATAAATATAAAGAAATTATGTTCAGAAAGAGAGAAGAAATGGCACTGATCTGGTTTACATCAGTATATCTGTATATAGATAAAATCCTGTCTGAAATACTACTATTTTCTCACTTGTTTGCTAATCGATTTTGTTTTTTTTTTTCGTTTAATGTTAGCAATAAAACAAAACTGGAAACAGTTTTTTTCCTCTCCTCCTATTTGTCATACTTCACGATCCTTACGTCCACTAATTTATTCTATTTTAAATACACTCTTTTCAAAAAATAGTTCAGTATTATTAGATATAAATTAAAGTTAAATTTTGACCACGTGGCGACAGTACATATGTATTTATTAAAATTCGTTAAATCGGTGCTACGTGAAACTCAACGGCCAGTACTAAATAAAAGTAGGCACTGAGTATAAAATAACAACAGACGATCGTCTAAATTTCAAATTATAGAAAGGTTCCCGGTTACGACAGTTTCAATGTCGCCATTATGATAATAATATCCATTACATTTGATATCATATAACACTTGGCATAGTTAAAATAATAAAACGTTATATTTGCGTAATCGGTCTCATAATAAACTAAGTAACTAATTCATTAAATTCATATACTTTTATACATTTTTGAAGTGAAGAATTTGTAATTTCATGTCATGAGATGCTAGTAAGCGTGACAGGGCGCATTCTCAGTATATAGTATCTTATCTATGGGGCGCATGCGCGGCTTGCGGCAGACTAGTCCGGTGAAGCTGTGAAGACCCTGCACGGTCAAAAGCGTAGTAAGTTCGAGAAAAAAAAAATTGCGGCAGACTAGAGCGACGCGTATTATAGGGGGCTGTGTACATATTAATATTTTGTATTGAGATTGTGCAGACTATCATATATTAACTATAAAGTGTAGAATTTGTGTATGTAATTCATGTTCCGTATACCAATGGATGTGAAAACCAGACTTATGTTAATAGTTCAAATTTATAAATTAGGAAACTTAAATAATTCACACTATAATTAAATTTTTGGTAAGTAGGTGGTAGAGCCACGCTGAAGCTATAACTGGTTTCAGCACGAATGGGTCAGCTCGTCCGGGGTAGTACCACCATCTCATAAAAAACCGACGTGAAGTAACAGTGCTCGCATTGTTGCGTTTCGTTCGGTCAGTGAGAGGACCTGCGGGCCACCTCTTCTTTCCCCCCCCCTCCCCAACTCAAAAACTACCGAACGGATTTTCATGCGGTTTTCACCAGTGGATAGGGTGATTCATGAGGAACGTTTTAGTATATAATTTTTCAAGGATTTTTTCATAATCAGGGCGGGACAACGTCTGCCGGGCTCGCTAGTTATATATATATATGTACAATGTACATCTGTAGTTAATACTCAGCCAAAGAACTGTTAATATAAAGTCATCAACAAACTTTTATTTTAGTCATTCAATTTGTGAGTTTTTATATTCAATTACAGCGGTATACCAATTCAGGTTATTCCGTTTTATGTGTTGCTTAGCATATCCCACAATTGTACTTATTTATTCTGCTTTTAATAGCCTAGTCTAAGCCAATATCGAGAAACGTGTCTTACATTTTTTGTGGAAGACCTTATCTTTTTCTACATGTACCTAGCACCTTAATAAAAATTGTTGGAACCTGTACATGAACTGTTGAATCACTGCAGTCGCCAATGCCGTTTCTACGATGAATTTCGTGATAGTGAATTCAGAGGTGACCTGCATCAAATGTCAATAAAGGAAACAAGACTTAAGAGTGGGGCTTTACGTATGCTATTTTTGCTAAATTCTAGTCCGGCCTTGAGTTGTCACAGAACCCGTAGTATGAACAGAATTCATATTCTACAAGAAGGATGAAGATAGATTAATTATTACACGCTAAATAGGCTAGGGTAGCAACCTATTATTGATTAGCATCACTTTAGCACTGGGCTCCTCTTTAATTTTAATTAGAAATGAGTATATTAAATATAAGCTATTTAAATTAATAAAATACATGTGTGTAGCTCACACGTAACAGAAGGAAAACTTTCAAAAAGAAAGCAAAAAGAGCGTATGTATCACTGTTCTCCAATACCCAATGGCAAGCGGGACACTGCTTCTACTCAACTCGACACAGTGTTTACCGCCACAAATTTTCGTTACACAAAAATGTTACGGATCAAAATTTCTTCCGTCCTGGCTTTATAAACCTCCCAATAAGATTTTTTTTTAAGATTATAATTCTTGTCTACAGAGTGAGTGCACGGAATCTACGAGTAAGTGATTAAAACCCAACATATCCGCAATAACCATATATATTTATTGGTGAAAAGAACAGTAGAACTAGTTCGGCTCGCACCTTATGTTATATTGCTTATTACGAAGTTGTTATAGATTTCCTCTCTTTATTGAATGTATAATATGCGATGCTGCAATTTTACCGCAATGTTGACATTCTTACAGTGTAGTGAAATCTGTCATACGACATATTTGTGATAAACTTACTACACTTAATGTATATTCATTAAAATTATAAAATGCTTATATCTATACAAAGTATGGGTAACCTTCAGAAAGTTCTTCTTTCATTTATTTTTGGCAACCAATCTCCTAGATTATTACTGCCATTATCGAATAGATAATAATGTTACAAGAGTCTTGTGATCATCTCAATATTCTAAAAAGATAGTTACTCGTTTGTTAGAATTTTCCATGGAGTTTTTGTGGCATCTCATCACTTCAATTGTCCACAATAACCTAACTATATTATGTAAAACACCACCAATGTTACAAAATATACAAATAACACAAGATTATGAATAAAATATTAAATCCATTACAGGACAGACTAAGATCCCCGAAATGTGTCATGTTTGTGCACGACGAACTTGTATTTTTTAATATTAAATGATAAATTTTGCGGGGTGGTAGAGTTTTAAAGCCCAACTGGGTGGTGACCACCATGCATGTAGCGAAAAAGCCCATAATAGTGATTCGTTCTGCGTGTCACGTTTCGGGATCAGCTAATCCAGTAGTGAATGACTTTCGCCGTGGCTCGAGTACCGGTGAGATGATTAACACTGGTCACCTCTGGACACGGACGGAGATTGTTCGCTCACGCAGGCCGGCATGACAGCGGCGACCGACGATGGATACTGTGTCACCCGGTGGTCGCCATTGTTTTTAGATTGTACTGTGCTCACCATCAGGCACAGTACAGTAATTTTGCTGTGCTACAATATAAAAAAAAAGAATCAGAGCTTGTGATGAAGAAAAGTATCGTAATGTAACCATAGCACGGTGGTAAGGTTTCTTTAAGTTCGCCTGGCTGTCTACCACCCTCGAATTGAAAATCTGTCACCAAGCAACTTATGGTGTTTTTCGGCAGCTGTACTTAAGATCCGTTGGATTGATATTCCACCGGTCAAATACCACTAGACCACCAGACTATCCTATAATAATTAGTACGTAAATACAATTCCAAGTTTATTAATGTTAGTAAAGTGTAAGTGACAGCCCTACGTCATCTCGTTACGTAGCAGACCTCTCCACGGAGTCATCAGATAAGAGCAGGCGCTCAAGTTTAATTGAATTTCCTCGCAAAGTTTCCGCTGCCACCCCTAGTCGTCGCTTGCTGTGATTGGTGCGGAGCGCCGCCCCATCAAAGACATTGTTCCCGGCCGTGCGGCAGGGCTTAGCTTATGTATTTAGTTTGCGAGATGAATCGTTCGACGTACATGAATGGTTTCATAATAGCTGTGCTTAGAATAAGGAACAATATTGCCAAACTCGCTTTAAACATTTTATACAGCGTGTTTTAAATTTATCAGATTAACTATTTAGGTAAAAGAAAAATCTATAAACGCATTTTATATAAAAACATATATTATGAATTGACCTTATATACTATAATTACGATAATTATATTGCTAAAAAATTATACCTATCCTAATTAATATTATAGATGGGAATGTAAGTTTGTTTGTTACGCTTTTTGCGGTCGCATACACGTTATCAGTGGTAAAGAAGAGGACGTAGGGTATCTTTTTATCCATAAAAAGTCTTGTTGTAAAATGGTCTTTTTTTTCGAACTGACTACGCTATTGACCTAGCCAGGTCTTAACAGCTTTCCGTCGCCTCATATTGCGAGGCGGTTATGCTCGCAAAGAAGGCGGCAGAGAGGGCGAGGGAGCAGACCAGCCAACTCCCCTCCGGCGGTCAACGATGACCTGAGGCCGCCGTAAAAAGGGCCTGCGGGCGGCGGATGCGGGTACGTCCGTCGCTCTGGCAGAACTTCTGCACAGGCCCGTGTGGTTGAGGCGCATTGTGCCGATGCGCTTCCCACGATCATCGGGGAGGGCAACTCTCTCCCTCTCCTGAGGGGTCTACGATTCTGACCCCTTGACCGCGACGAGGCCACTGATGAGGGGCCGACACCTGCTGGGGAGTAGACGTAGTGCCAGTTCGGCAGCTCCTGCTCCCCGGCCTATAGGTGATTGAAGGTACCATGGGGTTTTAGTCCGTGCAAGTCAGACACACGCCTTAGCTGCGCGGCTAGGGTGGAACTCCGTAGGGATTTCCCCATATTAAAAAAAACAGCTTCTCCGGACTACCAAAAGTCGCGAGCAAAAGCTAGTATAGTTGTAATCTAAGTGGGAAGAACAACAAAACACAGGTATCAACAATAATTCTAATCATATAAAAGTCAGTCATTTGAAAATCGATCCTGTTATCTCTAAGGTGTATAGTAGTATAGTTTATTACCTTTTGAGGATCTAACGTCTACGCTTTTCACGATTGTTCTTTCAGTCAAGTTATCCTAACCTGTGAGTTTTTGTAGGAAATTTGTATATATTCGTGTGTTAATATGAAAATCATCTATAATTATTAAAAGAATATCGTAATAGCGTCATGGGTAAGATAAAATAGCAGTTACGTGGAAAGAAATTTATTTTTATTCATAATGACAGAGATGAATGTATTTTTTCGTATTTATTAAGGCTGTTGGCCTAATGGGCTTTTACAGCTTCGCTGAATTTACTGGGCGAGCACTTAAGGAACTAAACCTTTAGGCAAAAAGCTCAAGGGCCTCAAACTAAACAGATTCACTGTCACTCATTTATACGATGGTCACACCTTATAATGATATGGTTGTAAATCGCATGTAGAATTCTTTCTGTTCATATTCGCACCGATGTTTAGAATATAACTGTCCTAAGATGCCCCGATATCTCATAAAGCCGAGGGTGGTATTCTCTGGACGGCTGACGTCATTATTCGAAAGATTCGACAAGGTTTAATACGTGTTATTCTGGGAACACTATTGTTTACGTATACTATTTAACTTTTCTCACACCTCGATGACTTGTTTGTTTAATTGTAGCAACGAGTTTTTGTAACAATATAATGTCTTATAATGGTTTTCGATTATTAAATTCGTGAAGTGACGTTATTCGATTTCAAAAAATATTTTTGCATATTATAGCTTCTTTGTTAAGTAAGGTTATGTATTATTATGCGGTATGTATAGGTCAGAATTTTGCAAACCGAGAAAGGAATAAGACTATCCGTGCGCTATAGAGCAGGGTAGCGGCTCTCGAGCACGGGTTAGTGGCACGATCTGTGAATACCTATGCCAGAGAGATTTTTAAAACAGGCTGTGGTATGAAAAGAAACGTTTAGATCAATGTCGTACGTAACCAAGAGTATCAAATAAACTTTCCGTATTCTGTAAATATATTTCAAACCCGTGTTCGGCGATAAATTAGTTTCGAATAAAAATTCCTATAATGTCCTCTGAACTCTATTCGAAACTATTATTAAGAATTTAGGAAAGTCGTAGCGATCGACTTAAGATTCACGACAATATATCGTTCACGACGTAATCCCGTACGCTTTCTATGTATTTACATTTATGTCACTTATTGTACATATTTAGTTTACTCGCGGTAATTTTGTTTCAATTCTAAACACGTGATTAATTCATGCTGCATGCGACAGCGATTCTAGTTGAGTGGTTAGCATCTTTGAACATCGAAATGGGTTCGAATCGTATCTCTAATCTAGTTTTTCTGACTAAGATCTAATCAAATCAAATTAAAAATACTCTTAACCGGTTCGGACAAACAAACCAGTAATCGAGATGAACCGGCAAGAAACTCGATTTGGTTTATCCCTTCGTGTTATATGTTTTTGCAAAACATAAATAGTTACATTCGTTATTAATGGATGCACAGAGAGGGGCGTCATTTTCAGATATCACAGTTCTGCAGTACTGGCCATTTCAAATCAAAATAATTTTTGTTTGGCTAAGAATTCTAATTTAAAATTAATTTTATTTAAAAAACATGGAATTCTTTTTCCAAAAGTAGTCATTTGTTTTCTGAATAGTGTTACATTTTCATCGCATTTCCATTTTTTTTTGTCATCATGGATACGTTAAAAATTCGAGTAATTATGGAATATGAGTACCGTCGTGGCAGCAACGCGGCACAAGCGGCACGCAACATCAACGACATTTACGGAGCTAACACTACAAACCAACGCACCACATGTTATTGGTTTGTTCGCTTCCATTCTGGGAATTTCGACCTGAAAAATGAACCTTGCGGTAGTCCGAAGACTTTGGTCGACAATGACGAATTAATGGCGATTGTGGAAGCTGATGATACACAATCTACGGCTGAATTAGCAGCAGTTTTCGACGTTAGCGTCAAAACAATATTGGCCCATTTGCGTCAAATTGGCAAGGTAAAAAAGCTTGACAAATGGGTACCCTACGAACTCAATGAGCGCCAGCGCGAAGTACGCGTCGAGACGTGCCTTGCACTGAACAACAGACACACAAATGAAGGAATTTTGAACCGCATTGTTACCTGCGATGAAAAATAGATTCTGTTTGATAACCGCAAGCGCTCAGCAAGTTGGTTGGATCCTGGTTCAGCACCTAAACAATGCCCTAAACGAAAACTTACCCCTAGAAAAGTGATGGTCACTGTTTGGTGGTCTAGCGCCGGTGTGATTCATCACAGCTTCTTACCAAACGGGGTGAGCATTACTGCAGATGTGTACTGTGAAGAACTGAACACAATGATGGAGAAGCTGGCACATCTCCAACCAGCATTGGTCAATCGCTCGTCTCCGCTGCTCCTGCACGACAACGCGCGACCTCATACTGCACAGCAGACGGTCTCCAAGTTGCAAGAACTGGGGTTGGAAGTTCTCCGTCATCCGCCCTACTCACCAGACCTTGCGCCTACAGACTACTACTTTTTCCAGAATTTGGATAACTCCTTGGCGGGAAAAAAATTCAATACCCGAGAGGCAGTACAAAATGCCTTTGAAGAATTTGTTGCCTCACGTCCAGCTGATTTCTTTAAGAAGGGCATCAATAAACTGCCACTGCGTTGGTAAAGATGCATTGATTGCATGGGTGATTACTTCGATTATTACAAATAAAAAATACATGAAAAAAATTCGTTTAAATTTTTTCATACAAAACGGCAATTTCATAGGTAAAGACCTAATATTATAAAGAGGTAAAGTTTGTGAGTTTGTGACGTTGTAAGGGGTAATCTCAGGAACTACTGAATCGATTTTGAAAATTCTTTTACTAATATAAAGCCACGTTATTTGTGAGTGGCATAGGCTATATATTATCACGCTAAGGTCAATAGAAATGGAGCAACAATGAAAAATGATTTAAAATCGGGGTATTTTTACCTTTTGAGGACTTCCCCTGCGTCTTAGCCCAAAATAACTATACCACGCGTACGAAGTCGCGGGCAGAAGCTATTAACTAATTATATTATCTATAATAATATTATAAAGAGGTAAAGTTAGGTGAGGTTGTAGGGGGTAAAGTCTGGAGAGTCGGAGAAAAAATGGTCGAACGAAAACGTTTCTTACGAACGCTGCCTTAACTATGAGAGATATATGATTGAGTTCTAGAGAAAAGTTGTACCTTGATAACGCCTATTACCGCCCAACGAAGTGGGCACGGGTCGGCTAGTCTTTTTATAATACAAATACATACTTTTTAATTATTACAACATAATAGACATAGAGAGTTACATTCGTTTTTGCCCAGAGGGAGCCGTCATTTCCAGACGTCACCGGCACTCGCATATTGATCCACCCTATGTATTAAGAGCCGTTTGACATAACACTTGAACTTACTATCTGGCAAATTAGTAATATGCTTTGGGACTTTGTTATAAAATCTAACACTATGATCTATGACCTAAACTGTTACTGGTCTTAGTGACCCTGATACATGGAGTGACCAGTTTGTTATTGTTTCTAGTATTTACATTATGTCGGTCTTTGACTAAATCCAGATTATCTAAGTTTTTGCAGACATACATCAAATTTTCAAGAATATATTGGGAGGATGGAGTTAAAATACCGAATTCCTGAAACTTAGTCTTTGATGATTCACGAGGCCTCAAATTATAAATTGCTTGAGCTGCCCGTTTCTGTAGTAGGAATATTGGGTCCACATCAGCTACTGTCCCCCACAACAAAATACCATAAGACATTAAGCTATAGAAGTAAGTGAAGTAGACCAACCTAGCAGTGGCAATCTGTTAGCTGGAGAATTTTTCGAACTGCGGGCGCAGCAAAACTTAATCATATTATATTTTTCTTCAAATTAGCTGTTAAGACCTTGCTTGGTCAATAGCGTAGTCAGTTCGCAAAAAAATACAGCATTTGTGTCTGTACTTTTTAGATTTTTGTAAGAAAAATTGTTGTAAGTGTCTAGTATAATAAGTAATAAAATACATTTCAATCATTTTTTTAAACGTCTGTCTATCTGTTTGTTTGAACACGCATTCTAAAGTACTGCGTTCATGATAAAACCGAAGAAAATCATAAAGCATATCTTCGAGTAACATTTGGTCTTTGATTGAAATCGCTTTGGTTTAACAAAAGTTATTGTAATTTTAATGACGATGCGGCTTAAGTGCAGGAGAAAAGTAGATAAGTATATGGACTTAATACTGAATGTAATGTTGACTTTATTAATCGCTGTTTTTTACATAAGATTTCACGCGGACGAAGTCACAGGAACAGCTAGTTTTGTATAATTGTTCTTCATTATTAAGACAGCATCCATATACTTACTTAGTGTACGTCCAGAGTGGACGCTATAATCGAGCGTCGAGCGTAGCGTCGCGTCCGGTGTTCGTTTCAAGCATATTAATAGGCGAGTGTCCCGAGTGGCGCGCGAGCGTCATTCTTGGACGCTGAACGCGCCGCACGCTCGATTATAGCGTCCACTCTGGACGTACACTTACAGTTACTTGTTATCTCACCTCAAGATATTTTTCCAATCAGTTTAAATATTAATATGAATTAAAAATATGTACCTTTGCTGATAATAAATTGAATACAGCTCATTTTACTGCAGGTATGACATTGAATATTCAACCAGTCGAGCGTAATGTAATTTTAAGCCGCTTAAGTAAAAACTTAAGTGCAAAATAAAGTAGATTTTAAATTACCTTTCTATAAGTATTCATTGTTTTAATAATAATTTCCAGTCTCGTTACGAAACTATAATAAATCGAGAAGCCATCGCAACCTTGCAAACTATTACAAACATAAAATTACTACGAATAAAATAATATACAACTCGTAATCCAAAGCGTTAAGGTTGAAAATAAATTGATAATTATTTAAGGAAACGTAAAAAAAAGTTGTGGTTACAAAAGAAATTCTTCGTCACACCCGTTGCATTTGATGACCACTGAAGATATCTATATTGTTTTGTGGAGTAAAAGGTCCATTTAAACTTAATATATATTATTGTGGCATCCTTGACATAGATTTAACAATGGCGTATTATTTTGATATATTTGTAATTCGTAAAATGAAATTAGTTTCGACAAATGAAGTTGCTTAGAGAATGATTCTAATGCCAATCTTTACATTTGAAAATCTAGTGTCATGTTTGTCCACGATGAATTGGTATTTTTTAATATTAAATGATAAATTTTGCGGGGTGGTAGGGTTTTAAAGCCCGACTGGGTGGTGACCACTATGTATGTAGCGAAAAGGCCTGTAATAGTGATTCGCTCTGCGTGTCACGTTTCGGGATCAGCTCATACATATCCAGTAGGGAATGACTTTCGCCGTGGCTCGAGTATCTGTGAGATGATTAACACTGGTCACCTCTGGACAAGGACGGAGATTGTTCGCTCACGCAGGCCGGCATGACAGCGGCGACCGGCGAGGGATAACGCATCTCTCGGTGGTCGCCATTGTTTTAGGATTGTACTGTGCTCACCATCAGGCACATTGCAGTCACTTTGCTATGCTATTATATAAAAATAAAAAAAATATTTTTTTTAATTATTTTTGATGTGATAACTTCTTTAGCCACGCTGAGTGATTTTTGGTAAAGGACAAGCTTACATATTGGCGTAACAAATGACCTCGATATGCACGTGAAATTTTGCGCTTGCGTCAGACTAGCGACGCGTAATATATTGCTATACTGTGTACAAGGAACTTTAATATTTTGTTTTGAGCTTGTGGAGCCCATCATATGTTTGATTAATCAATAATATGTATAAAATAATAGTTAATAAAAATTTAAAAAAACACGCTTTCATAACATGCGTCACTGTTAATATCAGCCACCTCCAGATATCAGTATTTTATTAAATTATTAAATTTATTTAATTTTATTTTCTGTTTTTTAGTTGGATTTTTTATGAAAGCGTGTTTTTTAGTTTTTTAAACTATTATTTATTTTTCATTTTTTAGTAAAAAAAAATAAGTAAATTTTTTTTAACTTTTTTTTTCGGATTATTGCATTGTCATCGACTTTTGACAGGTGTGCAAAGTTTGAATTAAATCTGATCGTTCAAAGTAGGACAAAATCGAGCTCAAAGGGGTCGGTTACATGCATACGTACAGGTGAACCTAATAAAAGCGTATTAAAAATGTACGTAACTATTGCTCGGAGTATCAATAGATGTAAGAAAACTAGGCTAATGTTAATCATTTCAATTTACAAATTGTGAAATTTAAATAATCCAGACAGTACCTAATTGAATTAAAAATTCAAAAAAGGACACAGTTATTCCATTGTTTTCAGTTTTCACTCCTGCAGACACAGCAGACCTTATGAGCGTAGTAACTTTTTTTTGTTCAGTGAATACATCCTATATATATTTTATAGAATAGAAGATATGTATCGCTACATTGCAAAAGAGTTAATTCCAATTTGAATCGCTCATATAACATATTTCAATTTTTTAAGGATTCCAGTTTCTAGACACCGAAAACGTGGTTCAAAGTTTGCCGTCCATAAGGATTTTAGTATTTTGATCTACATATTTTACATGCACAAAATTGGAAGATTTTGAGAAATAACATATAATATTAGGAAAGGCTAAAATTGGATTTAGCTCATTTGAAAATCTAACGATATATATGTATGAAAGCTCTTTGATATCCTATCAAACAAAAGAAGCATCGTACCAAATCATCGACGCGGCAAACACGTTATCGTGATCGCCTAATTATCGTATGCTATAACAGTTATTTTTAATCTGTTAATGTAACAGTACTCAGCCGAGTTAGCGCATCCGCCATTACTGTCTAATTAAGCTGTCTAGCAAAGCGAACATCAATTAATAGTACGTAATTAGATAACAAATTACGGCACGCGCGAGACGATCTCGTAACCGAATTACTCGGAAGGTAGTTATCGAGAAGTATTCGTAAATCAATTGTCATACATATAATTGAGTTGATTTATCATATTTGTTAACGATTAACCGACCGGAACGAATTTGTGATCGACCCAGACGTTCTAGATTACAGTGTTTTAGAATGTGCGCATAAAGTTTAGTAATGTGGAAATCATTTATTTTATAAACAATATATACTTAAAACTCTAATAACTTTATATTAAATGAATATATCTTGATCTTGTTTTGTAAATAAGGGATAGTGTTTAAGATGTAACACAAAAAAAAAATATCGAAATATATTTAGTTTAGTACGGGAGACCTCTATCAATTTATTTCAGTATATTAGGCGAATGAAATTGCCGTTTTGTATGAAAAAATTTAAACGAATTTTTTATTTGTATTAAGCGAAGTAGTCACCCATGTAATCGATGCATCTTTGCCAACGCAGTGGCAGTTTATTGATGCTCTTCTTAAAGAAATCAGATGGACGGGAGGCAACAAGTTCTTCAAAGTCATTTTGTACTGCCTCTCGGGTATTGAATTTTTTCCCCGCCAAGGAGTTATCCAAATTCTGGAAAAAGTAGTAGTATTTAGGCGCAAGGTCTGGTGAGTAGGATGGATGACGGATAACTTCCAACCCCAGTTCTTGCAACTTGGAGACCGTTTGCTGTGCAGTATGAGGTCGCGCGTTGTCATGCAGGAGCAGCGGAGACGAGCGATTGACCAATGCTGGTTGGAGATGTGCCAGCTTCTCCATCATTCTGTTCAGTTCTTCACAGTACACATCTGCAGTAATGCTCACCCCGTTTGGTAAGAAGCTGTGATGAATCACACCGGCGCTAGACCACCAAACAGGGTCACTTTTTTAGGGGTAAGTTTTCGTTTAGGGTATTGTTTAGGTGCTGAACCAGGATCCAACCAACTTGCTGAGCGCTTGCGGTTATCAAACAGAATCCATTTTTCATCGCAGATAACAATGCGGTTCAAAATTCCTTCATTTGTGTGTCTATTGAGCAGTGCAAAGCACGTCTCGACGCGTACTTCGCGCTGGCGATCATCGAGTTCGTGGGGCACCCATTTGTCAAGATTTTTTACCTTGCTAATTTGACGCAAATGGACCAATATTGTTTTGACGCTAACGTCGAAAGCTGCTGCTAATTCAGCTGTACATTGTGTATCATCAGCTTCCACAATCGCAATTAATTCGTCATTGTTGACCGAAGTCTTCGGTCGACCAAAGTCTTCGGATGACCGCAAGGTTCATTTTTCAGGTCGAAATTCCCAGAACGGAAGCGAGCAAACCAATAGCAGGTGGTGCGTTGGTTTGTAGTGTTAGCTCCGTAAACGTCGTTGATGTTGCGTGCCGCTTGTGCCGCGTTGCTGCCACGAAGGTACTCATATTCCATAATTACTCGAATTTTTAACGTATCCATGATAACAAAAAAGATTGAAATGTGATGAAAATGGAAGACTCATTTGGAAAAAGAATTCCATGTTTTTAAAATAAAATTAATTTGAAATTAGAATTCTTAGCCAAACAAAAATTATTTTGATTTGAAATGGCCAGTACTGCAGAACGGCAATTTAATAGGTAAAGACCTATTATATAATTCTTCTGTACATATGTATGTGACTGAACTCTTCCTAAATGGCTGGACAGATTTTGGTTTTTTTTTTAGTGTCAGATAGATTCAAGATTCACAATGAACCCGATAACTTGTGCTACGGTTCGACTTTAGGTTTTTTTTTCATTATAAGAAGGTTATTTTACTGTATCAAAAGCATTGCAAGTGGGTTTAAAAGTTTGTTGATGCGAGCTCCTAATGCATCAATACACTAAGTTAGTTTTATTTTTATAACTAATACTTATATCTCGATATAAATTATTTAACTAGCAAGTAACCGTTTTATGATTTAGATTTAGATCAACGCAAAAGCTAATGGCGTAATCGAAAGTATTGCAATATTATTGTTACGACGATTTCAATGCAAACTGTTATTTTATTTAAGTGGATATTATGTTAATTGATATAGCATAACAGTCTTGGACTAAACGAACGGTATGTGAATGGAAGCGATGAGAATGTAGCGCTGAAGGTCATTACCGAACAATTTTAGAAATAGCACATTTGCTAAAAGTGTATAAACCAGGTGAAAGGTTAGACACTTGCAGTATTATAGGATATGGCACTTCATGGTTATATTTAACATATAAAATAATAATAATATTAAAACAAATACTGATAAACAACCAAGAAAACTTAAGATAAAGTTTGCTTTTATACTTTCAAAAGTATAAACACAATTTTAATAAGCCTAGGTGCAATGACCGGTGCTATAAGCTACAATGGGTGACCCGGAGTTAATAATTTTCGATAATAAAAGAAGCAATAAACCCTTTTGTGTTATGTCCATTCAAATGAAAGTGAAATTACATGACGGTCATTGACGCTGTGCTTTAAAATATACACGTAGAGGAGTGTGTATAATTTCTGTATTTTTCTAGGTAATTAAGTCAAATATGAAGCACCTATTTTTTTAATTGTTTTAGCAAGAGAATCGAGTGTAGAGTAACTTTTATAAATATTGCTACTGTCACATGGTATTTTTTTATTAACAAGAAATTAGTTAAATATGTGCACAATATTAGATACTTTAATAGTAGCGTGTGTAGGGATTACCTCAAAGTAAACGACTGCGTTACACTAATCAAATCCAAAGTACGTTATTCGATTTAAACTCTGTGAGGGTCCTTACGAACGACGAACATATGACCGGTTAGTTAGACATATATGCATACCTTAATATGTGTCGGACGAAAGCGTACATATATTTAGAGTCTAATTATCTTGGCTAAGGTTAATTAAGCAAAAAAAGGGTCCCTTACAGAATCAGTGTACGTACTGTGCAAGTATGCACGTGTGTGGAGTGCATTGTGGCGTGTGCAGGGAACTAGTAAATACGCTATCTTTGTATCCTGCTAGCATCATACTCGAGAGTTCCACTCCGAGGGATCGAACCTATAACGACGGGGAGTTCATTTCGTTAATGTATTCGTTAACTGAATAGGTTCTCTTTTGACTTTTTTTTTATGTCAAAAGGCGGCAAACGAACATGTGGATCACCTGATGTTAAGTGATCACCACCGTCCATAGACACTAGCAACACCAGGGGAGTCGTAAGTGCGTTGCCAGCCTGAGTATGGGGGAGGGGTAGTAAAAGGAGAAAGGGGAAAGGAAAGGGGGAAAGGAGGTGGGCACGAAACGTAACAATGCAAGCATAGTTACTTCACGTCGGTGTTCTGTGAGAGGGTGGTACTACCTCGGGCGAGCCGACCCATTCATGCTGAAACTAGTAGACTTCCGCTATAAGGTCTTTAATTATAATTTATACATACATTCACAAAACAACTGAAGTTGCAGGCAATAGTGAACATTAAAAATAAGTTAAAATTATCGGTAGATTATGGACATGTGTACCTTTTTCTTGCGCTGAGAAAATAAACATGCAACTAAGTGGAACAAAGTGGGAATGTTTCGCCATCGAACGCATCGAGTGGTACTGTCTATTAGATACACGCAAAGCCTATCAATGATCTGCCATAATATTACCGAGGTTTATAACATGTAATAAATTGCGATGCGTAACTTTGCATTCCCGTCAGTTTACCTTTATTAGTTATGTACGTATGCATATTACCTCATCGGCTACATTGCTTGTTAAAGTTTAATTGAATTTTACCAATTTTTTCATTTGGTAATATCGGGGTTTCGTTTTCGTTTATGTCAGGATTTGCATAATGCAGTTTTTTTACGACTATAGCGTGAAGGAAATGGGAGAAGCGTATTATTTGATCGTGTGAAGATTGCTTCAATTATTTTAAGGTACAATTATAGATAGGTATTTGAATCCACGAAAGCTTTTTTATACCAGATACCCGCGACCTTATTATATTGACCATACATTTTATGTACTGAGGAAAACACATAAAAAATGATAAACAAACATATACTTTTATCATACTTATACATATTATACTGTTATCTGTTTATTTCACCTTTCCTGTGCATGCGCATTACACCACTTACTCAACTTTTCCGCAGCACGAAAACACTCGTCGCTAGAGGAGTAGTGTATATAAATATAAATCATGATAATTCATTTTTCACATAAGAACCAAATGTGTAAGAAGTAAATCTAAAAATATTAGATAGCAATCTATCCAGTAGTTTTTTGTTATTCAGTAGTCCATAGCTCTATCGTTTTATTTATATAAATTGTATAAATAATTAGCGGGCCCGCCGACGGCCATCATGAATCACTTTATCTACTGGTGAAACCCGTATGAAAATTTAGTAGTTTTTGAGTTTATTGCAAACAGACAGACAGACATGGCAAAGGTCGTTTTATTATAGGTTTAATTAGTAATATTCACATAGAGTCGAAATCTCTCAATTTACTGTTAACATATTTTCTTTTCCATGATAATTTATTCACGGGTCTTTGTTGTCTGGTCAGTTTCATCTCTACATTAATGTAATAAAGTAAATTTTCAAAAAAAAGTATTAACCGACTTCAATATCAATCAAAAACTCATAAGGCACTAAAAAACGGAAAATAAATAGTTTATCAAATTAACCAAATTAAATAAAACATATGAATATGTGCGCTACCTAGAGATGTATTGGAAGTCGGTTCTACACGAGAAGTACTAGCTTTCAAATAAAAAACGAATAATCAAAATCGGTTCAATCAATTCAAAGTTATGAAATAACAAACATTAAAAAAAATACAGTCGAATTGATAACCTCCTCCTTTTTTTGAAGTCTGTTAAAAATTAAACGAAATGACATAACTAGTCTATATGAATCAAGATCAATTGACAAATATATTTAAAGGAATTACCAAGCAGTGTACATATCTGTGTAATTCTTCTTTTATTCTGTTTGTGAGAACAAGGATTAAGAACAAGGATTGTTTGAAAGATAACGTACGGAAAATCGCAAAACCTGGGTGGAACAGTTTCAATATAAAAAGCGAATGAGCAAGTGAGACAGAAGATGGTACGAATGTTTTCAAGAATATTGACAGAATTGACAGACTACCTTTCAGTTATTTAGCTGCCATTTTATTTAATCACACAGTCGTAATGTAAAAGGCATGTTTTGATCTCATTTTCTACGTTAGCACATTCGTGCGAAGCCGACGAGGGTAGCTAGTTAAGAATAAAACAAACATGTTATATAAATAAGCCCCAAACATAAGTTCCGATCGAGACAAAATTAAAATTGGCTATAAACTTATGTAGGAAGTACGTATATGTTGGCGCCTGCGATACAAGACTGGGTCAAGGAATTTCCTGCATTTATAAAAGAATGTGTGAAAATTTACTTGTGATTTTATATTAAACAGCGTATAGCTTGCAAAACGTTTATATGCAAGTTGTCATAAAACGTTTCTGTTACTGTTTCCTAAGTCTTAAAGTATCGTTCATAACAGAGTGTGTTAACTTCCAATTAATGAAATTAAATATCCAATATATTTAACAATTATAACCAATAACATGACATGATTTTCTTTTGTCTAAGGATGAAACTAGTTCACACTAATATTTTTTATAGGTTTTATTTAACGTTTTGACCACATGAAGGTGGTAGCGCCACGGTGAAGCTATTACTGGTTTCAACATGAATAGGTCGGCTCGCCCGGTGTACTACCACCCTACCCACCGAAACACCGACGTGATGAAGTAATAGTGTTTGCATTGTTGCGTTTCGTTCGGTCAGTGAGAGCGCCGGAGGCCCACCTCCCCTCTCCCCCATCCCTTCCCCTCCCTATTCCCCCTCCCCCCAAACACAGGCTGGCAACGCACTTGCGATTTCCCTGTTTTTGCAAGTGTGTGTGGACGGTGGTGATCACTTAACAACAGGTGAACCACCGGTTCGTTACATTACGCTTACACAAAAAAAACAACTTGAAGTAGCAATACTTGCATTGTTGCGTTTCGTTCGGTCAGTGAGAGCGCCGGAGGCCCATTTCCCCTTTCGTTCCTCTTCCATATCCCCCTCTCCCCTCCCTTAACACAGGCTGGCAAAGCAATTGTGACTCCCCTGGTGTTGCAAGTGTCTATTGACGGTGGTGATCTCTTAACATCAGGTGACCCGCCTTTTCGTTTGCTTCCAGTGATAAAAAAAAATATATGAAAGTTTAGACAGATTCGCGAAGTTGCCTCCAAAGCAACAGCTCAAGCCGAGGTTCCGCCATTCTGGCACCCTTGAACTTGTGGCAAAGCGGTAAAGTATCTCAAGCGCTCGCCTAAGTCCGGTGAAGCTGCGAAGGCCTGTCAGGCCAATAGCGTAGCCAGATCGAAAAAAAAACGTTCCTTTAAATATGTCATGAGTGTATATACATTATTATTTATGGTGGTAGACCCACGCTGAAACTATTATTGGTTTCAGCATGAATGGGTCGGCTCATCTGGGGTAGTACCACCCTCTCATAGAAAACCGACGTGAAGTAACAGTGCTTGCATTGTTGCGTTTCATTTGGTCAGTGAGAGCGCCGGAGACCCACCTCCCCTCCCCTCTCCTCTCTCCTCTCCCTTTCTTTCCCCTAACCCTTCCCTCCAAAAGATGGCAACGCATTTGCGACTCCTCTGGTTTTGTTAGTGTCCATGGACGGCGGTGATCACTTAACATCAGGTGACCCACCTGTTCGTTTGCCACCTATGACATAAAAAAAATATCTGTTTACTTACAAGCTATTTTGAGCTTGGAATTCAACGGTCCTGACGCAAATAGTGCTGTAACTTTTATTATATTATTTATATATTATTCATATGTCTTAAGCTTTCACAATTCTATTTTTATTATATATTTTAATTCATATATGAATATTTATAATTCAGTTTATAAACGTTACTCCAAGACCGTTTATTTATAATTTAGTTATTTTAAAATCTAGTCTGTAGATATATTTGGTCAATAAATTTCTCTGTGGTAATGTAGATTTGACCTATTGCTCGGGAGGAATACATTTTTTTAGATGAAAGGTACTCTATGTTCTTTTTTATACCTCTGAAGACATTTATGCAAAACTTCATTATTAGCGATTGCATTGATGCAAGTCGTGGTGGCCTAGTGGTTTCACCGATGGAATATTATTTCGATGTCCGCAGGTTCGAACCCCGGCATGGACCAACGAATTTTTCGGAATTCGCGTACATTTACTAATTTAAATTGGTAACACTATCAGCTGACGGTGAAGGAAACCATCGTGAGGAAACCTGAACCTGAGGAATGTTCTTGTAGTACCACTGTATGTGGGAAAAATATAGAACTGTGGATTTTTCAGAGTTTGAAATCGCCAATACGTCGTGGGCTGGCGTGGTGATTACGCCCATACCTTCCTTCGGGAAGAGGTCTATGGCTCTGCAGTGGGTCTCTTATAGGCTGATGATGATTGCACTGTTTAGGTGTTAAAGAGGAACAAACAAGCAAACTCACATCCGCACTTATAACTAGCCTATACTCGCGACTTCGTCTGCGATGTTATCTTAATGATATATAGAAAAAAAACAATTGAAAACAATATACTTTGTCAGTAAAATTCTTTGTAAACAATATTATTTGGCCGCTTCCTTTTCTCTTGCGCATGCGCATCACAACGAAAACATAAATAGGTTATTGAGGGTCGTAAACAAGCATGTGAGACCTCTGATGTTGCAAGTGTCCATAGGCTGCGTCGACTGCTTAACATCAGGCGCCCAGCATGCTTGTTTGCTACCATCGTGGTATAAAAAAAACACCTCTTACTCCACTTTTTCATGATAAGAAAATACAGATCACTGGACATGTAGCGTTTATAAAAATTTTAGTTTATTTTACATGTTACTACATTTATATTGTGGTATTTTTTAAAATAAGTACCAAATGTCATGTCTAAAAGAAGTAAAACCAAAAAAAGGTGTGTGTGCGACTCATACACGGTAGAAGTGAAACTTCAGTAAATCGACAAAAGAATCAGATGAATATATATAACAAGGGTAGGATAATTACAAAGTTTATTTGTTTAAAAATGAATTTATTATTTAGCACAACAAGATATAAAAATACTCACAAACACTGATAAATAATAACAAACCACGCTGACTTCTTACTAAAAAGCTGTAATACGCAGCCGCATACAGTAGTATTAGCTCACGTACTTTTCACATATACTAACACACGTTAAATGCTCAAATACAAGCAAGTATTAAACAGTGTGCAATATACATATACACCGACATTTGCTCTCTCGCTCTGGGTCACTAATTTTTGTATTTGTGTCTCTTACCTGTCGTTTTTCCGTTGCATCCGGTTTGAAATCACAACGATTCTAAAGAGGTTTCATTTAAAAAAAAACCGATATTGAAACATTCTTCATTGTTGCTCCGCCCCTATTAGTCTTAGTGTGGTGATATACAGCCTATAGTCATCCTCGATAAATGAGCTATCTAACACTGAAGACTTTTTCAAATCAAACCAGTAGTTCGTGAGATTAGCGCGTTCAACCAAACAAACAAACCCTCCAGCTTCATAATATTACTACTCGTATCTCGTACTTAATTCCACCCGTCATTTAAATTACAACAACTGAAACAAAGATTAAATGTTACTCGAAGATATATTTTATCATGAACCAAGTACTTTAGCAGTGATGCGTGTTGAAACAGGCAGACATTTCTAAAAATGATTGAAAAGTATTTTACTATTTTTTCAAAATTTAAAAAATACACACACTTTACATTTACATTGTTATTATATGTATATATTTCTGTACTGTGTTCTGTGTCAGTCACTTCATGTGGAGAATTTTAATCGTAAATTTTTATAACCTTTTCCTTCATACAAACTTTGCCCGAAAAATTATAAACGACAAAACATGAGTTAACCGAATAGGTTCAGCCGTTCTGAAATGATGCGCTTACATACATTCGGCTATTGATTATTATTCATATAGATAGATATGGTGAAATTCACTAGTTGTTATAATGATATGCGGTTTCTTTGAGTATGACCGTGTTACGTGGCTTCCATTTTTAATTCTCATCTGTTTATATAAGTATAGATCTGTTAAATCTGTGAATCATTAAAGACTAAGTTTCAGGAATTCGGTATTTTAACTCTGCCCTCTCAATATATTCTTGAGAATTTGATGTACGTCCGGAAATACTTAGATAATCTGGATTTAGTAAAAGACCGACATAATGTAAATGCCAGAAACCATAACAAACTGGTCACTCCATGTTTCAGGCTTACTAAGACCAGTAACAGTTTTTTAGGTAATAGTGTTAGATTTTATAACAAAGTCCCAAAACACATTACTGATTTGCCGGATAGTAGGTTCAAGTGTTATGTCAAGCGGGTCTTAATACATAAAGGTTATTACAGGGTGGATCAGTATGTGAACGATAGCGACGTCTGGAAGTGACGCCTCTCTGTGTAACCATTAAAAACGAATGTAGCTTTATGTGTCTATTATGTTGTAATAATAAAAAAAAATGTTAGTTATTATGAAAAGATAAACCAGATCGAGTTTCTTGCCGGTTCTTCTCGATGACTGGGTTGTTATCCAAACCGGTGGTAGCTTTGACGTTCATAAGTGCCTTCTCAGGGCCTAAATTGAATAAAGAGTATTTGATTTGATTTTGATTTTAAAAGTAATTGATCGCTTTATCATACTTTAACACCTACATTTGTTGATGTTACCGCCAAAAGGGGACAAAGGCTACAAATCGACACTTAACGCCCTGACCATTCAAAGTAAAAATAGCGTTCTAAAAGGCGTTCTTGAATTTTGTCGAATGTTTCGAATAATGACGTCAGTTTTTATAGAGAGGTCTATCCTCTGTTTTGTGAGGTACATAAGCACTACCCAAGTGACAGTTATAATCAGCACATCAAAGATTATAATAAGTATTACTACGTACAGGACATGGAGTAACTACAAAAGAAAACAAATGGAGGAAATCTATGAGGGAATTACAATCGCAGCTTTATAGCTAAGGTAAAAGCCATTCCATAGGCCTGTCGTACGTGTCAGGCATTTTAGTATATTCGCGATTTTGCTAGGTTTTAATAATAATTAATTTTCCTATATGTTTCTTAATAATTAATGACAAATATTTTTTCTATTTAATTAATTATCCTATAAAAAAATCCATAATTGTGTAGAACGTATAATTTTTGTAACTCGGTACACTAAGCAGCGATTTCTTTGCTATTATAAGGTATAATGAGAGCAGAACATTAAAATCTAATTCAAGCATTCCGATATAATTTTCTATACATAAGATCTTATATAACAAGTAAGTACTGTTACAAGGGATGGTCCCTAGTAAATGATGCTATGCTATTGTTAGCTATACTATACATTTGTGCGTTTGTTACGCGATATATAAATTTCCGTTCTTTACCTCGTGGCTTAGTGCTTCGATCCGTGCACTATACTTACAAAATGTATTGTTAGTTCTTTGATTGGATGTAAAATATGAATGCCAGCTGTTTAGTTATCATAATATAAGCTATGTTTAGTTTGGAATTAAATATCCATGTGTCAAATTGTATCTACATATTTATATTTCGTAAATTATTATTGACACTGCAGTAATCTAAACTATTATTATAGAGAGAAAAGTAACGTCATAAAATACTTAACCGATTTAAATAAAAATTGGACTAATACAAAGCTATGTTATCAGAGAGTAACAATGGGCTATATTTCATTTTCAAAATATACACTAAACCGAGCGAAGCCGCAATAAAAGGCTAGTTTAATATACTTTTTGAAATTTCAAACATTGATTATTATATATCGTGATGTTCAGAGGCAGGCGCCAAAGAAATTGAAAGGGTGTAGTTTTGAAGGACATGAACGAGTGCAAAGTTATCGAAGACGATGTCAAGGATAAAGCGAAGTGGAGAAGTAAAGTACGGAAGGCTTACCCCATCATCATGTGGGACAAATAGTCAGGAAGAGAGAGAGAGAGAGATATCGTGATGTTCAATTATACAAAATTCGAAAGAGATTTTATATAATTCAAACCAATCAAACATATAATATCAGCACGTATAATTTAAGATTGCTGGTTATCTATAACTAATGAAGTCGAGACTACCATATGCATTTAAAGTAAACATTTTAATTTGGTCAAAATTAGTATCAGATGCTTCCAGTTTGCAGAATAATATTACAGTGAGGAGAGGTGTGATGGATTGTCAGTCTTTCGGTAGCCGCAGTTATTTGTGAACAGGTCACAAATAACGTCACTATCGTGCTACTTGTAAATTCGGGTGTTAATTAAGACACAATCTATGCGGAACTGATTTATTGCATGCGACGGTGTATACATATATTGTTATTTACACATACCGACATTGCATATACCGACATCACACTACTATAAGAAAATATCGTGTGAAGTAAGAACTAAAATTGTTAAAAGGTACATTTCAGCTTTAAATGATATCTCATCGCTTCGCTTGAAACGCGTGGGACCGCAATAATCCAAACTAGGTTAGTGATAGGCGCTCGCCAACATACGCATAAGCAAAATAAGACAATGAGACAAAATGAATTACATAAAGCGATTCGTAATTAAGAAACGCAGGCTATTTTACTACCAAAAGAAAGTTCGCGAAGCAAATAATATGATTTCATAATTTTATTAATTGACAATCTCAGTTAATTTGTTATTATACTTATTCTCTATATAATTGTGATATGTTATTTGCTATATGTATATGCAAAATCTTTAATCATTTGCACCTACATTCGTTCCTCAATTGGTATATGGTGACTTACACATCGTTTTTATAATGTATCGCGAATAACGTAAATCTTTCGAAAAAAATTTACCTTTTTTCCCACGAATTTATAGAGATAGACTAATATAAATTTTGCACGATTCGATAAAAGGAAACATGTATTTGTTGACCTTTAACATTGCATAACCTCTAAATGAGTCGAGTTAACGAAAAATCACATCAGACCTTTTTTGGAGATCTAAATGATCTCCTGCAATACGATTTGCACAACAAACTAATTCGGCAATAAAATTCAAAATATAAAAATCTCCTGTTATTTAAATGGCAAATCAAAGATCGTAAAGAATTAGAAGCTCAAATTTTATCATGTCCTTTTTCGGATGGACGATATTTTTTTTATAGACGAAGGACAAATCACAGTTTTTCTATTGGCTCAGCCATATGTTTCTTCCATGAAGAAGGTTATTATTGTACTCAATTTGCTATTACTGGCTAATAGGTGGCGTTGAAGCAAATCAATTTGTATATCGCTATCATCTAAATAATTGCTTCCAAATCGCTATATACGTTGGTATTTGTAAATAATTGTAATTGCTATTACTTGAGTTTTTATTGCAAGAAACGTTAACAGAACACGGGAGGAGCGGCGGGCACAAGTTGTAAAATATAAATTTATATTTTATAGGACTATAAGAAATTTTAAAGTAACGAAATGCTTGATTGATAATATATATTACCACATTTGTTACATTAATATTAACGTAAAAAAATATCGGAGTCAAAATCTGCCACTCTCTTGGCATCGTTAATCAGATCTGAACTAAAACCTTGACTTGTGTAATGTAGGATTGTATGCTAAAGTATTGTGGTTGAATGCAAGTAGTAAGATGAGATTTCTATTAAATCATGTATTCACATTTAGAAGCCACATTGACAAAAGTAACATTCTAGAAAGATAAATGTAACAAAGACTATATAATTCTATTATATTGTGACTCACTTCATATCTACTTGTAATTTTAGAAATACATGCAACATAACTTTGAAGTATGTACCTTTCTATCGGTGACATAATTTTTAGAAGAGGTTTAATATTTGATTGCGGATATCCAACATTAAATATTATAGTGGACGCTACTTTGCACTTCCGCCTGGAATTGATTGGCCGCTACCACGTCTCATTGCAACAAAACACGTTTGATTTTACTTGCGCGAGGTGTACCTGATAAAGTTAAATCTGAAACTAGTAATAGAAAGAGCGAAATATTAGTAAGTGAAACAACAATAAGAATTAAAACTCGTGTCTAATTATCTACCTCCGGTACCGCTACGATACGTGCTAGAAGCGAGACTACAACGCCACCGCAACATTAACACTAGCGCCACCATATTAGAGATACGTCAATTCTATACATAAATAAGATTCTATGTATTACTTACATAATATGATCGTTATTATTATTTTAGTGTTACTTAAATTATTTTGAGGAAATATGACTCATGGTTTGGCCTAAGGCAAGTCGAAAATCTTAGATGTCGAAATTATGGTAAGGCGAAGCTCTGCCTGAATAATTAGTCAGAGTGCCTACAGAGTGTTGTTTGCTTCTAATACGTGTGTCTTTGGTTGACGATTGAACCAAGTAGATTCAAAAGTTACTTACTACAAAAATATTTACAAATTCTTGCTACAATAATAGACGAAGTCTTACTCCAACCAGTTAACAATTTAACGTCGTTATTTGAAACATATAATAATTACGTATAACATAGTTGAATAAACTCTCAGTTTAGTGTTAATTCACACCTCACGTGTGAAACAACATTACGTTAATCGAGTATAATTAATTATCACGTGTTTCGTCACTGTCATATTGTTAGCAAACTTCATTCAGTCAGTAACAGGCAGACTCTGTAACATCTCTACAACCTAAAACCAATCTTAGATATACTAATGACATTTGTGTCGTTTAGAATCAGAAGTGGTCAACTCCACTTTGCAATTTTTATGGGTATAGCCAATTTTCCATTTTGAGCTTATTGCAGAGACTATGAAACATATAGGTATCTGTAGAGTTTTAATACAATTATTATAGAAAACTAAAAAAATAAAAATGTATGTTATAGTACAATAGTTTAAAGTTATGAAGACTTAGAAAATTGCAAAGTGGAGTTGACCACTTCGGATTCTAAACGACACATTTGTCGCTGACAGGTTGTGACGTCTGAGCTTTGAGTTCGAATGTAACGTGTGATGGTAGTGCTTTATCTAAGCTTGCCGTTACAGCTACCACGCACAAGTTGCTATATCATAGATCTTTATACATATAATCCTTCTGTCCGTGTGTATGTGATTGAACTCCACTTAAACAACTGGACAGATTTTGATGATGTTTTTTGTGTGTTCAGGTGTATTCAAGAATGTTTTAGATTCACTTTTTTTATACTAGCTCGGCAAAGTGACTGTACGGTACCTGATGGAAAGTACAGTACATTCCATAATTAACGGCGACCGTCAGTGTTAAATAACAACGGCAGTCGTCGCTATCATGCCGATCTGCACATGTGCCTCTTCACGCCTCGTTTGATCCGTTTGACAATTGGATCCGTTAGCTAGGGGTATGGTTGATTTTTAGGATTTTGTTTATTATCAAGGCAAAACAATGTCCGCCAGGTCCGCTAGTATATAAAATCATTTTTCATTGAGTTAAATATATCGATAATTTAAAAATGATTTTAATGATGAAAAATATTGGGGATTCATAGAAATAATTATGAACAAAGAAATAAAAATAGATATAAAGAAAAAAGTATTTTAACAGCTATATTACCGTGTCTAACTTATAGTTGTCAAACATGGTCGTTAAGAAAAGCAGATGTAGAGAAATTAGCGGTATGTCAAAGGGAAATACAAAGAAGGATGCTAGGGATTATTTTGATAGAATTAAACGAATTAGTAAGAATTAGAAATAAAACAAAAGTAACAGACATTATAAGAAGAATAAGAATTCTTAAATAAAAAGAAAAAAAGACATAAAAGAAAAAAAGGAAGACCCAAAAAGAGGTGGAGTGACGTTTTTAAAGAAAGGTGTGGTTAGAAGTGGCCAAGAATAGCGACAAGGAAGAATGAATGGGGATGTTTGGGGGAGGCCAACGCTGCTGAGGCGAGTGCTATATAGTTCTTGAATTTAAAAAAATGTAATAATAGTATTAGTATGTAGCAAATAAAAGGCATTTTTATTTTATTTATTTATTTAAACATGATTTTCGATACTATTTGAGAGTCTGGTTCATTTAAACTTCGACTCAAGCGATGATAACTCAGTGGTTACGGTGTCCATCGATCGATAAATTTTCGACACTTTGCGATTGAATTGGAACTTAGGTTAAGGAATACTTCAAGGTAAAACTACAGTATTATGTTGTAGGGCATTTTTAAACCTAACTAGCTAACTACCTTAAGCTAAAAACCTGTCACCAAGCATTTACAAGTGTATTCCAGTAGTTACGGCTGGAACACTTTACCGATCTCCCCGATGCCGGCGGTGACCGATTCTTACTCTACTGACTCTTTAAATGGTTCTTTCTCGAGTCTATGTACGCCTAACTACAGATTACGTCGACGTGGTCCAGCGGTTAATTTCGCTTCCGCTCACTCACCACTAACTCTTCGGCCGCATCTCATACATAAGTCCGCTCCCCTGAATTGAAGCCCTCGAGCAGTCTGCGAGTGTGATACAGTGATGCTGAAAATTTTCGATTACCAACTGAATACACACAACACATGTGGTCGAAGCAATTTTATTTTCTTCTTTTATTATTTCGATATTGGATACTTTAGCCGAATTGTTACATTCGAAATAGATATTTGGACGTGTGAGTCATGCATGCCTGTTTGTTTAACTCATATATGTATGATTAGTTTCGTCATGTCCGTGATGTTGCATCTGATTCAACGGCCCAAGCCGAGGTTCGTCTATTTTGGCTCCCTAAACGCCTTAGCGTTAGGCCAAAGTCCAGTGAAACTGACAGCCCGCCAGGCTAACAGCGGTTAGAGAGTTCGAAGAAAAACGTGTGGAACTAGCTAGAATGTTTTGAGTATTACTATTTTAACTGCATCACTTAACATAAGATACTGTCTTGTGCAAGTAATAAATCTTATAAAACCAACAAAGTCAAGGTCCACGCGGCCCGTTAACCGTAAATCCGTCACGGGTAGCCTCTATTAAAAGTGAAAATATTCTTTCACACGAGCACAACATCATGTGAAGTAAGAATAAACGTATACGTAGAGATACAAAATATTATATAATGTTTTTATTTGTCAACTGCTACAAGTCATCACAGACTGAATGACCTGGGAACTGCTTATAATTACTTAATACTTGTCTCATTTGACTTATACATGGAAAATGCAAAATGAGGTTTTGTTATATTTGCATAACAAATTGTTTTATTAAAAAATATATTGTATAATCTACATAATTATAGTAATAAGTTTACCGGCAATAATAATGTTTGTACTGACACGAAAAAAATATACATTTACAAACCCCAAATCATCCATACTATATTACTATATAATATAATAGAATATATAATAATATCATAAAGAGGTAAAGTTTGTGACATTGTAGGGGGTAATATGTATAGCTCATTTATCGAGGAAGGTTATAGAGCTATATATCATCACGCTAAGACCAATAGGAGCGGAGCACCAATGAAGAATGTTTCAAAATCGGGGTATTTTTTCCTCTTGAGCGCTACCGCTGTATGTTAGCGTTAACCCAAAGTAGCGGCAGCCCGGTGAAGCTGTTAAGACCTTGCTAAGTCAATAGCGTAGTCAGTTCGAAAAAAAAGACCAAAGTAACTAATCCACGCGGAGGAAGTCGTGGGCAGAGGCTAGTATGTTATAAAGCGGTTCCAAACTGACAGCAAAATTTAATTCTATTTCGCTATATATAAAACTAATTTATTATTAGGCCCTTACACTGTAAAAAGAAATAATCTAACTTTAAACAAGGAATTAAGGAATTGCTGTGTATGTAACATTACATCTATGTAAATTTATTTCGATTATCTCGGAAATGGTTCTAACGATTTGGATCAAATTTTGAATATAGATAATGTTTTGTTTTCAAAGTTCATCTGTTTTTTTTTCTCGATCTGACTATGCTATTGGTCTTTTTGGAGGCCTCTACAGCTTCACCGGACTACTAAGGCGAGCGCTTAACTCGCGCAGTCAGCCGATTTTGTTTTTAGGTAACATACTCAAGGGCGCATGGCACACCTAGGCTTGGGCTGTTACCTGAGAAATCCCGGATCTGACCTATCTAAACTATTTTAAGCTATTCATACATATATTCATTTGTGAATCATACAATCGAAAATGCATACGTGTATATCGGAATGAAACAAACTATACTATTCGATTCAGTTCGATAAGGGAAAAAACAAAACCCTACCACCATGTGTATGTATGTGCACGTGTGTGAGAGGTGATCTCATCTGTGAGTACAAGTGATGTAGGTGAGTCACTGTATCGCGATAGTAATATCTCGGGGCCTTCATCCGGAGGCTACCTCGGTTCGAGATATCACTGAAGAACCACGGTGTGTACGGGGACGAAAGAGAGACCTTCCTTCAAGGCGGCGTGAGAGAGGGTTACACGTGCGTGAGCGCGAACACGCATATTACGAAGATGGAATTTAAAGTTAATAGAGCGGCGTCGGAGCCGAAATTAAAAAAATAGAAATTACAAAATTATTATTATTGTTCGGTCGTTTTAGGGGAAGATTGACGTAAATACACGGATTTACTCTATCTTATGTGAGTTATTTATTTTTGAAAAGCGGCGCGTACGGGCCTCTGTAGGTTAGCCGCGATGGCTGGAAACCTATGGATCGCCGTTACGGTACCTAGTAGCCGATTACTAGCGGTTTCTTCGTACGCCGAGATCTCCAAGATCTTGTGGAAAATGAGTAATTGACCTGCGTAGTCAATACTTGACAGGGAAAAAAGTTTATCTGTATAAAGTTTATCTATATCTGGTTCTTTTGTGAAAAAAAAACGTAATTTTGTATAAATCAATCAATTATATTATTGAATATTGTTAAAATATTGCAACTAATGACCACCGCCATTATCTCTAAGGTCTTTCATCTATACAAATAATACGAACTGTCTGAACTTTTTAGGTTTTTGTTCAAAAAAAATGTTGCAGGTGTCTTGATGGTAATAAAATACATTTCAAGCATTTTTACAATGTAAATGTTAGCCAAATAAAATATCTTTTGTTTTCCTGGTAAATCACGCTTTACTGTCGGCAAGTAATAATTACGAATGTACAAAATTAATCACAGTACATTTATATATTTTAAACTAGGTCATACCTTTTTATACAATTTCATAAGTAAGTAACATATATGTCGAACAACTTTTGATGTAGTCATCTGTAATCGCTCATTAATACGACGAACTCATGTCAAAATAATACGTTTTCATAAGACATCCATATGTCGATATAAAAACTTGTACTGGAAAAACCGGGTACAACCACGGGATTTAGTAATCGTATTGAAACATGTTTACAAATAACAGGAGTTTAAATACGAGACATATATAATTGTGCTTTCTCGAGATTTTTGAAGTAAAACCTCTTTAGGCGCGACTAGAAGGTAACTGAACGACAATGCAACGGAAGTCCGTTACGGCAAGATGGCGTCACGTTTCTGTACCATCCGATTTGATAATAATTAAACGGATTACTATGATAACTAACGAATTAAATTAAAATAGAAATTTTGGTTAAGTTTACGCCAAATAAGTTCAATCGTGTGTGACGGTTACACGCACTCATTTTTTTGGAAACCAACCTTCTATGAGATTTTTACTGCCATTGTCTAGTAGGTTATTACATATAATTGCTATCAGTTCAATGAACTAACAAGATGGTGGCCGTCTTGTTAGAACTTTCCTAGGAGTTTTTGTGGCAACTCAGAATCCATGCTGCATTAATTCCGATCCACTTAACTTGTACACAGTAACCAAACTATATTACGTAAAACACCATCCATATTACACAATATAGAGGCAAATAACACAAGATTGTGAATAAATATAAAATATAAGACCACATGATATTCCAAGATTCCATGAACTACTCTCGAGATTTTAAATCACGAATTTGTTGTAGGCTGGAATGATGATTAAGGTAGTACGATTCTTCAAAAAGAAGTCTTTCCAGAAGTCCAACTCACAACCTAGCATTATAATCTTGCATCTAAATAAAAGAAAACTGTTTTTTTAATATAGATTAACTACCATATATAGTATAGATTAACTACCATATATAATATAGACTAACTACCATATACTATAAAAATTTTCGCTAGTGAGGTTGCGCTACTAGGTTATAATTTTCTTGGTGCCATTCGACCTACATTTTGTTAAAATTTTGTGAATAATACTTTGACAGCTAAAAGATACTTATATAAAAAGACAGAGGCAAAACAGTTAAGTACGTCTTGCTCCTCTATTTTTCAAACTGATTTTGTTTTCTTTTGTGTTTAGTATCTTGTGATTTTTTTGGAAATATGATGTTTTTTTGTATCAGCCATGAGCCAAAGAATTAATTTATAAGTTTCTATTCATCATACTTCATAATTACATATTACATACGCTGTATACAATCTACAATATTTGTATACACTTAGCTAACTAAAAGAACCTTAACAATATTGAAGAATATAAAAAATGGTCGAATTGCAACCATAAACCAAGACATAGTTAATAGAGACCATTACTAGTTCTATTTAAATGAAGAAGATATATGATTAAAATACATATATAAATGCATGTAGTATATACATCGATCAATCACTATTACCTAAGTTTGGTATGTGTTATTGCATAGGCGTGGACCGCAAATCGGTTCTGATATTAAATGTCAAGAGCGCAGACATCGAAAGAATCTTAGTCGTAAATTAAACTATGTATCCTCTTCTATATAATCTCTAATAAAATTGTAAAACCGTCATGTTTGTATTACGGTTGATGGAGCGATTGTAACGGAATACAATAACGCTATTTTTAAAAACGTTGAAAATTAAACTATTGGACGAATTTACATGCAGTTTTCATGAGTTACTTGAACGTAGTTTGTAGCAACATGTAAGAATAATCGTATAATAATCAGGTCGCTAAAAATAAGATAGACCTCAGAAATCAAATCGCCCGAACTAGTAGTGCGCAGATGCTTATATGATTACTCTACATGGTGTCCTTATCTACAGTATTATAATTCAGCCGCTCCGAACAATGATATCGAACAATTTCTTCAGACAAAATTCATTATTCTAACGATAGAATACACAAAAGAAGGTGAAGCCTTCCTTTAGATTTCGTTCGACATAGCTTGTGACGTTGGGACCATGAACGAATCTAAAAGCTCGTCTTTGAGACAGGTCAAATGGCCGAAGCTATTATGCAGGTGCGACTAGGGTTGGTTCCATATTTACATTATTATATTTCAGCCGCTTCGAAGTTAACTAGTACCATTAAGCTGGTCTAAGTTAGCGAGCATTCAAATAGTGCGGACATTACTTACATGACCATGAAATAACAGAAAAAAAAGGTAATTAGTTATTACTTACTGGATCTGAAATTTCTTATTTACAGAATTAAATTCTAAGCGATGACAGTTTAGTGGTTAGTGTGTTACAACAGCGCGTTGACGTTCTACGTACATCTGAAATCATTGCGAATGACTTGTAGATTTTGGGGTGTAAGGGGTCTCAAATAATATCTAAGACTTGAGACATCCAAGCCAACCTCATCTGCACGTGGTGCACCCTGCTGAATAACGAACGAGGCAATAGCGAAAACGGGAAGGTAGGGTTTTACAGCCTGACTGGGTCGCAACCACCATGTATATGGCGAAAAAGCCTGTCATAGTGATTCGCTTCTGTTTCTGCGGGTCGCGTTTCGGGATCAGCCTGTGCTTTTCGCAGGCTGGCCTGACAGTGGCGACCGGCGATGGATTGTGTGTCACTCGGTGGTCGCCATTGTTTTTTGATAGTACTGAGCTTACCATCAGGCACAGTGCAGTCATTTTGCCGTGTTACTATAAAAATAAAATATTATTTCGGTAAAGGAAAACAAGGTGACAAAATCGTAGGATTGTGGTACAGATTTTCCTAAGTCCGTTTGGCTAGCTACCACCTTCCCCTCACCCTCACCCTCGAGTTCAAAATCTATCGCCAAGCAGCTATACGTGTGTTCCAGCAGGTGCACTTCAGAGGCCGCCCGATTATATTAAACGGATTTACCATATTGGATCAGATCGTCATTTATTATCGGATGAGATTGTGGCCAAAGGTCAAAACCTAAAATGTATAAAACAAGTACCCACATGTAATGTAATAGTATTTGTGAACGTATACAAGTATTGCAATTATTTCCAGTTGCACCTGCCTGATGTGGTAAACAATGTGTAAGTGTGATTCGCTTTGGTCTCGCTTAGTTACAGTTATTAGTCAATGCGTGTTTGGTTCGCAAGTGTCTTTCGCTGTGGTATTTACTGGCCACCATTGGGATTGTGATTGCTGTTGGATCTTAATATTTTAATGGTCAACGCTGGTCACAGTATAGCAAAATACTACTAACAGTATAACACTATTTGCGGGGTGGTAGGGTTTTACAGCCTGACTGGGTCGCATGGCGAAAAAGCCCATAATAGTGATTCGCTTCTGCGGGTCGCGTTTCGGGATCAGCCTGTGCATATCCTACCATCCAGTTTTTGGATCTAGTGTGTGCAGTCACTTTGCCATGCAACAATATAAAAAAATAATTAAAAAAACTAGCGTAGTGATTAAGTTCTCATTTGATGTCAAATCGCAGTACGGTCGACGACGTGAATATTTTAATTGAAAAATGTACTTGGCGCTCAGTTTTGGATCTTCTGGATAATGGATACTCAGCCAAATACTAGGGGAAGTCGTATAACAATGCGTTTTTTTATAGACTCACTAATGGACCCGGGACACAGAAGATATTCTACGAGACTTAAATAAGCATTAATATAAAAATATATCGACTTAAAACATACCAATATCAATATAACATATTTCACAAAAACACCGACGTGCGACCGACGTAACATTATTGCGTTTGAGAGTTTGGTTGTTGTTGCAGTGAGAGCGACGGAGGCCCACCTCGCCTTCCCTCTCTCCTCCCCCTACCAGGGGTCCCATCAAACAAAGGCTGGCAACACACTTGCGACTTTTCTGGTGTTGCAACGGACGTATAGACGGTTCTATGGACGTCGGTGATCACTTAACATCAGGTGACCCACCTGTTCGTTTGCCTCCTATGATATAAAAAAAGATAAACCTCATAAATATACCTATCAAAATAGGACAACACGTTTAGGAGAACAGGTATTATGAACACACGCACACACACCGGAATTTTATTTAGAAAAATTACAAAAGCATCTAAAAATCATAGCAATGGTCTAATAATTATCTGGATATCGTGCCCTTTCAGTTTTAAAATTACAGGTATGATCTGGTAATACATTTCACTTCCAGTCACTCTAAGCCTATGATCTAGCGTCATATTGCGATCTGACATTAGGTGGGGTTATGGATGACGATTGAATCTATAACATAGATGGTGGATGGTGGATGGATTTTAATGGTGGTAGAGCCACGCTGAAACTATTATTGGTTTCAGCATGAATGGGTCGGCTCGCCCGGGGTAGTACCACCCTCTCATAGAAAACCAACGTGAAGTAACAGTGCTTGTATTGTTGCGTTTCGTTCGGTCAGTGAGAGCGCCGGAGACCCATCTCCCCTCCCCTCTCCTCTCTCCTCTCCTTTTCCCTCCCCTAACCCTTCCCTCCGAAAGATGGCAACGCACTTACGACTCCTCTGGGGTTGTTAGTGTGCATGGATGGTGGTGATCACTTAACAGCAGGTGACCCACCTGTTCGTTTGCTACCTATGACATAAAAAAAAAAAAGATGTAATTAGACCCACAGGCGAAATGTAATGAAATATAAGATGTACAGTTCAAGGATTTTGAAAGTTGTTTCATTTCGCACTAAGCAGGTTTGTGCGATCCATCATAAGAGGTGCACTGCACATTAATTTCAAATTGATGCTTTTAATCTGATGTCTCGATATGAGACCGATGATTTACATTCGACATTCATTCCAATTGCATTAACAAAGCTCTGACTTTTACATCAATTTATTTCGTAAAGTTTGATATTGAATTTAAATGTTTTATGAATAATGCTATATTTTATCCGCTGTTTTGCTTTTGTTTATTTCTTTATTCTTGGAACGATGTTCTTTAACGCGGCTTACGGTATGAGTTGATTGGTAGAAAATGGTAATGGTTGATTGGTAATGGTGGTAGAGCCACGCTGAAGCTATTACTGGTTTCAGCATGAATGGGTCCGCTCGTCTGGGGTAGTACCACCCTCTCATAGAAAACCGACGTGCGGTAACAGTGCTTGCCATTGTTGCGTTTCGTTCGGGCAGTGAGAGAGCCGGAGGCCCACCTCCCCTCCCTCTCTTTCCCCTAATCTTTTCCACCCAAAGGGTGGGGTGCGTTTGAGTGTTTGATTCTTATTGTAGTGAGAGCGACGGAGGACCTCTCCTTCCCTCTCCCCCCCCCCTTCACCCCAAACACAGGCTGGCAACGCACTTATGATTCCTCTGGTGTTGTTAGTGTCCATGGATGGTGGTGATCACTTAAAAGCAGGTGACCCCCCTGTTCGTTTGCCACTTATGACATAAAAAAAAATCTTCACCTAAGGAAAAAGCGTTATAATCATCTTTATATTTCTTGGCCTTTCTGTCTCTCTATATTATATATGAATATGTTCGTGTGAATGTCGAAATTTGAGCAAAAAGCATCGTGAGCTGCCGGTTCTATAAATTCAGTGCGTGGAAATTTTATTAAAACTTATGTGTAATGTTTTATATAACATTTTTAAATAATTCACTATTTTATATCTATTATTGCTATACAAAAAGAGAGAGAGAGAGAGAGAGAGAAAATCGCATGGAGAGAGAATAACGCTTTTCCTTTATATAACGAAAATATGCAAATACTACCATCTAAGTCTCCATATCGAAAAATATCCGGAGTTGAAGAAAATGTATAAAGAAATTCTTACGTGTAAATTTGGGAAGGTGGTAGAGCCACGCTGTAGCTATTACTAGTTTCAGCATGAATGGGTCGGCTTGCTCGGGTTAGTACCACGCTCTCACAGAACACCGACGTGAAGTAACAGTGCTTGTATTGTTGCGTTTCGTTCGGTCAGCGAAAGCACCGGAGGCCCACCTCCCCTCCCCTTCTATCCCCCCAACACAGGCTGGCAACGACGGTGGTGATTACTTATATCAGGTGATCCACATGTTCGTTTGCCTTCTATGATATAAAAAATAAAAATAAAGTTGAAGAAAATATATAAAGTACTTCGTTCTTGAGGGTAGGTACTGCATGACGAGGTCTGTTTATGACTGTGTTCGAATTCTTACGTGTAAATTGTATACAATGAAACAGCCGCTTTTCAAATTTAACCTTTTCAAAGAAATCATTTCCATGTAGTTAAAATTCATCGATAAAATCTCACATTTCAATTATATTGTTTAACTAGCTGACCCGTGCGACTTCGTCTGCACCAAATCGGTTATTACCGGTTTCGATTGTACTTTTAAACGCGAATGTAGTTAAAATTCATCGATAAAATCTCACATTTCAATTATATTGTTTAACTAGCTGACCCGTGCGACTTCGTCTGCACCAAATCGGTTATTACCGGTTTCGATTGTACTTTTAAACGCGAAAAATCTAAATACATCTCAAAACCCGATTGCAGCGATACCTACTGTTTCAAATTGTGAATCCCAACTATCCAGGGACTCACTCAAACATATACCCAGTTGGTATGTGAGAAATATTTTAAAATATGCTTTGAACCCGTTCGCAGCATCACCTACCAGGTCCAAATAAGATAACAAATAACCTACATATATAGCCGATAAATGTCTTCCCAGTACGTTGTCCCAGTAACTTTTGTCCCAATAAGCCTACAACCCGTTCGTAACATCATCTACCGGGTTCAATTAAAATAAAAACTAACCTACGTATATTGGCAGTAATGTAAAAAAAGCTTGAGAGGTCCATGGACCTCCAGTTGGAACGTAGTTCCTTTCCCTTTTTTGTAGGCGTTTACTATACGCTCAGTATAGTTTACATTATAAAATATCAAGTTGATAGAGTTAAATTGTAATTTAAACGTTAAAATATATTCATAAAATAAATAATGATAAATTAAACACTGAATGACAGCATAACTATTTTCAACTTGAATTAAAACTTTTTCACACTACATTGTATTAAAGAAAAACATAAATATTAAAAAGATATGAGCAACATGTGTCATCTGTCACTTGCCTGTGACTATTTGTCTAAGAGCTAGGCAACGGTTTCGACAGCGAATTGGCTGCCGGTAAACCTTTACAGGCAAAAATATTGAACTTTATATAATTTTAGAATGTTTTGTTTTTCACTAACTTTTAAACGCTACTAAAACGTGAATTTATTATTGCCAGACATTTTTGATATTAACAATAATGTGCCCGATGCAATTTTTTGTAAATAAAGAAGTATGTTCAAACCATGTTAAGATATCTGTAATTTTATTGAAGTTATATTTCTTTTGGCGCGTTAGGGAAAAATGATGAGAGTAAATTTTTACGATGAACGCGCACACCGTAACAAAAAAATGATGAGAGTAAATTTTTACGTTGCGCGCACACACCGTCACGAAAAACCGACACCCTGAAGTTAGCTATAGTCAACATTTTGTTTCTTTGTATTTGTTGTTTGTATTTCTTTATATTAAAACTTTCATTGTATTAAATACCTTTTTTTTATTGTTAGTGTCGTTTTTTCTACAAACGTAGAATAAGGCGCAAGATAAAATTTTTGAAAAGATTTTTACTTGTTACGCCAAAGAAGTATAACTTCTAATGCGTGTACATAAGTACACACACACACTTTTTTTTAATATTATTTTATTTCAACATAAAAAAGGGTAAATTAAAAATATAATGTATTTTTTTATGTCATAGGAGGCAAACGGACAGGTGGGTCACCTGGTGTTAAGTAATAACTACCGTCCATAGACACTTGCAACACCAGGAGAGTCGTAAGTGCCTTGCCAACCTGTGTTGGAGGGGGAGGAAGCGGAAGGGGAGAGGAGGAAGGGGAAGAGAGGTGGGCCTCTCCGGTGCTCTCACTAATCGAACGAAACGCACTAATGCAAGCATTGTTACTTCCCGTCGGCTTTTTGTTAGAGGGTGGTACTACCCCGGGCGAGCCGACCCATTCATCCTGAAACCAGTAATAGCTTCAGCGTGGCTCTACCCCCTACCAAAACCTATGTATAGAATAACTTAGTTATAACTCTAGCTTAGCGCAACACTGGCTGTATAATAAAGATAGCCATAATTGTGGAAGAGCCTGGTTAACAAAATGAAATATGTTCTTTGCAAGGGAAAAAATAAAATGGTTTGAAATGAATTATTTTGTTTATAAAGAATATCACCAGGCACATTATTGTCAATAACAAAATTGTCTGGCAGTGAAAAATTCATGTTTTTAATAACGTATAAACGTTAAACTTATAAAAGTTACTGACAAAAAATGTTCCTTAAATTATTTATAAATCAAAATGTTGATCTGTAAAGGTGTAATTCGCATTAAAAAATACAACGTTAACCGGCTACCAGGTATCCTGAATCGTGTTTGGAAGGGCATAATATATCTTCATATTAAAGAACCAACTTTTCTCAAATTCTCGTTCTTCCAACGTTGCTGGCTCTTATACTAAGGTGTCGCAAAAAAGTCTAGTTACATTAACTAATTTCTTTTCTTTCGTTATCCTGGAGAACCCCTTGCGTTTTATGGGTCAAAAAGTATCCTAAATGTAACCTTGTAATGTACAGATTTGGCTTTGTTACAGTTTTATTATAGTATAGATAAATAAATAAATCTTGTCACCTTTGTTTAGCAAACATTTTTTGATACAATGAAATAAATGTAACAACATAAGTGACAGTTTCGTCTACATAAATGTTTCATACGTGGTCAATAATTACGTACAGAAATGTCATGTAGGCGTAGCTCAGTTGTAACGTACGGGGCTTTATATGTTTCGACGGAGCCGACGGTTCGAATCACGGTGGTCGTTTTTTTTTGTTTTTTTTTTTTAAGTAGCATATGGAAATATAGCTTAATTTTTTAGCTAATCTGTCTGCTATATATAGCACGAAGAAAATTTACCAAAATTCGTCAAGAATATCATGAACTAAATTTTTTTTACTTTCGTCCGTTATCCTGGAGAATCCCTTGTGTTTTATGAGATAAAAAGTATCCTAGATGTAACCTTGTAATATTGGTTATTACTGTGCCAAATTTCGTCTAAATTGGTTCAGTACTTTCAGAGTAATACGTGTTTAAAGGGACAGACAAACAGGCAGATCCTGGAGAATCCCTTGCGTTTTATGAGAAAAAAAATATCCTAAATGTAATCTCGTAACATTAGTTATCACTGTGCCACGTTTCGTCAAAATCGGTTCAGTACTTTCAGAGTGATGCGCGTTCACAGGGACAGACAGACAGACAAAAATTTTAAAAGGTAGAAAAATGTATATAATTACTGCTTAGAATGGCAATAGATGTGAAAGTGTTAATCACTTACCATCAGGTGACCCGCCTGTTGGCTTGCCCCGTATAATATATGCTACAGTTTTATTATAATATAGATATTCTATTAATTCACAAATGGAATGAATTATATTCTGGTCCCTATACCAGGTGACTGTTTAATAGCCTTCAATACTTTGGTAGTTCATAGTCACATTTAACATACAAAATAATAATATCAAAATAAATACTAATAAACAACCAAGAAAAGCTAAGTTAAAGTTTGTTCTGAGACTTTCAAAAGTATGGAAACCATACTTTTAAACATTAAAAAAATCACATCTAGGTCCAATTAACAACATTAAAGGGGCGCTTTCAAGGTTAATCATTACGTAAATGCTTATCGTCGGTATGCCGCACGGTCGAACATTGGGAAGCGGGGTGGGTGGGACGGATTTTTTTTTAAATTGAATAAGACCGAGAATCGACTAATGATTATCTTGTAAAAATATTGCTGGCGACTAACCAGTCGCACTGTTTAATTAAGTATACAATAAAACAGTTTTAACTGCAACATTTCAGCAAAATTTAATGGCCGTTTTAACCAACGATTCATTAAAATATTTCTGAGGCCTTTATTCTCGGTTACTCAGATTTTTGACCAATTAAGTAAAAGGAAGCTAATATATTTCTAGAGTGTATGTCTGTTTTTGTTACACTCTGTGACTTTATTTATTTATATATCATGGGCCATTAACATGAAAATATATTAGCAAATATACTAATAATAACAGTTTTGTTGTGAAATTTCAATGTATTCATATTTATAGTCTTTTCACCTGATGTTAAGTGATCACCACCGTCCATAGACACTAGCAACACCAGGGGAGTCGCAAGTGAGTTGACAACCTGTGTTTGGAGTGAGGAGGTGGGGCGGGGGTGGGAGGAGGTAGGGAGGGGAGGGAAGGGGAGGAGGGCCTCCGGCGCTCTCACTGACCGAACGAAACGCAACAACGCAAGCACTATTACTTCACGTCAGTTTTCTGTGAGAGGGGTGGTGCTGCCCCGGGTTAGCCGACCCATTCAAGCTGAAACCAGTAATAGCTTCAGCGTGGCTCTACCGCCTACAAAAATATTATTATTTATACATAGCATGTCCTATCAACAAATTAATTTAAACAAAACTAAAGATTTAATTCCAACATAGGCAATATGAAACTAACAAACTATAACAGTAAGAGAAAGAAAATACTGAAACCAGTCACATTTAAACGGTTTGATAGATTTTAACATATCGTGTAGCTACATTTGACTTCATCGCGGGAGTAACGGAGAATTATATAATAAGCGTAATATTTTGGAATCAAATCTAAAATATTCGTTTCATATAACATTAAAAAAACATTTTAAAATAAACGATACGCGATTTGAAACATATCTGACGTCATCTTATAAGTTAATTGATAGTTTAACATTTCAAAAATATAACTGGAAATTTGTATAATATAAATACCTTGACATTATATTTGGTAAATTATTACAGACAAATAAATTTAATATGCTATTATCTTCTTACCCTTGTCCCACCTAAGTAGGGTTGTCACAATATGGTATTCACATAGATTTTTCTCTATCTGGTGTCAACACAGCATTGTTCGGTTTACCTAGCATAGCCAAGTGGTTAGGTGGTAGGATAGCGTGTCGATCGACATAGTTCCGGAAATATTCGGTGTTTAAGAACATCGTGATGAATGTAGGTAGGGCTTTCTTTAAGGCCGTCTGGCTAACTACCATCCTCAAGTTGAAAGTCTGTCGCAAAACACATGTTGGTGTGTTCCGGCACAGGCACTTGACAGTCAGTCCTCGGTTTAGCAGGTTTATCATCTCAAACCACACCGTCCTTTAACTTCAGGTGATATTGTACTCAAACATATATACGTGTAGTCAAATAGTGTTAGGTTTTACAACAAAGTCCCAAGCATGTTACCGATTTACTGGACTAAGTTTAAGCGCCATGTCAAACAAGTTTTGGTGTCTAAAGGCTATTATAAAGTGGACCAATATGTGAATGATGGTAATGTTTGCAAAACTTTTTGTGTTACTTCTGTTGTTTTAATGATGCTTCTTATCTTTGCCGTGCCGTACCGTGAAGCTGTGGAACAATCTCCCGGCCAGTGTGTTTCCTCCTTCTTATGACATGGGGTCCTTCAAGCGCAACGTGAAGAGATACTTACGCAGGCCGGCATGACAGCGGCGACCGGCGATGGATAGTATGTTTCTCGGTGGTCATCATTGTTTTTGGATTGTACTCTGCTTACCATCAGGCACAGTACAGTCATTTGTCCGAGCTACAATTAAAAAAAAAGACTCCTATGTGCATCCACTAAAAACGATTGTAACGTGCAATGTATTTTAAATATATGTATTATTTTTTTATTTTTTTTTATTTCATAGGTGGCAAACGAACAGGTGGGTCACCTGATGTTAAGTGATCACCACCGTCCATGGGCACTAACAACACCAGAGGAGTTGCAAGTGCGTTGCCACCCTTTGGGGGAAAGGGTTAGGGGATCTAGAGGGAGAGGAGAGGGGAGGGGTGGTGGGCCTCGGGCGCTCTCACTGACCGAAGGAAACGCGGCAATGCAAGCGCTGTTACTTGACGTCGGTTTTCTATGAGAGGGTGGTACTACCCCGGACGAGCCGACCCATTCATGCTGAAACCAGTAATAGATTCAGCGTGGCTCCACCACCAATGATAAACCAGAACAAGTTTCTTGGCGGTTTTTATCTATGACTGGATTATTTACCGAACCGGTGGTAGTTTTGACGTACATAAGCGCTTTCTTAGGGCCTGAATTAAATATATACTGTAGTTATTTAATTTGATTTAACCTAAGTGCTAAACATATACGGTGTTATTACAAAAAAGTTAAATACGTTCTGAACCCTGGCTTTAAAACGGTATCATATTAAATGCACCGCGGTCGCTGAATGTTCGCCATCTTGCTCTTTTGTCTCGCTTTGGTTACGTTAGGTTAGACTTGCGAAAAAGGATAACGTGAACTTGCCTCGGGCGAGCGCGTTAATTACGAAACCTTTTTAAACCAAGTATTTAATACGTGTTTAACTTTTTTGTAATAACACGGTTAAAGTATAAAAAAATACTATTTTGTAACGTTGAAATGCTTGAATTGTAGATCGTCAAACACTTTTAGATGTGTTTCGACAGTTACACACGAGAGCCGGTTCCATTACTATGCTTCTCATGTCACCATTTTCGACCACATAGTAGCTAACATCCGATCACATTTGTTCAAACGCTAGTTACATACAAATGAAAAAAGGCAATCACACGTATCTTGTCCTATGTAAAGTATTGTCAACTGGAAGTAAAAATAATTCGTACAGATACTATGCTGAATAAGATATAAATATTATTGAAAAAGGGAATTTTCATATATTGATCGTGCTTTTACTGATGGACATTTCTTAATTGTTCACTTGAAAAAAATAACATTTATCGATCTAGCAATAAGATATTATTAGAAAATATAGTTTTCCTTTATAAAATATAAGGCCAATCAAAGTACGACACGACATGGTTTCGCTAACTAGAACAAAAATGTATGAGGCCTCACGAGCAGGCGTCCTACCCCCGTCCACCTGGGGTTACAGATAGTTTCCGAATTTGCGGCCGAGCGATTCGTTCGCTGATTGGTCTTGTCAGCCACCTACGAAAGTGCCGCCAGAATGCTACTGGAATCATCTGTTAGAGATGAAAACATCTATAGCTACGTCAAAAACTTTTAACTCCTATTTTTTTTTATATTTCTGCAGACTCTTATTCGGGACCGTTTTTTTTTCTGATTTCGTTTATTTTATTACTAAAAAATCGTTTTAAATGTGTGCTTATAAAGTGAGCAAGGCTTGTCATATTATTATAATTAACAATTATTATTATTTTCATTGTGAGTATTATATATTAAACATCGGATTTCTAATTGAGACTAAAACCTTTACGGCTGCTTCATTATTATCTTTTATGGCCATTTTTAAGTTGTAATCCACATACATACATTCCTATTCGTATTAGTCTATCGATTGGTCGTGATACTTCTTTCGTTTGTTTCGTTGTAGAGTTCACCCTTTGAGAGTAATTCATAGAATAGGTATTATTAATAGTTTTGCAATTATCTATCATCTAATTGTCGCCCTACAAATAATAGCCCTTGAATCTCGCGTTCGACCGTATCACTTTCGGATCGTGTCCAAGTTTTTTCCAAGAAAACATTTAAATATCCAAATTCCAAATTTTTATATCATAGGATGCAAACGAACGGTAGGGTCACCTGATGTTAAGTGATCACCGCCGTCCATAGACACTAGCAACACCAGAGGAGTTGCAAGTGTGTTGCTAGCCTTTGTTTGGGGGGAGTAGGGAATGAGGGAGGAGGAGAGGGATGGTGGGCCTCCGGCGCTCTCACTGACCGAACGAAACGCAACAATGCGAGCACTGTTACTTCACGTCGATTTTCTGTGAGAGTGTGGTACAACCCCGGACGAGCTGACCCATTTATGCTGAAGCCGGTAATAGCTTCAGCGTGGCTCTTCCATTTACAAAAATAATGTTTGATAAAATACTTCTCTATTTTTAGGTCGCCATTTACGATTATAACCAATACAGAGCAAATATAGGACGCTATTTTCAGTAGCGGATTTACAAGGCTGCCGCCTGTAGGTTATTCAAATTGTCCCACCCCTAAGGACAATTTGATATCCTAGTTAATAGTGATATCAATTGCATTTTTTCTGCCAGTGAACTGCCGATTTTATTGTTTGTGCTCTATCTACCTAATTAAGTAATTACACCACTGTTTTCCTTGTTTTATTGATTGATGGTTTTCCTTGAACTATGGTGTCGGTGGGTCACTTTCTAGAATAATAAGAATATAATAGAATAATCTTGGGGTGTAAGGGGTGTCGAATAACATCTAAGACTTGAGACATCCAAGCCAACCTCACCTGCACGTGGTGCACCCTGCTGAATAACAAACGAGGCAATGGCGAAAGCGGGGTGGTAGGGTTTTACAGCCTGACTGGGTCGCAACCACCATGTATACGGCGAAAAAACCCGTCATAGTGATTCGCTTCTGCGGGTCGCGTTTCGGGATCAGCCTGTGCATATCCAGCTTTCTGCAGGCCGGCATAACAGCGGCGACCGACGATGGATAGTGTGTCACTCGGTGGTCGGCATTGTTTTTGGATTGTACTGTGCTCACCATCAGCCACAGTGCAGTCATTTTGCCGTGCTACAATAAAAAAAAAAAAAGCTTTTTAATTTCTGTAAGACACAACAAAATTTAGCCCAAATCTGCACTCTAGGCTCCAGCCTACACGTAAATCCGCCACTGGCAGTTTTACAGTACGATATGGTTGGTAATAAACGACTGTGTTAGCAATCGCAGTGTAGTCTTTCCGTAGTACACGTTGATTTTGATTAAAATAATTGATTGTGTCTCCATAACCATGTTTATATTCGTCTTATTAAAGCAAAGTATCGTAACAATACTATTATATAATACAATAACAAATACCAACAGAACAATATTTCATTTGTTATATTATAATTGATCATTATTAATTTATTCGGATGACGTAACGAGTTGAAGTAGGTGGGCAGGTTTGGATTTAGAAAAGTGGGGCAATCGTTCATCAAATGTAATCATTAAATCACACCTCGATGAATGCGAATGACAATGGTTGTTTACATCTTCGAGCGTAATTAAAACTTAGTTTATGACGAATTAGTCATAGCTTTTACGGTTTGTGCATATATTATGTAACACACTAGCTCTTGCACGCTCCTTCCTTTACCTTATTGTAGATTTAAATTATCTGTCGGGATCGATACTTTTCTACTTAAAAGGGTACCTTTATCATTTTCCTTACCGCTGACAACATTTATGCAAAATTTCGTGAGGAACGGTTGTATATTTAAGATGTGAAAGCGTAACCAATAAACAAGCAAACAAACTGACATAAATTAATGATTTAGGTAGTAGCGTTTCTCTTCAATCAAAAGTTCAATTCTCAATTCAAACCGTTTAAAGCTAAAAAAGGCGTGGTCTTTGAATGAATTTTCGGTAAAGGGGATGTTAGATAAGACATTTTTTTGTAAGATTGCAACTTCTATAGCTTAGTTAAACAATGATGTCCTAATCCAAAAATGAAGCAGGAAATAAATAATAATAACATAATCAAAGAAAAAAGTCTATATATATAATAAGACTGTAAATGTAATGTGTCTGTACATTTTAGAATATTATTATTTGAGAGGTGTTTTGGAATAAGTAATAATTTTACAAATTTTGTAAATGTATTTACATTTCAATAAATTCTTAATCCAAATTTATTAAATTTTATTTTCTGTTTTTTAGTTGGATTTTCTATGAAAGCGTGTTTTTTTAAACTATTATTTATTTTTCATTTTTTAGTTAAATTTTTTAAACTTTCTTTTTCGGATTATTGTATTGTCATCGACCTTTGACAGGTGTGCAAAGTTTGAATTAAATCTGATCGTTCAAAGTAGGACAAAATCGAGCTCTAAGGGGTCGGTTACAAACATACCGGTTTGGGGTGTAAGGGGCGTCAAATAACATCTAAGACTTGAGACACCCAAGCCAACCTCACCTGCACGTGGTGCACCCTGCTGAATAACGAATGAGGCAATGGCGAAAGCGGGGTGGTAGGGTTTTACAGCCTGACTGGGTCGCAACCACCATGTATATGGCGAAAAAGCCCGTCATAGTGATTCGCTTTCGCGAGTCGCGTTTCGGGATCAGTCTGTGCATATCCAGCTTTTCGCAGGCCGGCACGACAGCGGCGACCAGCGATGGATAGTATATCACTCGGTGGTCGCCGTTGTTTTTGGATTGTACTGTGCTTACCATCAGGCGCAGTGCAGTCATTTTGCCGTGCTACTATAAAAAAAAAAACATACATACATACAGGTGAAGCTAATAAAAGCGTGATAAAAACTTCAAAATCGAATAAGAATTTTCTTTTAATAAGGATAAGTTACAATTAAAATAAAATAAGATCAGTGTTTTTTTGTAACCGATGTAAATGTTAACCTATTTACAGAATAGACTTAGAAACTATCCTTTATATTGTTATAATGTCCCTGCTCTAAGCGCCAATGAGGTCATTAACCGCTTACGTGTCTGTATTTAGCATGATAAGTGATTAATATTTCGTTCAAGGATTTGATATTTGGAGAGTCGTCTGTGTTTATTATTGCAATATTTAAATTAATAATGTATTTCTAAATATAAAAAGAATGTGTTAATGTTTTATGGATGAATTAGTTTAAGACGAGTAATTTGTAATTTAATATATACAGTAAACCATAACACGTTTCATACGTGACGCGAGTATTATTGTATTAAATTGGCGAATCCTAACTAATAATACGAATGCGACAGTGAGTTTGTTTATACGTTACGCTTTCACGCCCTAACTACTGAACCGATCTTCGTGAAATGTTGCATACATATAGAGAGATACACAAAATAAGGTGGTAGAGCCACGCTGTAGCTATTACTAGTTTCCGCATGAATGGGTCAGCTCGCCCAGGGTAATACCACCCTCTCGTAGAACACCGACGTGAAGTAACAGTGCTTGTATTGTTGCGTTTCGTTCGGTCAGTGAGAGCGCCGGAGGCCCACCTCCTTTCCCCCTTTCCCTTCCCCTTTCTCCTTTCCCTACCCCTGCCCCATACATAGGCTGTCAATGCACTTGCGACTCCTCTGGTGTTGCTAGTGTCTATGGACGGAGGTGTCACTTAACATCAGATGACACACTTGTTCGTTTGCCGCGTTTTGACATAAAAAAAAAACATAAGGTAACTTTTGTCATGGAAAAAGTACTGTTCCTGGGCTATCGCCCATCTATGGATCAAATCCATATTAATGCAACCGAAGCCACGAGAAAAAGCTAATTGTGAATATTTTCAGAAGATAATATTTAAAAGCTGTTTAGTAAAATTTTTGATTAAATCTTCTCTTATTGAATTGTCCTGTCCTGCTAAAAACAAAAACTGTGATAAGTACCTAAACCTTCCTCATTAATCACTTTATCTATTGGTGAAAACCGCATGAAAATCGGCGGAAGACTTTGATTTATAATATGTAATAGTAAAATGATTCCAATCAATTGTTGTTTTTTTTTTGAATATATGTGGATATATATATATA
>MU159157.1:111779-194837 GCA_015888305.1 Antheraea pernyi | reverse complement strand
TATATATATATATATATATATATGTATTTGAAAGATTTCTTCAAAGTTATAAATTAGTTTTAGTAAATAAATAAAATTACCGAGTAGATAAGCAAAAGGTTTAGAAATTAATAACCGGTTTTTTTAATCTTGTCCAACCTAAAAGATGTTAGTAAAAATTAGAATATTTCTTTATGCAGTTACTATAATCAAACAAATCTTTTATTCATCTAATATTTCGATATGTTTTTAATAAATTAAATTTACAAAGCATATATGTGTATATGACATTACTTACATGTAATAGTATACTGCTTTGCCCAGTCTCTGAGGTACTTTAATTGTGGTTTATCTGTTCAATAGCTTTAGCGGTTCGATAACTTGTGAAATTGCGTTTCTAAACACACAATCATATAAATATATATAATATATAAAAAAAAACTACCCAATACATGCTCACAAATACGATTTTTAATATACATATTAAATAAAACGATAGCAAAAAAATGGTGCGGACCGAGAGTCTGCAGATAACAAGAAAAAAAAAACACACACGATCATACGATAAATGCCAGTAAAACTGAACGGGTCATTCACAGTTTGTCTTATGGTTATTTATATTAATATGATTGTTGAGTCAATAACTATTGGTCGTTTAACCGAGTATCTCAGAAACCGGGCATAGTAAAGTAAATGTAACTTTAATTCAATGACAAATGACAATATTATTTATTTACTTTTGGAGTTAAAATTTAATGGTTATACTATGGCACTGGCTTTTGCCCGCGACTTCTTTCGTGTGAAATAGTTACTTTGGGCTTACGCTGACACGCAGCGGAAGCTCTCAAAAGGAAAAAACACGATTTTGAAACATTCTTCATTGGTGCTCCGCTCCTATTGGTCTTAGCCTGTAGCCTCCCTCGATATTTGAGCTATCTAACACTGAAAGAATTTTTCAAATCAAATCAGTAGTTCCTGAGATAAACGCATACAACAAAAAAAAAACCATCCGGCTTCATAATAAGGGTATAAATATAGGACATATTAATAATAAAACGAAAAAATACCATTAAAAATTGATCGTTTTATTATTATTAATTCCTTGGTCCATCTATTATTTGAATCAAGTTTATTTTGCAAATAAACGTAAGATACAATTAAATACATGTCATTATCCGCAAGTGGTCACCCTTCTCGAGTGTATCTAAGAGTGAACGGTTAGTGGGAGGGTATCTATATAACTTGATGGTAACATTGCCCGTACACACAACCAGTCTTCGGCAACGAACGGAGACTTACAACGATGAAGTTTACGGTGAGTTAACCATATGTGAAGTGATCGTAGTGTCGTGTGATAAGTGAATATTTAGATTTTGGCCATTATGTGCGTAATTGCTAGGATATTATAATTGAATTTACGTTGCGTGTGCGTTTTCCTTTAGATCTTTTTTGTTGTAGTCTTAATATAACGAAAGAGGATCGTTTTTTTCCAAAATTATAAAAATACGACTATATTTATATATAAAATTTGCACAAACACTTTGAATTATATATCTTATGTTCCAGTTTTAACAATAATGTAAAAAAAAAAATCGAAAATACTATTTAGGTTATTTTTTCATTTAAATTTATATATAAAGAATATATAAATTACATTAAACGTTATGAAAATTAATTAACAATCTTTATTTCAATAATAAAATTAACACATATTCAGTTGCGGATTGTTTAACAAATAATTTCACATTCAGTTCAGGTTAATTATGGAAATGGTTTGTAATTAATAATGTGATAATGACTTATGTTATAATTACAGGTAACTAAGTAATTTTATATTTAAAATAGAACTAATCATTTTCTTTTTCATGTCTTTATGTTGTGTTAATGTAGTGTAAAAGACTTCAACGCGCTGTTACAGAAAACTTATACCCTCGTAAAAAAGACGTAAACGTAGATTTATTACTATAGTATTTAATGAAAATATATATTAAATCATCTCATTAGTAAGTGTAGTTATGGGAGTTTATAATTTAGGTAATTCTACTTAAATTAAACCTATTATTTCAAACGAAATACATATTAAAACAAATATATATCGTATTTTATCGAATAATTTACTATTGATAACTTTATATGGGAAGCAATTTTAGTTTTAACTTGTTGCAGTTATTATACTTTATTTGTTAAAGGAATATGGAAAGTAAAAAAAGTTAAAAATAATAATGATCTTTAAATACTTTAGATAGTATAATGTAGAGTATTTTTTTTATTATTAACTATCGTCGTAAATAATGGAACAATAATACCACCAATGAAATAGTAATAAAAAAATCAATAGTGTACTTTAAAATAAAATACCCAACAAAATTATTCAAAATTAAATTACATGTGTGTTGAGTATTTTAGTCTTTATATCTTACCGTGTACTAGCTTTTACTCCTGGCTTTACTAGCATTAATGTGGATTTTCGAATTAAAAAACATCCACTGTTATTCGCCGATTATATAGCTTTTTAATGTGAGAGAATTTAAAAAAACGACTTAATGTTTTTGAGTTTATCCATTACAAACAAAATGTTATATTTTTACTCTTTAAAATATTGGTATAGAGTATATTACATTTTAGGTAATATACAAAAGTAATTACGGATTGTAAATTCTTTTTCTAAAATATCTTTTGCAACGTTAGAATAAACCCTACAAATAAAACATATGCGTTGTCTCCAATTACTTTATTGTATTCTTACAGCCATTTATTTTAATTCCATACCTATATTAGTATATGTAAGCGTTATTTATTTTTCATGTAATATATCAGGTTAGTGAAGGAAGAACTCTATATAGTTATGCCGTTCATAATTACACTATAAACTATTAAATTTGCATAGTAAATTATAATTTTCTTTTGCAATTTTCTTCCTCATCGAACGAGTTTTATGTGCTGTGATTAATTTCTACTTTCATATATTAGATGATGAAATACAGGAAATATCTGCCTTAAGAAATTGTGCTTGTAAATGAATATATTACTACTAAGCAGTAATTTACATGATTACTAGAAATTATCTTGATTTTTATATCGATTTCCAAATTGGATTAACTTAGGATTTTTTGATTGAGCTCTATTAGTGATTCTAATTGCCTTTAGACTTTTTATTATACTCTATAGGTTTTAGGGTTGGGCCGCGATCTCACCTTATGAAAAATAACGATGTTATATAAGATGGTATACACGCTAAACTAGATGGGACTGGCTCTCAAATGCAACTGCTGGAACAAACCAATGGGTTTTTGGCGACAGATTTACAACTTTGAGCACAGAAAAAATCCTACTAGCAAGCTATAGCTGTATTACTATCTTCCCTTCATCGAAAGCTCCGACACAGTTGCAAGGATTCAAACCCATGCCAATTGAAGCAACTCACTAGTTATTTCAACGGAGCCATTATCTCTTCAACATCCAATGTCCATCACTCAATGTTCTTCGTTGTTTTTTAATTGATCCGTTTCATAATACACTCACTATGTCGAGTAGCGACAAAAAAAAATCGAAGATAACATATGACTGTAATTTAGGTGTTTTTAGTTATAAATTAGATTTCTACGAGATGATTTGCGATACACTTTTCTTTACTAATGTTATACATACGGATGTCAGTTTGTTCGTTACACTTTCGCGTCCTAACTACTGATACGATCATCATTACATTTTTTATTATCATTTTAGAGATACATGTAAGGGTTATAGGCTACCGTTTATACCGAAAAAAGTATTGTTCTTGAGGAATATATCAAGTTTACATTACAGTTACACACTACATTACATTTACAAAACCGCAAGCAAAAATTAGTTGTGTATAAATTATGATTAAATGAAAGGGAACTTTGACAGTATTGCAGACTTGTTACTTTTTATAAGGTTTTTTCAAAGTTACTGTAAGAAAAAAATACTGTTCTTGAGGAATATGTAAAGTTTACATTACATTGACACACTACTTTACATTTATGTTTACATTTACAAAACCGCAAGCAAAAGCTAGTTGTGTATAAATTATGTTAAAATGAAAGGGAACTTTGAAAGTATTGCATACTTGTTACCTTTTACGAGGCTTAATATTGACATACGTAACTATGTTACTCGGTTAAATTACCTAATTACATTTAGGAAGTCGCGTTAATACACCGTCACTTTCATAGGGTTGTCAACTGCTATTACCTTAATGTATTTAATCTTTAATTATTACTCGAATTAGTTTAGAAATTGTAAAAGTTGTCGATAACGGTATTATGTTAATATTTATAAATCTCAATTCCTATCGAGTTATAACCAATTTCAAGTTACTTCTGGTAAATCTTATCAGAACAACTTTTCTTCTAATGGAATAGTATAATGATATACATTTAAAACAACTATAAAAGTTTTTTATTTATTAGTCAACGTTATATCAAAATCGGTTCAGACCTTTCGGAGAGTATTTAGAATCAACAATTTATATACGTAGATTAAGAAGTATTATCAGTTATAATAGTTATTAATTAATTTTCATTCGATTAGAATCGATTATTTATTTCTGAAACAAAAAAATATATATCTCTTCAATATATATAAATGAGTGAAGTCTGTGCTGGTAACTAAAAATAATAATCTATAACGAGTTATCAAAAAAAAACTGCTCAATTAATCCTGATAGTTTGAGTTTATTGAAGACACTAAAAAAACGTATATTATTAATTTATGTTATGTAAATACAAGATTTGACAACCCTATTTAGAATTATAGCGTCACAGCGTTCCAAATATCTATCTGTAAATTAAATGTGCAAGTAATGCAATATTTAACGCATATATTATGTTAAGCAGTCTTCAAATATTCTTCATTATTTTAAGTAATACTTTAGATACAAAGACACTAAATTAATAGTTCAGAGGCGGAGTGCCTGGAAACCAGGTCAATTTAAGTAGGTTCTAATCCCTACTATGAGTCTGAGTATTCTATTAAGGGAAACATTGCTATAAAACCATCGCTATAGTGGTGAAGCCTATTGAAATCCGCTTAGCTATCTTCAGCCCCTAAATTGGGAGTCTGTCACCGACCCTTTTTTTTATAGTAGCACGGCAAAATGACTGCACTATGCCTAATGGTAAGCACAGTACAATCCAAAAACAATGGCGGCCACCGACACACTATCCATCGCCGGTCGCCACTGTCATGCCGGCCTGCAAAAAGCTGGATATGCACAGGCTGATCCCGAAACGTGACCCGCAGAAGCGAGTCACTATGACGGACTTTTTTGCCATATACATGGTGGTTGCGACCCAGTCGGGCTGTAAAACCCTACCACCCCGCTTTTGCTATTGCCTCGTTCGTTACAGGATGCACCACGTGCAGGTGAGGTTGGCTTGGGTGTCTCAAATCTTATGATGTTATTCGACACCCCCTACACCCCCAAAAACGCTTATAATAGTGTTCCGTCAAGTGCACTTGAAAACCAGCCCTCTTCTAGGCTTAGTGTATTTACTATCTTATACCAAAGCAATTTAACAGCAAATACCTTAGAGTTATAGATTTAACTACTTGTAATAGTTTATTTGATTCCATTTGTCCAATAAAATATGAGATATTAACTACTTTTATACAATCATAGCGTTTCACAAGTTTATAAATTATAATTAAATACTTACTATAATATAAATGCGAATGTTGGTTTGTTTGTTGCACTTTCAAGGCTTACTTTCTCAACCGATTATCATGAAATATTGGATACGTATTGTCTGAAGTACGGAAAAAAGTACTGCTCCCGAAGTATAGGTCAAATCTACGTTGAAGCGAAAGAAACCGCGGGGAAACGCTAGTTAAATAATAAACATAAAATAATAAAAGTATAGAAATTTCAGTGACTTCATATTAGAATGGTGAAAAGAACCGGGGAAAGGTAACCATTCAAGGTCTTTTGGAACTCAGCGGTCTATCGTGGCGCAATATTTCGAAACGAATCTTATACGATGAATTAAATAATTCACCGACTACTAACAGGACGATGCCAATTATTTAAATATATACAGAACGATGACCGGCTTCATATGACGTAATTGGGTGTGAGCAAGGACGATTCGGTTTTACACTTAGTGAAGATTAGAAAAATTATAAAAATGGAGTGTAAGGGGTGTCGAATAACATCAAAGACTGGAGACAACTAAGCCAATCTCACCTGCACGTGGTGCACCCTGCTGAATAAAGAACGAGGCAATGGCGAAAGCGGGGTGGTAGGGGTTTACTGGGTCGCAACCACTATGTATATGGCGAAAAAGCCCTTTATAGTGATTCGCTTCTGCGGGTCGCGTTTCGGGATCAGCTTGCGCATATCCAGCTTTTCGCCGGCGATCGATAGTATGTCACTCGGTGGTCGCCATTGTTTTTGGATTGTACTGTGCTTACCATCAGGCACAGTGCAGTCATTTTGCTGTGCTACAATAAAAAAAAATACCTCAGTATTTTTTAAAGAACAAATGTGTTTGTGTTTTAAAACGAAACTTCTGAATATCTCAACTAATTTGATGTGGAAATGCGGGCGTAGATGATACAAGTTAAACTTAAAAAAGGATCTGATTGTTAATCGCTTCTGTCAGAGCTCAGAACACATCTGTGGGTGTTTGCCGACAGATTTTATCTTGAGAATGGTAACTTCTCAGAGTGACACAATAAAACCAATACACTTTCGTTGAATCTAAAAGGAGTGCCAATTAATTGTATTTAATTAATTCGTTTACTATGACACAGCTTCGAATGTAAAAATAACTCATATATTCACAATATTTTTTTTAAATTTGTAACTTAAAAGTCAGCTTTAAGCAAGTCTTGAATAAAAAGCAATATTATATTAAATCTGGACGAAACTTCTACTATTAGTAGAGAGATGTTTTCAAAGTAATATTTTTTTTAAAATATCATTTATATCATAAACACTAGCAACACCAAGGGAGTCGCAAATACGTTGCCAGTCTGTGTTTGGATGGAAAGGGGGAATGGGAGGGGAGTAGAGAGGGAACGGGAGGTAGGCCCCGGCGCTCTCACTGACCGAACGAAAGGCAATAATACAAGCAATGTTACTTCACGTGGGTGTTTCTGTGAGAGAGTGGTAACTACCCTGGAAGAGCTGACTCATTCATGCTGAAACCAGTAATAGCTTTAGCATGACTCCACCACTTACCTTCAATTAAATACCATATAGTTATTTAGTCTATTATGGCTAAAAACAGTAGTAAAATCTAACATATACAATTTATAATCGGTAATAGGTTAATCAGTTGAGTAGTATTAAAAAAAATACTTATAAATAATAATAGACAAGCCACCATTCATTTAGATAAATAACATAAAGTTCCGAGGAAAATGATTAGATTATGAACTCGTGACATACTGTAACATAAACATGTGTTAGTAATCATTTAGAACCGTAAATTGTTCGTTCCCAAAACCACAAGCTTTTTAAACGCTCGTTCACTTCGTATTAATAAGTTTATATTGTTATTCAAACATAAGAATAAATGCGGATTGTGTTTCTCAGATTTATCACGGGATAATGGAACTAGAGCAAATACTTTTATACTATGCAAACTATATTTATAATTTTCATGTTCCCATGTACTGTTTTTTTTTGTATAAGGCCAATGAGCCTTTTAAAACACTAAAATTACCAAATCACTTTATAATAATTATAATAAATAAATGAAAAATGTATAGCCACATTAATTTAAAAATTCTTTTAATTTTTGTGAAGGAAACAGTGGAATATGAAATTATGATTTTGGTTATATTATATAGGTATGATTAGTGCGAGTTGCAATTGTCTCTTTTGCGCACTGATTCATAGTTTTGGTATACCAAAATGCGAAAGCAATAGAGTCCTGTTTTAACCCATACTTTATATTTCTTGTAACACCGTATTTTCTCTTGACATTGCCATCGTATATACGATTTCCAACGTTTAAGGAGTATTTACATATATATGAGTACATGTCAAAATGCTATTATAGAGTGGATCAATATGTGAACGATGGTGATGTCTGGAATTGACTCATCTCTGTGCATCCATTAAAAACGATTGTGACATTTACTGTTATATATAATATATTATTATTGTAAATATTATATATATTTGTTAAAAAGATAAACCAAATCGAGTTACTTGCCGGTTCTTCTCGATGAATGGGTTGTTTTCCGAACCGGTGGTAGTTTTGACGTTCATGAGTGCCTTCTTAGGGCCTAAATTGAATAAAGTGATTTTGATTTGATTTGATTTGATGTAAGTATACATATACGTAATTCTTTTTCCAATTTCAAGTCGGAAAAATATTAATAATTAAAAAAATAAAACTATTTTATTTAAAAAATAATTTATTAAAAAATATATAAATTAAATTAAATTCCTGTGTAAAGTTAACCAACTGTTCTCTATACGCTGTGGTCGTGATATATCCCAATCATTTCACTTTCACTGGACGGATGGTGGTGTAATTATATGTAAATCGGCGGACATTGAGCTCGAAGCCTTGGTAACTCGTTGCGTTAATTGGAGCAGCGATTTTATTTTTAAAACCACATATTTCACGTATATATATTTAATGTATACAATAAATACGTGTTGTAAATTATTACACAATAGAAGAATGGAATGAAATAAACCTTGTGGCGTTTACTTAATGTTTATTGTGTTATATTAAAATGAAGTCTTATAGAATAACATTTAAAATAGTTGAAGAGTAATTAAATTAAATCAGATAATTCTTAATAGAAAATGGAAAATTTGTACCCAACAGTTTTAATAGCTTCACCGAACGATCGCTCTGCTTTTACGGTCTGATATAAATTTATGCTGAACGAAAAGTATTTCCAATTATCGATTAATTTCGAATACTTAACAAAACATTATTTAATTAAAATTCATGTCATATAAGGAAACAAAGCCAAAGTATTTATTTATTTATTACTAAACCCGTTATTTCAGATTAAAAGATTTCCAATTCTAAAAGCATCATAAACACCGTGCATACATTTACAATTATTTACATATTAGCCTCTGCCCGCGACTTCGTCCGCGTACAGTTTGAGTTAACACTGATACGCAGCGGAAGCTCTCAATAGGAAAAAATACCCCGATTTTGAGACGTTTTTCATTGGAGCTCCGCTCCTATTGGTCTTAGCGTGATGATATATAATACCTGTACATGATATATATTCAGGTATTTTTTAAAATCGGACCAGTAGTTCCTGAGATTTCCACCTACAACGTCATAAACTCACAAACTTTACCTCTTTATAATATTATAGTATAAGATAACAATATGTGTGGGCTGTATTTAGCATTTATATATAATAAAATTTGAAATTAAATTGCTTAATATTTGAAGATTGCGTTCGTATATTATATAATTTGTTATAAGTATATTTAATTTGCTAATCTCACTAAGGTAATCTTACATTGGTTTTTTGATGAGTGCATTCATTTTAAAAACTTTTACATTTCTTTTTAAAACTTTTCCGACGTTTATGTGTTTATTAATTTAATTACAAACCAAGCATAATTTTTTACCATAGTAACTAATTGGCTGATAGATTATACATACTCATCAAACTAGGGTCATGTATAGCGATCACTTCCATGACGTCGACTCAATATTAAGCCAGTCAGTTCATTAAAATAGACTTTTAAATATAAAGCCACGCATCAGCTGTCAAAGATAAGATATAAAATACAGTGTATATATACTTTAAATAACGATAAAATATTGTTATACATAATATAACACATATTGTAACACAATATTTAAAGCGATTATAATGACGAAAACATGTAATTCGTAACGCTGTTTTGTGTGCATGTCAACCTATTGAGAAAGTTTTATCCCAACGTTTGTAATTACGTACATAGTCTTTTATGATAAAAATATCAACTAGGAAGTTGTTATTTATTACTCAAGCCGTCACAATGGTATTTTGAGACAATGCGTCGAGAATGTAATTCTTTTTTATTACGCCGGCGAGGTGTTAGAAAGTCTTTTTTAGTATTCTAAACTTGATATCACTATTTGTTAGTTGGAAACTAGATCAACTTTTACTTAGCGTTCAATATTCAGTTAACGTAGACCGATGGACATGTATCTGGGGTTTAGAGTTTCATCATCTTTATCTACGTTCCGTCGTCATTTTGTATTATGTAATACTAGATATTGTTAGAAAGTTAACTTAATTTGCAGTTTATTGTAATCTAAAATATGTGCCTTAACATTTATAGACGGGAAATAAAATTTAATAACAGGATTTTTTTATATTGTCACAGTTGATTATGTGTTCGGATATCGCTTCAATCGGACGTAGGTTGGAATCCTTGCGGTTGGATGGGAGCTTTCCTTTTTTTCGAACTGACTACGCTATAAGCCTGACAGGCCTTCACAACTTCACCGGACTACTGGAGCTTGTCGAAGCTTTCGGTGAAGGAAAACTACTGATGAAATTATAGCATGGTAGAAGGACTGTTATAATTACCGAGCTACCCTTAATTTGGAAATCTGTTGACAAGTACTTGCTGGTGATTTCTGATCCCTTGAGAGCCAGGCTTATATTTAAGGTGTTTGCCATCTTACACCACTTAGTCATTTAATCTTAAATATGATTTTAGTCAAAAAAAATCCTATAAAATAAAATACTTTTTTTTAATATATTTTAAACGCTAACCCAATTATGTATTATTGTCATTTTTGTTTGTTATATTTTAACTAAAAAATATTTTTTTGTCAACAGGTTGTTTTAGTGGCATCGTTAGCCGTGGTGGCCTTTGCCAAAGAGGAGAAAGGAGCACCAAAGGCAGCTGAAGAGAAGAAACAGGACAAAAGAGGAATTTACGATTTGGGCAATTACGGACACGGCGGCTATGGGGGTGATGAAGGGCACGGCTATGGAGGTCATGAAGGTATTGGCCTCGGCGGCTATGAAGGAGGTCACGACGGCGGCAGCTCTGAAGGTTTGAACTCCGGTGGATATGGACATGAATACGCTAGTGCTGGTGGTTACGGAGGTGGTGGCGATTGGAGGCCCATTGAAGATCATGGTCATCATGAACACCACGAACACGTTAAAACAATTGAAGTAATCAAGAAAGTCCCTGTGCCTTACACTGTCGAGAAACACGTGCCTTATACCGTTGAAAAGAAAGTACCTTATGAAGTCAAAGTGCCATACCCTCAGCCCTACACCGTTGAAAAGAAAGTACCAGTCACCGTTAAGGAGTACGTGAAATACCCAGTCTATGTTCCCGAACCTTACACCGTTGAGAAGAAAGTTCCTTATGAAGTCAAGGTTCACGTCGATAAGCCTTATGAAGTCAAGGTCAAAGTGCCCACACCTTACACAGTTGAGAAGAAAGTGCCTTATGAAGTTAAAGTACCAGTTCCTCAACCCTACACCGTAGAAAAGAAATACCCAGTACCAGTGAAATACGAAGTCAAAGTACCCCAACCTTATGAAGTCATTAAGAAAGTACCTTATGAAGTCAAAGTTCCAGTCGACAAGCCCTACAATGTATACGTTCCTAAGCCTTACCCAGTACCGGTTGAGAAGCCTTACCCTGTAACTGTTCATAAGCCTGTGCCTTATGAAGTGAAAGTACATGTCGACAGACCTTACAAAGTGGAAGTCGAGAAGCCTTACCCAGTTCCAGTGAAAGTACCAGTGCCAAAACCTTATGAAGTTATAAAGAAAGTACCATATACTGTAGAGAAGAAGGTACCTTATGAAGTGAAAGTACCAATTGACAAGCCCTACCCTGTCTACAAGGAGGTGCAGGTACCTTTAGTAAAGGAAGTTCCTTACCCAGTGAAGATCCACGTTCCATACTACATCAAGAAGGAAGAGGAACACCACCACCACGGTTGGCACTGAGTCCAAATAGACTGATAGCAAAAGTCCCGTACCTTATAGGCTAAGTTCAAAAAATGTGATCATTTTAGTATTTTTTAGTATGCATAATTTGCAAAATTTTTTTTTTTGGTTCGGTTTACTGTACGCTCACGTTTGTAAGGTTGTGATATGATTCGCTGTTACCATTTCGTTGGGTAATGAAGTCTGGTTATGTGACCGCATAGCGTCAAGTGTGATCTGCGGTCTGTTTTAATAGTTTTAATAATCTGTTAATATTTGTTAAGCTTTTACTTGCTTTGTTATAGTAATTATGTATTTGTCAGAGTACATATGTACTTAAGTTGAGGCTGATGTAATAAAAATGTGTAAATGTTTGTTTATTTCTTTCATTTTTATCCTTTTATGATAATTAGAAATTCTAAAGCCATAGGCGTTTTGAAATATATCGTACTTTAGATTCTCATGGAGACTAAAATTACATGAAACTATATGAAATATTGTTTGATTTTTTATATCGGAAAAACTCATGATGAACATAATTCAAATAACTACACATTTATTGATTTATTCAATATCTTGATTTATTTCAGATACTTCTTTGTTAGACATTTCACTGAAAGAATATATATTATACAAATTCACAAATGAAAGAAAAAAATTCGGATTTTTAATTTCCACTACTGTTCTTATACCACTTTTTACGGATAAAGGTAGCAATAGGTGTCAATTAGATTAATATATATTGCAAATGAGAAAGTATCTTTGAATGGTTGTCAATCATGCGTAACTAACTAAACGGATTCTAATTTAGTTTATTTCTAAATATACACGCATGATTTATTTGGTTATAATTGAATCCAATAATAACCGGACATTTTTATACACATTTTAAAACATGTAAATATCAGAATAATGTTTCGGAAGCTGTGACATCACCAGCCATGATTGGTTTACTGTTGGTTGCTGTTTACGTAATAACCAACATTAATTATTCATTTATTATTCAGTTATTACAAGAGATATTTTGAATATATAAATAAGAATTATATGATGTTTGGGTTATGTCTATAAAAGTATAAATTATCAGACAAAATATTTAAGTTTAGTATTTGCAACACTATTAGAAACACAAGGAATAAAAACAATGACGGCTAAATGAAAAGCGTGTTCGAACACCGTATCAGTTGACGTAGTTCAGAATCCTTGTGTATGGTCCAGAGCTTTTCGTGAAGAAAATGTAGTGATGAAATCATAGTAACCTTTTTTAATGTCTGCTACCCGTTGCTTTTCAACCTCAGGCCGAAAATCCACTGCCAAATACTTAGAGGTTTGTTCCGACAGCTGCACTTGACAGTCACTCCCCACTAGGGGCGCGTTCCACAAGACGTTCACAACGCTCACAACAGCCTTTTAGCCGTTCCACTAGACGACCGCGAGCGTTGCGGTCGCGCCGAAAACGTCATTAATGACGTCATAACATACGCCCACGCGAAGCTCACGACGCCCCATGTCTGGAGATGGGTCGATGTGAGCGTTGACAAAATTGGCGGGATTTTCAATAAAGATGGCGACCGTAAAAATGACATTATTTGATGCACTAGAATATTTATATGAAATAACATATTGTATTTAATGGATCAATGAAATTTATTAATATATTTACATGAAATATGTTAATTAAGTTTTGATCATTTTAAATTCTATTTAAAAATGTTTGCAATCGTTAAATTCTGAGAGGAAATTAATTTACTATCACTTAATGATAATTTAATGTTTTTTATTAAACTAAAAAATATATTTTATGATTTTTAATAAATAAAGTTAAATGAGAAAAATATATCATTTGTACACTTTTATAAAACATAGTTCAATAAACAATACAATTATCACCAAATATCCTACTGTTGCCTCAGAAGACATTCTTATTTTATTTGATTGCAAATTAATTAAATACTGCAATAAAATTAAATATAAAAATCGAATTATACATTTATATTTCAATATACTTAAATCAATTTACATAATAATTATTACAATTCACTGTTAGGAAATAACCTCTTAAACTTTTTGCTTTATTATTTCTAGATCGCCATTTGTATTATTTACCTGAACGCTCACAACGCCCCATTATGCGTTCCACTTGGGTGTGCGATTGTAACGCCCGCAAGTAAGTGGAACGGGAAAACTCGCGGTCGTGAGCGAGAGCGTTGTGAGTGTCTAGTGGAACGCAGTCTAGGCTTAACGTATTTACCACCTGACACCACATTTAATGTAAGATGAAATTATGGTCAAACCATTCATCATCATCATCTTCTTACCCTTATCCCACCTAAGTAGGGTCGGCACAAGATGTATTCCTTTTCCACGCTCGCCTATCAGATGTTATCTCAGTATTCACACCTTTTACACACATATCATTTTCCCCCCGATCCATCCATACCTTTTTCGTTCTTTTTCTCCTCTTATATCCATCGACCGCCATACTCAAAGCTTTTCTAGTTCTAGTTATGGTTGTACCATTATAAAGTTAAATAAACTTTTTATTGCCGATTTTAGTTATTTACGAGCTCAATACCATAATTAATTTTCTTCCACCTATCTGGGGCGGCGGTTAATGGATTTTAATATTCCTATCAGCCTGGAAGTAATCTAATGCAGGGCCATAGGTATCTTCCGTAAGGATATGATCACCACGCTACCCCACCGTGTATAAGCGATTTCAAAATCCAAGTAATCCACAGTTATATATCTTCCCTCGTACGATGATACTGCAAGAAAATTTCTCAAATTCAGGTTTCCTCTCGATTTTAGTAAATGTATGCGGATTCCAAAAAATCGTTCTAGTATGCCGGAAATCGAACCGGTGGATATGGAACTTCTTAAAACAATGGCGACCACCGAAAGAACTACAGTATATTGGTAATAGTCTGTCCTGGCCTTTGATCCCCTCGGCTTGGCGTACAAATTAGCTGATTGACCACAACGTTATAACAACTAGTTATTCTTCAACTGAACTTTAAAAACCAATGCAGAATTCAATGTGACATCCACACACATCGGTACAGAAACAGATTGCGTCAATTATAGATCATAGAAATCTCTGGAACTTTCACTGACGTCATGTAAAACAAACAGTGCGTTAAACGTGACGTAACACCTGACTATGGTACTTTATGGGACACCATTAAATACAAATTGGATGATTATTTACACATTAACTATTTAATCAGAAGGGAAACTGTATATAAACGTATAATTATGTTTGTATTTGTAACACGCTTTACATAATTTATGAATTTAACTTGGTTTTATATTTATTTATTTAGTGTTATATAGTTATGTGTTTTTGAAACATCTCTCACGGTATTAAAAAGTTTTTTTTTATTGTAGCTCGGCAAATGACTGTGCCTGATGGTAAGCACAGTACAATCCAAAAACAATGGCAACCACCGAGTGACACACTATCCATCGCCGATCGCCGCCGTTACACCGGCTTGCAAAAAGCTAGATATGCACAGGCTGATCTTGAAACGCGACTCGCAGAAGCGAATCACTATGACGGGCTTTTTCACCATATACATGGTGGTTGCTACCCAGTAGGGCTGTAAAACCCTAACACCCCGCTTTCGCCATTGCCTCGTTCGTTAGTGGGCAGGGTGTGCACGTGCAGGTGAGGTTGGCTTGGATGTCTCAAGTCTTAGATGTTATTCGACACCCCTTGCACAAAAGTTTTTTATTTTCTTTTGTCTTCTTCTTCAGTTTTATTTTCTTCATTACCACAGATTATATGTGAGTAATTTATAGCGGATATTTGAATGTTGTATGATAATGAAATAGCATGAAGTTGATTATATAACAGATCTAGGTATAGTTTTTGATAAAAAACTAAAATTTGATAAACACATAAATAATATTATTAATTTATTTATTTTAAATTTGGTTTTGTTTTGAGGAATTGTAAGAATTTTAAGAATTGCAGCACTAAAATACACGTATATAAATCATTAGTAAGACCTAATTTAGAATATTGCAGTCTAATCTGGAATCCACATTATGATATTTATATAAAAAACATAGAACGTGTACAGAAAAGATTTTTATGGCATCTTTGTTACAGTTGCAATGTAGTCAATAAAATTACAAAATATAATGACCGTCTTAACAACTTCAAACTATCCTCCTTAAATAATCGAAGAATGATATTAGAACTTATGTTTTTATTTAATATATTTCATGACAAAATTGTCTGTCCACAAATTAACAATCACTTCAAATTTAAAATTCCTACTAAGCTTCCGAGATCTAATAAATACGTTCCATTTTATATTTCTCATTCATGAACTAATTTAGGCTTTTACTCTCCGGTCAACAGAATATCTAGGTCATATAACTCCATAAAACATGTGACATTTTATCAACTAAACGAAATCATTTCAAAACAGCGATAGAGACATATCAGTCTCTTCACAAAATACAGTTATAATTATTTTTTTCAGTATTTCCTATATTTCTCTTTATGTTTCAATTTTCTCGTTTTTGTATTATTATGTTTTTTTTTAATATGTAAAATAGTTTAATCTTTTGTTTTATTAATATTTAATTTATTGTTGGAGCATGCCGTGGTTGTCTTTAAATATGACTACATTTATAATGTGTTATAATAGTCCTACTTTTTATATACTCACTAATATATTGTCATCTTGAGGATCCTAAAATAAATAAATAAGAACCGTCTCCATGAAATAAATATTTAGGTTGTATTTAAGCTTCCTTAAACGACATGTTTATTTCGGGGCACTGTGCTAAGACCAACACCGGGAGAGAGCCGTTGAGGTATGTATTATTGAGTAGTATGAGAAGTAATTTTTTTAAATATCATAGTGGGCAAACGGACATGCAGGTCACCTGACGGTAAGTGGTCACCGACGTCCATAGACACTAGCAACACCGGAGGAGTCGCCAGTGCGTCGCCAGCCTGTATTTGGGGGAGAGGGGTTGGGAAAGTGGAGAGGAGGGGAGAAGTGGGGGAAGGTGGTCCTCCGGCGCTTTCACTGACCGAACGAAACACAACAATGGAAGCGCTGTTACTTCACGTCGGTTTTCTATAAGAGGGTGGTACTACCCCGGACGAGCCGACCCATTCATGCTGAAACCAGTAATAGCTTCAGCGTGGCTCTATCACATATTAAAATTACCTAAAAAATTAGTTGCCAGAACATTGGTATTTGACACAGCATCTTAGCTGAAGCCTGTTCGGGTGAAGTCAAGATGCTGTATGACTTGGTAATGATATCTCATCAGCGACTCTCCTGACGGAGCTATAAAGATTGGGGAATATGTTTGGTGGAATAGAAGCCCCTAAAAAAATGAAAAAAATAAAATGACTTGAAATGAATTATTTTATTTATAAAGAATATCATCGGGCACATTATTGTCAATAACAAAATTGTCTGGGAGTGATCAATTCATGATTTTAATAGCGTTTAATTACTGAAAAAAAAAATATCCTAAAATTTTACCTGTTAATGTGTGATGCGCATTAAAAAACACAACGTTAACCGGCTACCAGGTATCCTGAATCCTGTTTGGAAGGGCATAATATATCTTCATGTTAAAGAACCAGCTTTTCTAAAATTCTCATTCTTCCAACATTGCTGGCTCTTGTATTAAGGTGTCGCAAAAAAGTCTAATTACATTAACTACAAATTTTTGTCTTTCGTTATCCTGGAGAACCCCTTGCGTTTTATGGGACAAAAAGTATCCTAGATGTAAACTATTAAATATACTATACTAGCGGGCCCGGCAGACGTTGTCCCGTCCTGATTATAAAAAAAAGCCGTGACAAATTATATACTAAAACATTCCTCATGAACCACTTTATCCACTGGTGAAAACCGTATAAAAATCCGTTCAGTAGTTTTTGAGTTTATCGCGAACAGACAGACAGACAGACGCGGTAGGGGACTTTGTTTTATACTATGTAATGATTAATTAGTTATCACAGTTTTTTCAAAATTGGTTCAGTACTTTCAGAGTGATACGTATTCACAGGGACAGACAGACAGACAAAAATTGTAAAAGAATTATTTTTGGCTTTGATATCGATAACAAAGTCTACCCCGATCAAGTTTCAAAAAATATTCAATGTACAGATATGACTTTGGTACAGTTTTATTATAGTATAGATGTATAAATATAGTTGTATACAACGTCGATTTTTGTTAAAACTAAACTAAAGTACTTATTAAAAACGAAAGTATCCATTCCAAGCAAGGTCTTACTAAGTTGTTATACATACAAAATATCATGTATTTAAGTGTTTTAAATTTTTAAGCATATATCGCCTACATCTGTTGGGTAAGAACGTATCGCAATCGAAATTGTATCGATTTTAATTGGTACATTACACGATCAGTTATACCTTGGTTCGTTTTTTGCGCTGATGTGATCGCGTGGATGTAATTCGCGGTACTTAACTCGTTTATTGACTACATACTGGGTCTTCAAAAAGTTTTAACAAAAAAATTAACTCGACATTAAGAAAATGTACTCTAAAAAATTGAATAGAACGTCTTTAACTAGTATCAAGTTGGTACCTGCCTGGTCTTAGATTGTCATAAGCTTACCAGTATCTCAATTACTATTCAATTTATATTCGTGAAGTTCCCTGGTGTATAATTGAAATCGAAGTACCAATGCTAATGAAATTAAAATGGGGTACTTGAAAATATCCCCTGTCCAATAAAAAATAGTTTTCGAAATTGGTTTGTAAATGAGGAAGTTCTGAGTTAATAAAAACATATAAAAAACAGGATGTGTCGTAAATACAAACGATAGAAATAAAGCTTTTGTAACACAAAGAAACACTTTGTTAAAAACTAAAAACCAACACGACGCAGTGTTCCCAGGCGGTCACCCATCAAAGCTGTTAGACAACCACTACTTAATAACTGTTGGGTTTCATATACACATTATTAAGGACATAGATGGGGTGTGAGGGGTGTCGAATAACATCATAAGACTTGAGACACCCAAAACCTCACCTGCACGTTGTGCACCTTGCTGAATAACGAACGAGGCAATGGCGAAAGCGGGGTGGTATGGTCTTACAGCATGACTGGGTCGCAACCACTATGTATATGGTGAAAAAGCCCGTCATAGTGATTCGCTTTTGTGGGTCGCGTTTTGGGTCAACCTGTGCATATCCAGCTTTTTGCAGGCCGGCATGACAGTGGCGACCGGCGATGAATAGTGTGTCACTCGGTGGTCGCCATTGTTTTTGGATTGTACTGTGCTTACCATCAGGCATAGTGCAGTCATTTTGCCGTGCTACTATAAAAAATAAAATGTCCAGAAAATAGTGATCCCGTGAGATCGGTCTAGCTAATGCGAGCGAAGCCGTGGGTAAGAGCTAGTTGAAAATAAAAGTGAAATGTTAAAGGAGAATAATTTCGCGAGCCATCGACGCACGACTTATATAATTGCTGGTTGTATTATGGTATGTGAATTACTTCACGATGGTTTCTTAAGTCATAACGTTTCAGTTCATGTTTGTAGTTATGTTTCAAAACCCAGTTATAATGAGGTAGGGGAAACAAATGCCAAGCTGCTAATAGAGTGGAACTGTAAAGTATTCTTTAAGGCTGATTTTATAATTTTGAAAACAACTACGTATATAAAGGAAATGTTACGTGACACTTGGTCGAAGAAATTTTGTTATTATATTAACCCATACAGAATGATCCCTGATAAGCCATAGTCAGTTTTATCCAACAGTTAATTTTAAATTGGATTTTAATTCAATTTACTCTCTTTATGTGGAGACGGAAGGTGATAAATTGTTTTGTTTCGTCGGTCAATAGTAGAAGTTCATTTATCTATACATATAATAAGAGGTAAATCTAACATGTCTGTACTTTTTAGATTTTTGTAAAAAAAATTTTTGCAAGTATCTAAGAATAAGTAATAGAATACATTTCAATCATTTTTAGAAATGTCTGTCTGTCTGTTTGTATGAACACACATCACGGCTAAAGTACTGGGTTACAAGAAAATCGTAAAGCATATCCTCGGGAGTAACTTAGTGTTTGTTTCATTAAAATCGGTCCAATCTATCAAAAGTCATTGTAATTTTAATGAAGACGCGACTTAAGTACGAGAGAAAAGTTGACAAGTAAATGGACTTAATACATTCTGGTAACTTATAAACTTCCACGCAGACGAAGTCGCAGGCATAGCTATAATTATAAGAATAATCTTCTAGCATTTGAATTCATTACATCTTTTACGGAATAAATACATTTTTTGAAAGATCTTAATTATGAAATTGTTATAAGGTCAGTACCGTCCATGGTCATCTACATTAAGCTCAGATAAAACTGGAATTGTGTTCAAGGGTAATGAGAGCTAGGTTGTAAAATCGCATTTATTAGTGTGTGCTACAAATCGAAATACTGCATCTCTTTCTCTTTTATGATGTCAAATGTGTTTGTGCTTTAGTAATTTTATTTGTATACTTCACAGCTTTTAGCATATGACCACAACCTAATCTGATGTTAAATAATAGTGTGGTATGAAATGGTAAATACGCTAAACCTATGGCAGACTTGATCTCAAGTGCAATTTCGTTGAATCAATTATGATTTTTGTAATTTGTGCAGTGTTTGGATTAGTTTGTCTTCGATTCTATGAACTGGCAGAAAATTGCTATGTTTATAAAATTGTGATTCTGCCATTGTCAATATCCAGTGATTGTTTTAGGTACATCGTATTTAATGCCTCCGCAGTGGGAACGCCGACCGCTGCCACGGCAGGCTCGCGCTTCTTTGTTTCACGAGTCATTTTTTTTATTAACGTGAGGAAATCCCTTATGGATACGCCACCCTCTCGGGGGAGAGAGTGGATTATGTCTGACTCGCATGGATTGAAACCCCACGGTGTACCGTCCGACCGTATTGTTGGGGCGGCAAGGGATCGAAATATGCTAGTCCCCTTGGAGAGCCGCCGCAACGGTCCACCCGGCGGAAGGTCGCCACCGGGCTCCTTCCTAATAGGGATATAGACCGGGTCCACACCAGCTGCCTCCTCTCGTCCACCGGACCTGTGCAATGAGGAGATGGCCCCCCCGGCCCATGCCTTCTCGCTGCCGAGCATGGCTGAAACCACACTCGGCAGCGACAAATCTGTTCTTACCACCACAGCCAGAACGCGGCGCTGTCACTCCCACGCAGCACACTCAGACAGAGTGTGCTACGCGTTGTCCTCCGCAGCGCCGCATTCATATCATGCGGCGGTTGGCTTCCTGCGAGCGATCTGATGCAGGTACCACCCGAAACAACCGTGTCCGGTGAGCACATGCACCAGTAGAAACGACTGGGAGTCCCACTTCCTTTTTCACTACTCCGGCAGGACCGGGAGGACGGCATATATCGTGTATAGCCCGAACCGTGCGTCTGCCAGATCTTGCCTCCATCGCACCATCGCTACCTCCCTCCCCCCCCGTCTTATTTCCTCAATCTTCCACATTACCCAGGTGTAGATTGTTAATATTACTTAAACTAGACACACATATTCTTACTTAACTAGAGTGTATTGATTTGTTTGCAGAAAATAGATGACTCTATGTATACATTAAGTTCATCGGCTGTATCCCAAATAAAACGTATGGAGAAAAACCATTATACTGTCCTCAGGAATACATAAGTAGAGGTAGGCCGAATACACGATGGAGAGACGAACTGCAATCTGTACCAGATAGGAACTGGATAGACGCTGCAGGGAGTCGCGACGCGTGGCTATCTCTAGAGGAGGCCTTTACCTGAAGAGGGGTTCACGAATAATAAGGATTTTAAATTGTATGTTAATGCTATTAAACTGAAATTAGTTTTTATTACATGGCTTTTTTATTATTTATTAATTTTTACAGGTTTTACCGTTGCACCACAATCCCATATGTTTAATAACGATATGGTCTGAGATGGCAAATACGTTAAACCTATAGCGGGACTGTTAAGTGCAACTACCAAGTTTTCAACTTCAATGTAACTTAGCGAAGAGTGCTAACAAGTAATCAAGCATCATGGTGGTATGGCTTTTCTTAATGTCCACCTGGCTAGCAATATCGATAGCCAGAATCAATCGATAGTTGGAAATCTATCCCCAAGCACCTGTAGGCTCATTCGGTAATGGCATTTGAGAGTCGGTTAGGAGACGTTCATAAATTATGTCAGGTCTTTTTAGGATTTTTTGACCCAGCCTCCCCTGGTGAGATGTGGTGAGATTTATCTCGATCCCCTCCGCCTCCTTTTTCCTCACGCGAGGTCTTTCAAAATTTGTAATTTCCGTATAAATGCGTTGGATTTATTAAAAAAAAAACAATATTTGCCTTATATTTTTTATTAAAACTAGTAAACTCTAGTTTTTTACATTATAGTGGGTAAACAGGCGGGTCACCTAATGGTAAGTGTTCACTGCCGTCCATAGACATTAGCAACACCAGGGGAGTCGCAAGTGCGTTGCCGGCCTTTAAAAGGAGGTGGGCCTCCGGCGCTCTCACTGGCCGAACGAAACGCAACAATGCAAGCACTGTTACTTCACGTCTGTATTTCTGTGGGTCGGGTGGTAGTACTCCGGGCGAGCTGATCCATTCATGCTGAAACTACTAATTGCTTCAGGATGGCTTTACCACCTACGATTATACGATAGTATTTGAGTTTGTTTAGATGACATTCTAAAACTACATTGACCAATTTAAATAATACTGAAATGGAAACTACCAAAATATATAGAAGAATTGTGTCAGATTTCGGCATATTTTAGACTAGAAACATGATTGCCTCCTTTTCTTACATTATACACTATCTTTTGCCCAAAAAAATTACATGATATCTGTCGAGCCCCTCTCTCGCCCCTCACGTGAGATTCAGGTTGTTACCCCTCTCCAATATCATTATCATCTGGAGTTACTTCGTTAATCGTTAATAAGGGGGGTGTAAGGGGTGTCGAATAACATTATAAGACTTGAGACACCCAAGCCAACCTTACCTGCACGTGGTGCACCCTGCTGAATAACGAACGAGGCAATGGCGAAAGCGGGGTGGTAGGGTATTACAGCCTGACTGGGTCGCAACCACCATGTATATGGTGAACAAGCCCGTCATAGTGATTCGCTTTTGCGGGTCGCGTTTCGGGAACAGCTTGTGTATATCCAGTTATTCGCAGGCCGGCATGACAGCGGCGACCAGCGATGGATAGTGTGGCACTCGGTGGTCACCATTGTTTTTGGACTGTACTGTGCTTACCATCAGGCACAGTGCAGTCACTTTGCCGTGCTACAATAAAAAAAAATCGAGTGATATTTTGGTCAAATGCTAAAACTTATAATCGATATTGTATTGTGTAAATTTTATCAGAACAAAAAGTCATAGGTGCTAGTGCAATTATTTTATATAAACTTTGCTAACATAAAAGTTACGTTTAGCAATCGTGTGAACTTTCATACAATCGCAACTAGCAAGTCACTTTGCATTTGGGTAATATATAATTACTCAACTCTTGGTATTCGATCAAAAGTAACTACTCGTTCTTTTGTATGAAGATGTTTTATTTATTCGTGTTGTTAAGAACACGACTAATGGATATGGTAGTGTAATCGCATAGTTTATTTCTTTTTATTGAACGTTCTACATGTCTTGTGAAACTTTGAGATATTTAACCTTATCCTATCTTCTCCTTTCTACTACAGACCTACGCGGGCGGATACGTATACCATAGACTCACAGTAGCAACCATACCGGCAAGAGTGAAGAAGTTCAAAAATTCTTAAAATTCTCTGTCGTACTGTAAAGATGTGGAATCGCCACTCCGCCAGTGAGTTTTCGTCCTCTTACGATATTAGGTCCTTCAAGGTCGGCATGACGGTGACGTCTGCCGTCTATAATTAACACCGATAGTCGCGGTTGTTTTTAGACTGTACCGTACTGTATTGTTCAGTCATTTTGCCGAAATAGTATAAAAAAAAATGTCTTTTTTTTAATTTTATTTATTTATATTTATGGAAAACACAACAGTTAACTGATGAATAATAAAATAGCAATACTAAAAAAGAACATTGAGTATGAGTATTGAGTATGAGACTGTAAACTAAAACGTTTTATTAATTTAATTTATGTATTATATATTTATATTGCGTATTTGTGTACTTATGTATACGCGTTAGAAGTTATACTTCTTAACCGTAACAAGAAAATTTTTTTTTCTTTCGCCTTATTCTACGTTTGTAGAAAAAACGACACTAACAATAGAAAAAGTTGACTATTTTTTTTTTTTTTTATTTCATAGGTGGCAAACGAAAAGCTGGGTCACCTGATGTTAAGTGATCATGGACACTAACAACACCATACGGGTCGTAGGTGCGTTTCCACCCTTCTGGGGGAAGGGTTAGGGGAGGGAGAAGAAGAGTAGAGAGGAAAGGGGAGAGGAGGTGGGCCTCCGGCGCTCTCACTAACCGAACGAAACGCAACAATGCAAGCACTGTTACTTAACGTCAGTTTTCTATGAGAGGGTGGTACTACCCCGGACGAGCCGACCCATTCATGCTGAAACCAGTAAGTTTATGCTATTGCTATGCTAGCTTCAGGCTGTCGGTTTTTCGGAACGGTGCACGCGCGCATCGTAATATCTTCAGGGTGTCGGTTTTTCGTGGCGGTGTGCGCGCGCATCATAAAAATTTACTCTCATCATTTTTCCCTAACGCGCCAATAGAAGTATAACTTGTAATATGTATAATGTACTCATAATGTGTAGAATGTAGGTAATATTTAATGAAATATTGAACATTTGACAAATGAAAAAAACATATATAAAACAACAATACGTAAAAGAGTGAGAATGAATTCAGTTATAAAAACTAAAAGTCAACTATGCAAAAATATGTGAAATGGTAAATATAATCAGAATTTTGATCTGCAAAACGAAAATTTTGAGTTAATTTTCAATTTATTCACTTACACTGTTTAATGCATCAGAAAAAGAATTCAATTTTGAAAACAACGCTGCGTACCGAATACAATTATTAATGGTGGTAGAGCCACGCTGAAACTATTACTGGTTTCAGCATGAATGGGTCAACTTGTCCGGGGTAGCACCACCCTCTCATAGAAAACTGACGTGAAGTAAGAGTGCTTGCATTGATGCGTTTCGTTCGGTCAGTGAGAGCGCCGGAGACCCACCTCCCCTCCCCTCTTCTCCTCTCCCTCTTCCTCCCCTATTCCCTTCCCCCAAAGGGTGGCAACGCACTTGCGACTCCTCTGGTGTTGTTAGTGTCCATGGACGGTGGTGATCACTTAACAGCAGGTGACCCAACTGTTCGTTTGCCACTTAAGACATAAAAAAAAAAAAAAATTAGCTAAGAATCATCGAGATAACCTAATCTATACATAATATAATCTAAATAAGATCTATAATAAGAACGTAAATCTAACGTGACTGTACTTTTTCGATTTTTATGAAAAGAATTGTTGTTGGTGTCTAGGAATAAGAATTAGAATACATTTCAATCATTTTTAGAAATGTCTGCCTGTCTGTCTGTTTGTATGAACACGCATCGCTGCTAAAGAACTGGGTTCACAATAAAACCAAACAAGGAACGCGGGCCGGACTGCGCGGCAGCGTACATTGAAAACAATGATTCATCGCGCTTTTTGTGTAAATCAACTGATGTTGAGTGAAAATCAGTTATGCTTTTCTCGAGGTAATTCGGTCAAATATTATGCATTTATTTTTTTTATTGATTTAGAACCGAAAAATGACTAATAATTGTCCTGTAAAATTATTGCCGACGTCTAACCTAACACCCAGTAGTAACAAAATATGAAGCACAAAGACAAAAATTAACTTATGTTTGTTCTCAAAAAATTACCTATTCGGCGTCGCTAAACAATGAGTGATTCCAGAATCAAGGTCAAAAGATTTTTTTAGAAAACATAACACAATATTATATTGCGATATAGAAAATAAGTCTCAAAAGTATCTAATAGAGTTTTGTCAATACATGTGTTGTTTCGATATTTGATGATATTTGTTTTCCAAATACTGAAAGAAAGAAAGAAGAAAGAAAGAAATATATTTATTGTCATAGTATAAGTGTACAAAAAAGCCTTAACCATAAAAAAGTAAAACTATGACAAAGAGATCTGGCGTCAGCGTATGGCCTTTCCAAACGGCGCTGGTTTTCAGCTAGGCCTCCTACTGTACAATACTATTTTGTATTGAAATTGAGTTGTATATTTACGATTAGAATAATTTGTTTAGACGTTTGCAGTTGTCATTCAATACTATCTATACTAATATTTTAAAGACAGGTAAAGTTTGGGTGTTCGAGTTAATAATCCTTAGTCCTACTGATCTAATTTTAAAAATTATGCCTGAAAGGTAGAAGTAGAAAAAAGTAGAAAGGTGTATTATCTCTCTGTGCTAAAGATTACTTATTATTTTGACAACTATTTATATTTTTAATAATTAATCACAATAAATGTAATTAAAATTGGCAACAGTGCAAAAATATGACGTACACCGCTTAAATGGTTTGAAACAAAGGAATAAAAATTGTAGTAAAATATTCATTATATTTAGCTATACAAAAAAGTCCACTTATAGAAATAGATAAATAAAAATGGAGATTTCATGAAGATAAAGTTTACTTTGTATAGCATATTAATTGATGAAGTTGGTATAAGATAATGCAAAATAAAACTATAAGTTGGTAAAATTATTGCATTGTCGCTGCCGCTGGGCCTATGAGAATAGTAAGTGGGGCGCGGTCGTGAGTGGCACAGAAGTTATCCAGGGGGTACTGGGAAGACATTATGAGTTTGATTGGGTCGCTGAACTGTTTGGTTTCACAATTTAAAACGGTTGGTGTTGCTGCATTCGGGTTCTAGGTTTTTAAGAATTTTCGAGTTTAGAAATATAATAGAAACCGGCAGTAACTGACTTTACGCAGACAAAGTTGCGCGGGTTAGCTAGTTTTATATATAATAGAAACTTTTAAACAATGGAACAACATTAAAGATAACTGTTGATTACACAGTACGATAATAAAACTTATTGGATTAATCCGAAGTGGTTGCACAAAGCCAGGAAGTATTATGTATAAACTATTAGCTTTTGCTTGCAGTTGCGTTCGCGTAAATGTTGACTTATTCGTCGAAAACGAAAACGGTATGACATTGCCTCACTGAGCCTTTTTTACCGTCTGTATCATGGCGAGTGTTCTCAAGAGTTATTCAAATTTATCCCTTCCTCTCCTTTTCACAACCGAACCACGCGCGCTGGTCTTCGGAGCCACAGTTTTACGGTAACACCTATCTGGGCACGAACTAAAAAGTTCGCTACATCTTATTATTGCCGTACCGTGAAGCTGTGGAACAATCTCCCGGCTAGTGTGTTCCCTCCTTCCTATAACATGGGGTCCTTCAAGCGTAACGTGAAGAGACATTTACGCAGGCCGGCATGACAGCGACGACCGCCGGAGGAGGTATCTCTCGGTGGTCGCCGTTGTTTTTGGATTGTACTGTGCTTACCATCAGACACAGTACAGTCACTTTGCCGTGCTACAAAAAAAAATGGATGTAAATTACCCTATGTCTTTTTCTTTATCCCTGACAACTTGTATAAATAATTTTATAATGATATGTTTTGTCATTCGCATTCGCATTTATAATGTTTACTGGCTGTACCCGTGATTAATTCCGCGTGGAACCTCATGTAAAAAATGGTGATTAATAAAGTCATCTGAAACTATTAAGTCCATTTACTTATCCACTTTTCTTTCGTACTTAAGTCGGGTCGTCATTAAAATTACAATAACTTTTGATAGAGTGAACAGATTTTAATGAAACAAAAACCAAATGTTATTCGAAGATATGCTTTATGATTTTATTGAAAAGGTTTTATCATGAACGTGATACTTTCGCAGTGATGCGTGTTCAAACACACAGACAGGCAAATATTTCTAAAATTGAGTAAAATGTATTATATTACGTTTTCCTGGGCACCTGCAATATATTTTTGTACAAAAATCTAAAGAGTACAGACAGAGTACAATTAGATTTACACTTCTATTATATGTCCTATTATAAAATCTGAAATAAAATATACATACAACAAAACATACAAACAGAATAATCGAGTTATTAATATACATAGATACAGTTGGAAAAGTAATAAAATGTATATTTTCTGTTACTCAACTTGTACCGTAAATACTTTGTAATAAATAATATTATTACAGGTGCCATTGCGATAGTCATTGTCATATTACGAGCATAGACCATTTAAATTCATTTTGAGATGCTGTAGTCCGGTGAAACTGTTAAGGCCTTGCTAGGCCAATAGCGTAGTCAGTTCAAGAAAAAAAAATGTGTGTATACTTATGTACACGCGTTAGAAGTTATACTTCTTTGGCGTAACAAGATAAAAATCTTTTCAAATTTTTTATCTGTCGCCTTATTCTATGTTTGTAGAAAAAACGACACTAACAATAAATAACGGAATTAATACATTAAAATTTTTGATACAAAAAAATACAAACAACAAATACAAAGAAACAAAATGTTGATTATAGCTAACTTTCAGGGTGTCGGTTTTTCGTGACGGTGTGCGTGCGCATCGTAATAACTTCAGGGTGTCGGTTTGTCGTGACGGTGTGCGCGGACATCGTAAAAATTTAGTCTCATCATTTTTCCCTAACGCGTCAAAAGTATAACTTCAAAATTTTTTGACACACTATATTTTGTTACAATAATGACAGGCTGTAAATATACCAATGTTGGGAAGTTATGGTCACGTGGCATCCCATAATATATACATGATCTCAGGCAATTTTTATACTTTATAGGTTATAGCTTTTGGCCACAACCAACCAACCAACTTGCAGTTATATAATGATATGCTTTGGTAAACACGCAAGACCTATCAACGAAAACAAACAGTGAAAACAAAATACACAAAGAAAGTACTCAACCGACAGATTTCGGCCGGTTAACAAATCACAAACGTCTAGTAACTTTGACAGCTCGTAGCTGTGTCAAAATGTTTATTGAGATACTATAAGCCCTCAGTCCCATACATTATTACCACTACTATCCGTGGTTCGTATACCTCCCATCCGTAGGTAGCAAATAATACGTAACTTTTGGGGTGTAAGGGGTGTCAAATAACATCTAATTAGTTGTAGGTGGTAATATCTGGGGAGTCGGAGAAAAAATGGTAAAACGTTTCTTACGAACGCTGCCTTAACGATGAGAGATATATGATTGAGTTCTAGAAAAAAGTTGTAGCTTGATAATGCCTATACCGCCCAACGAAGTGAGCACGGGTCTGCTAGTAATATTATAAAGAGGTAAAGTTTGTGAGTTTGTAACATTGTAGGGGGTAATCTCAGGAACTAATGGTCCGATTTGAAAAAATCTTTCAGTGTTACATAGCTCATTTATCGAGGAAAGCTATAGCCTTATTAGCCTATAGGCTATATATCATTTAGGGGCAACAGAAGCGGAACACCAATGAATAAATTTCAAAATTGGGTTTTTGTTTTCGTCTTGAGAGCTTCCGCTGCGTGTTAGCGTTAGCCCAAAGTGACTATTCCACGCGAACGAAGTTGCGAGCAGAGGCTAGTAATATTATAAAGAAGTAAATCTATACTAATAATAATATTATAAAGAGGTAAAGTTTGTGAGTTTGTGACTTTGTGACGTTGTAAGGGGTAATCTCAGGAACTACTCAACCAATTTTGAAAATTCTTTTACCAATATAAAGCCACGTTAGTTGTGATTGTCATAGGCTACATATCATCACGCTACAATCAATAGGGACGGAGCAACAATGAAAAATGTTTTAAAATCGGGTTATTTTTTCCTTTTCAGAGCTTCCGCTGTGTCTTAGCCCAATATAACTATTTCACGCGTACGAAGTCGTGGGCGGGATCTATTAATTCATTATATTATAAAGAGGTAAAGTTGGTGAGGTTGTAGGTGGTAATGTCTGGGGAGTCGGAGAAAAAATGGTCGAACGAAAACGTTTCTTACGAGCGATGAGAGATATATGATTGAGTTCTAGAAAAAAGTTGTGGTTTGATAATGCCTATTACCGCCCTACGAAGTGGGCACGGGTCGGCTAGTAATAATATTATAAGGAGGTAAAGTTTGTGACGTTGTAGGGGGTAATATCTGGATCTACTAAACCGATTTTACCAATAATATGCCACATTATTTGTGAGTGTCATAGATTATATATTAACCCGAAAAATGGAAAGACTTTTTTGTGGTAGTCGGATTTGCAAAGTAAGTTGGAGAAAATACGGTCGAACGAAAACGTTTCTTATGAACGCTGCCTTAACGATGAGAGATATATGATTGAGTTTTAGAGAAAAGTTGTAGAGCTTGATAATGCCTAAAAAAATCAGCGACAGCATATGTCTAACTTCAAGGTTTAAATATCAGGACTGGACAATGTCCGCCGAGCCCGCTAGTAAATTATACTTTGTTGTTTTTTGCTAGAACTACAATGGTACTATATCTTGATTGTAGGAAGTATGCTAGTGGTTCACTCGAGGCAGCTTCGAGGTGTGATTAGTGTAAAACTTACTATTCACTGTAAGATTCATCTAATGACGATATAATTAATCCTTAATCAAAGTGACATATCTTTATACTTGTGTAGTGTATTGACAGGGGCGTAGCTACCGCCGTATTTGCCGTATCAATTATACGGGGCCCCCGGGCCACGGGGGCCCCCAAAGTGTGTAAGGATCCTTAATCAAAGTGACATATCTTTATACTTGTGTAGTGTATTGACAGGGGCGTAGCTACCGCCGTATTTGCCGTATCAATTATACGGGGCCCCCGGGCCACGGGGGCCCCCAAAGTGTGTAAGGAAAAAGAATAAAAACTTTCTAATTTATTTTATTTTACAAATGACAAAATTCTATAAAGCAATTCCTTTTTTTCCCGCCTTAAGCGTGCGTTCAAAAGTTGGCAACACTCTACATCGTTATGGCGGGCTGCGGGACTTCCCCGTTTTACTTACTTCATCTTCAACTCAGCGGGGAATCCCCGGGAATCCTTCATCGATATCGCGATGTACGTGTACGTTGTTGTACTTTGCATTGGATGTTAAACCACGGAGTGCAGTGCACTGTTTATTTACGCGCTTTATATAAATGTGCATTACATTGTAATTCAGTACAAACAATATTGTTCTTCTGGTTTAGCAGTATTAGTAGCGATTTGTAAAAGAAATGAGTGAAAGGAAAAGAGATTATCCCAGCGGCGCTGAGAAAAGAAAAATTAAACAGAAAAGGGACAAGGTTATAAAAAAAGTGCCCAAAATTTCTTCATTTTTTTAGAGACAAGATACTGTGAGTGATTTAGATTGGAAAGGTAAGTACTACCCAACCCATTTATTAGGGGCCCGTAGTGATAAACAAGGAAATCTTTTAATTTCGGTCTGTCCATCTGTCCGTCACATAAAGTTGTCTCCCCCCTCGATTTTCACAATTATACTGTTTTTAGGGTTCCGTGCCTTGATTAAAAAAAAAAAAAAATTCTAACTTATCTATAGGATCGATTTGTTTTGTTGTTTGTCTATCAGTCCGTATCGTATCGTTAATTGCGTGTTGAGAACTTCAGATGTGCAGACTCTCTTTCGGGTTCTCGTTTTGTATGGCCACTACACTACGCGCTGCGTTTAAATAGCACGCAGGTGTATAGTAATGCACGGACGGGCTGCAGGTGATTTTGTATCTACTAATAGGTACGAGCACAATCCGCGTAGAGTCTGTGTGCGTCTGAACTGAACACTCTCTAACTGTGACCCTTAGTAACGTTATTTATTTATATATAACTCTTTTTAGTTTAGTATCAAAGCATTCGTATTTATTTTTTAACAATTACTCGTTTATTTTTAGATTCTTCTGAAGCATGTTCTTCGTCACATATCCATCCGGAAATAGAAGAAAGCCAAGCACATACTTTATCGGATGTCCATCCAGAAATCGAGGAACCCCAAGTCAACGATTCTGATATATCTGCAGATTGTAATATAATTTCATCAGATAGAGGAAATTTTGGTGACAATTTAACTGAATGCGAACGAAAAATAATTTTTAAATTGGGTCCATTTAAACCACAAGGACCATTTCCAAAAGTTTCAGAAAATAACCGACCTTTTTCGGCTTATTATTATTCATATTTCAATCAGGCAGGCATAAAAATTATAAGACCATGGTTATGTTATTCTAACGTTTTAAACAAACCGTACTGTCACTTCTGTTGGTTATTAGCAGATCGTCAAAACAAATCGTACTCCTCTGCTTGGGTTAACGGTGTTTCGGTTAGAAGCAATTTCACACAAACTATTCTTGACCATGAAAAGTCACAGCAGCATATTAGTGCCTCACTCTCTTATAATAATTGGTTGCAAGGAAATACCATCGATACTCTATTGAAAAGTGAAATCGATAGTAAAATTACATTCTGGAGAGATGTACTGCATCGTATAATTAATGTTATAATTACTTTAGTATCTTGTAATCTACCTTTGAGGGGGCATGATTCTGATTCTGGCAATTTTATGGCAATTTCACGTCTGCTATCTAACTATGATGCCACTTTAAAAGAACTTCTTCTAAAACCGAAAGGTGAAATAAATTATTTAAGCCCTACGATTCAAAACGAAATTATTAGTTTGCTTGGTACCACCGTTAGGAACAATATTATCTCAGAAATTAAAAAAGCTCCATTTCTGACAATAATTCTGGATACAACACAAGACTTGTTAAAAATTGACCAACTATCTGTAGTTTTTCGATATATCTCGGTTACAGAAAATGATGATAATGTGCCTAAAGAAATAAAAATCTGTGAGTCCTTTTTAGGATTTATAGCAGTAACCGATTGCAGTGCTGCAGTTCTGAAAACTGTCATTTTAAATTTGACTAAAGAATATGGAATTGATTTGACTAAATGTAGAGGACAGGGATACGATGGAGCAAATGTTATGTCGGGTGTGTATGGAGGATTACAAACCCTAATAAAAGAGCATGCTCCAAATGCCGATTATGTTCATTGTGCTGCGCACGCTTTAAACTTGGTTTTGAACGATGCTGCGAGACATGTTCGTGAAGTATCGACTTTTTTCGATAATTTAGAAAAAATATATACTTTTTTTGGCAATAGTATAAAACGCTGGGCTATGCTAAGTGACGATTCATCTGAAAAATATTTGATTACCCTTAAAAAGGTATGTCCTACCAGATGGTCTTCTAGGAACGACGCTTTATTAGCAGTAAAGAAATTTTTTTTACTAATCATGAAAACTTTGTACCAACTAAATTTAATTTCAAATAAAAAAGATGAACGTGAAGAATGTAAAAGTATAATTAATATTTTAGAGAGTTTTGATTTCTTAGTGCTCGTTACATTTTTTTCTTCACTATTTGAAATTATTAATCCTGTTTCTAAAGCTCTACAGCATGAAAATAATGACTTACAGAAATCTAGTATTTTATTAAGTAATCTTTTAAATAGACTGTGCCAATTAAGAAATCAGAATTCATTTAATAGTTTGCTAAATGAATCCAAAGATTTAGCAAAAGAGTGGGGGGTAACAACTGTTTTTAAAAACAGTAGGCGAAAGATAACGAAGCGTTTTTTTGATGAGTTATCACAAGATGAGAGAATTTCCGACCCGGAATCCTATTTCAAAGTCAATGTATACTATTGCTGCTTAGATATATTAATTTCTCAAACTAAAGAAAGATTTCAGAGCCTTTGCAACCTGAGTAGTATATTCGAAATATTACAACCGGAGAAACTCCTATCTTCTTCAAGCGAAGAGATATTAAACGCTTCCGGAAAACTGTCTGCTAAATACAGTAAAGACATCTCACTTAATTTTTGTGACCAATTAAAGGCTCTAAAAACATGCTTAAATTCTGAAATTAAAAAAAAATATTCCATTAAAGAACTCATTGAATTATTGCTAGTAAAATTCAATAGTCTTGCATCCAGTTTTCCCGAGGTAATCACAGCATGCTTTTTATTCTTGACCCTTCCAGTTACAACCGCAACGGCAGAAAGAAGTTTTTCAAAATTAAAACTAATAAAAAATTACTTAAGAACTTCGATGGGGGAAGAACGGCTGTCAGACATCTCACTATTGTCCGTAGAGGCAGAAACTTTAGAAAAACTAAAATCATCATCAGCCATAAATGATTTAATAAATCAGTTTGCCGAAAAAAAGGCAAGGAGAGTGAATATTTAAAATTCGATTTTTATTTGTAAAATGGGTAAATTATGTATGTGATAAATAAATATTTCTTCTCACAATATTTTTTTTTCTTTTGTGAAAAATCTTTACCTCCATATAAGGGCCTCCAAAAAAAATTTTTATACGGGGCCCCGACAAGGCACGCTACGCCACTGTGTATTGACAAAGTTTATTTTAATACATGTGAATTAGAAATGAGGTGTTATATGCCTATTTCTTAATAATAATTTGTAATATTATTTCCTAAACATTTTTGAAGTTATACTTCTTTTGACGCGTTAGGGAAAAACGATGATAGTAAATTTTTACGATGCGCGCGCACACCGTCAAGAAAAACCGACACCCTAAAGTTTGCCATAGTCAACATTTTGTTTCTTTGTTTTTGTTGTTTGTATTAAAAATTTCAATGTATTAAATACCTTTTTTCTATTGTTAGTGTCGTTTTTTCTATAAACGTAGAATAAGGTGAAAGATAAAAATTTTGAAAAGATTTTTATCTTGTTACGCCCAAGGGGTATAACTTCTAACGCGTGTACATATTTATCAGAGTTTTCATTGTTTATGTATTTTGTAGAGTATTCTTTTTTATAAAATATATATAGCAAAGGATAATTTAAGCTTTGTTTTATTAACGTAGGGTTTTCTTCAGAAACACGTCACTCTTCCGCGCGGCGGAGAGAGTGGTTGTGTAAGACTCGTACTCACTAAAACCCCACGGTGCAGTGTACCGTCCGCCGCTCTTAGTGGGGCAGCACGGGGTCGTGTATTGCTACCAATATCATAAGCCTATGAAAATCATAAGGTTAAGGTAGATCATTCATGAAATAGGAATATTAGAATAATAATTATGTTTAGTTTTTTTTTTCATAATTTTACTTTAATCGAAGCCACAGATGAAAGGATCATAGAGCCTGATAAAGATGTATAACAAAACTAATGATAAATTGTAAAATAACTATAAGAAGATTAATAATTTGAATATAATATATCTTCAGTTATTATGATTTATGTATAAAAAAAAACATAACTGTATACACATTTAATATTTATTTTGGACATTTCATTGATTCGAACAAGTAAAAATGCACGTATATTAGTGGTACATTGAATGGTAAGCCTTATAGACTGATGTTAGCTGCGTCTATAAACAGCTGTGCCGAGTAAAATCTCTACTTCCACGTGTTACGCGACTGTTACGCAACACGCTTGCTATGCTTCCACGACGATATGCACTAATGTGAACATTACAAGAACTCGTTTCGATAATGCGTTGTGTTTTTTAAGCATTTTAAAAATGTTATTACTCTTGTGGTTGGTTAAATTTGATTTAGTGTCCGAGGACATTATGAAAGTCATGATAGATCGTTTGGTTTTTTTAAGTAAAACTTCTATACGCACGCTTGGTTTGGGGAGTATGCTGGTGATTGCGTGACGAGAGCGTTACGAAAAGCGTGATCGGGCGAGGCGAACGGAAGCTGAGAGAGAGAGTTACGTTTTTTATTATCAATGTAATAAATATATATATATATATATATATATATATATAATTTAAAAAAAAAACTAAAATTAAACCGCAGCCCCACCTACCGGGTCGAATCTAAACCATTCTCGGATCCACTGGAACTAGTACACAAAATTTCATCAAAATCGATCCAGCCGTTTAGGAGGAGTTCAGTGACGTATACACGTACAGAAGAAATTTATTATAAAGATATATATACATACATATAGATTATTTTATAGCAATGGTTGCAAAAGAACATGTGGGTAAGTGATCACCGCCGGCCATGGACACCTGCGACACGAGGAGAATCACAGATGCGTTGCCGGATACATACAGATGGAGCTAAAAAAGATTTACTTCAGTCGTAAAAACGCTAAACTACTTCTTATTACAAAGAAGTTAAATACGTATTGAATACTTGCTTTAAAAAGGTTTCGTATTAAATGCACCGCGGTCGCTCAATGTTCGTCATCTTGCTCTTTTGTCTCGCTTTGTTAGACTTGTTAGGTTGCCACTGACCTTATGCCTCCCTAACATCTGCTGAGGTGAAGGTCGTGCGAGCTGCACCCGTTGCCGTTTAAAGGCCTGGAAGGCAAGTACTTATATTTCTTCACAGTCCTTTTTTTTTGTCTTGTCCGGCGTCGCTTCCAACTCCAACTCCATCTGCCATATATGGAGATCCGTGGTCGGTTGTTTTCTCTGAGTTGTCTTGTCCTTGTGTCGGTTGGTCTCGGGTCGTTCGGTCTGCGGTCAATTGGTCTTGGGTCGGCTGGTCCTGCTTATGTTTGTGTGGTCTTGGTTTTTGTGTGTCCCGGCTTTGTGACGGTCAGTCCGGCATCGTTCTTGCAGATTCTTCCGACAAGTCCATCCGCCATATGTGGAGATCCGCGCTCGGTCGTTGGTTGGCTCGTCTGTTCTTGTTTGTCCCTATCGTGTCCTTTGTGTGGGTCGATTGGTCCGGGGTCAATCTGTCGTTCGGTTCTGATTCAGTTGGTCTCGGGGCCACTTGGTCTTTTTTTCACTTTGTCTTATATATATATATATATATATAGATTTTTTTTACATTTTGCATTACATTTTGGTTACATTTCGCGCCGTGCGGCCGGTGGGGTTTTTAGCCGGTATGAGTTGCGGCATAACCTCCAGCTGTTGCCCCTGTCCCCAACGACAGCTGGAGGTGTATCCTATGCAGGATTTTCCCCACCCTAAAAAAAGAGAGTAGACTTGTGAAGAAGGATAACGCAAACTTGCCTCGGGCGAACGTGGTGCATTTATTACGAAACCTTTTTAATGCAAGTATTCAATACGTATGTAACTTTTTGTAATAATACCGAGAGGGTCTGGCTCTCATTGATACTTGGCATCAGATTTTCAACATGAGGATCATAGCTAGCCAGGCGGGCTTAAAAGAAGCCCTACCACCATTTCTTGGTCCAAATTAAATGTTAATAAAGTAAACCATCACAATATGTAATGCCCTTTAATTATAAACCCTAGAACATACTAGACTCATGATTATAAAAATCGATAATATTCACATACCACTCATCATTTAATTTTTTTTTTTTTGTAATAAATTGATGATGATTGATCCGACCGGTTTCGGCCATGGCGACCACTTTGACCCCTAAACTTAGAAATGGCGCTGATGCGCTCGAAGATGGCTTATGTAGCCTATCTTCGCGGCGAAACTTCGTGCACACTGAGGGCACGTGAGTACGCCGTTCTCATAATGATATGTTATGGCAGCAGGAGGGCGAGCCTTTAACTGGTCGCGTTTGGTATCAAGATCAGCTTTACGCTGAGCCTCGAACTCGCGTACTTGGCTGTTCACCATTCTGCGCCATTCTGGCCGTTGTGCTGCCAAACGTTCCCAACAAGAGGGCTCTATATTGCATCTCTTCATGTGCCGCTTTTGGACATCCTTGTACCGAAGGAGGGGACCACCATGATTCCGCTTGCCCTCCTCCAGTTCAGAGTAGAAGATGCGCTTCGCCACTCTTTCCTCCGCCATACGCGATATATGACCACACCACCGAAGCTGTCGACGAATTAAATAGGCTTCAATGCCACCAACATTGGCTCGTCGCAAAACTTCAGTATTTCGCACTTTATCGGACCATCTGATCTTCATGATAGTACGAAGGCATTTAAGGTGGAAGCGATCCAGAGTGCGAATATGACGGCGGTATACACACCACGTCTCAGAGGAGTATAGGAGGTTTGGCAGCACGACTGCCATGTAAACCGATATTTTAGTGGCCAACTTAAGGTCATGCGAGCAAAAGACCTTGGAACATAGCTTACCAAATGCCGCAGCTGCGGCACCCAGCCTGCTATTGATCTCAGCATCAAGGTCACACTTAGATGTTACAGTGTTCCCCAGATAGCGAAATTTATCAACCTGCTTCAGAACATCCTCACCAAGTTTTATGTTCAGTGTCTCGTGACCGTGTATGTCCAGGGACATCACCTGCGTCTTATTGACACTGATCTTCAGGCCAAACTTACGGCAGGCTTGGTGGAATTCGGACATCAGCTGTTGCAGGCCGTCTAGGGATTCTGCTAGGAAGCACAAGTCATCAGCATACATGATCTCAGTGATCAGAGCGTGTGAGACTTTAGTGCGAGCCTTAAGTCTAGCCAAGTTGAAAAGGCTGCCGTCTGTGCGGAAGCGGATGCGGACTCCTTGAGAAACTGTTTGTATGACTTCTCTAACTACCACCGCAAAGTATAAGGCAAACAGAGTAGGCGCTATAACGCACCCTTGCTTCACCCCACAGGTAACGGGGAAGACGTCTGTCTGTTCACCGTCTACGCCAACGCAGCATTGCATGTTGTCATGCAGGAGTCTGAGAAGTCTCACAAACTTTTCCGTGCACCCGAGCTTACCTAGCACCAACCATAGAGCTTCCCGAGGCACGCTGTCGAAAGCCTTTTCCAGGTCAACAAAGCAAAGGTAAAGCTGACGACCCTGTTCTCTGCTCTTTTCTTGCAGTTGACGCACAGAAAATATAGCTTCGCATGTTCCTCGGTCTGGTCGGAAGCCAAACTGGGTTTCTGGCAGAATCTTTTCAGACAAGTTCTTTAGGCGGTTTAAGAGAACTCTAGCAAAGACCTTTCCGGGGACTGTAAGGAGAGAAATACCGCGATGAGAGTTGCAGTCAGATCGTTCACCTTTGTTCTTATAGAGAGTGCTTATGCGCGATACTTTAAAGGTATCAGGGACGCGCTCCTCCTCCCACATGCGAACGAATAGTTCCCACACCAACGTGTGCAACTCCTCTCCACCGTACTTTATCAGCTCTCCCGGTATGAAGTCAATGCCAACCGCCCGTTTGTTTTGTTGCTGTCTGATGGCAGTAACAACCTCGTCACGCGACAGAGGCTCGTCCAGCTCAAAAGCAAAAGGGAGCTGAGGCATTAAACCGATGCTTTGTAGATCAGCTGATCGATCCACATTTAGCAGAGTATTGAAGTGCTCCGCCCAGCGCTTTAGTACATCCTCCTTGCTCGTCAACAGGCGACTACCGTCTAGAGACCTTAAAGGCACCCTTGCGTGGTAGGATGTACCAATCAGCTTACGTACCTCACCGTAGAACTCTCCCAGCTGGTTTGTGTCAGTGAGCCATTGCATGTACCTAGCTTTGTCCTGCCACCACTTGTCTTTCATGTTTCGAGACAGCTTGCGCAATTCGAGGTCACTAGCTTTAATAACCGCAACGCTTCCACTTCGTCGTTTGTGTTGTCGCAGGAGATCTCGGTGTTTGTCGAATGCTGCCCGTAGGACTTCATCATTTTTATCAAACCAGTCTTCGTTGCGATGTAATTTTGAACCCAGTTCAGTTGAAGCGGTATCCATGATGTGAGATGACAAAGTTTCCCAGGCAGCAACAACATCACCTACCTCATTAACTGGCAACAGCTTTTTAGACAGGGCTTCAGCGTAGTTCACCCTAACCGTAAGATCTTTTAGCTTATCCACGTTCAAAGACGCAAGCTTTTTTATAGGAGATCTACGTGGGTGATAGAGGCGGATTCGCAGCTTAGTGACAATAAGTCGGTGATCAGACCAACAGTGCGCACCACGCATGACGCGAGTGACTTGCACTTGGCTGATATCTTTTTGCCTCACGATTGCATAGTCAATCAAATGCCAATGCTTGGATCTTGGGTGCATCCATGTTGTCTTGTACTTGGCGGCAAGTCTAAACATAGTGTTCGTAATTGCCAGTCCGTATTGAGCACAAAGACTGAGCAGCAACTGACCATTGCTGTTCATGTTGCCAACTCCATGTCTACCCAGAACTCCAGGCCAAGCCTCATAGTCCCGACCAACCCTGGCATTGAAATCGCCCAGCAATAAAACCTGCTCTTTGGCGTTTATGCTATGGAGGCAATGAGTCACTTCCTCATAGAACTTATCCTTGATGTCATCAGACTTGTCAAGCGTTGGAGCATAGACACTGATGACATTAAGGTAATTGTCTTTGTCCAGGTGAAGGCGCAGTGTGGTAACACGGTCTGAGATATGTACAGGGTACTCCTCTAAACGCTTTGTTAAGTGATTTTTGATGGCAAATCCCACACCTGATCGTCGAGATTCGGAGGTAGCGGTACCTTTCCAGAAGAAAGTGTAACCGCCACCTACTTCCACCAGCTCTCCTTCATCGGGAAGGTGTGTTTCGCTGAGAGCAGCCACATCCACGTTATAGCGATGAAGTTCCCGAGCTACTATGGCGGTTTTACGATCAGGGCAGGCGTTGCCATCTCGATCAAGAAGCGTTCTCACGTTCCACGCACCGAATGTCATAATAGGTGTTCTTTTGAAATTATGTTTGCGACGTCGACCACGATTTGAATGATGCGATGATAGCCGCGGTTACTACCATCTACCAAGTTGGGACGAGCATTTTTTAGGGCACCTTTTCTAGCCCCCTCCCCGGCTGAGCGGGGAAAGCAGTGCCTCCCTAAACAGGGCTGCTTTGTCATCCCGAGTGCTGCCGAACCCGCGCTGTCGCCCCAAATGTGCAGCGCTGAAACGACCACGGCGTGTACTCACACCCCCGGGACCGCCTGTATGCAGGTATCAGACAAAGTCTAGCTTGCATCAGGCTAGACCTCTCTACCTTTACCCATCGCCACAGGACTTTTGCGTACTCGGAGTCCAGTATTAGAAGCGGTCATATGCGCAGGATATATTAAGGTGCACAAATGTACGCGCAAGACACAGGTGCACATACTCGTCCTTATTCTTCTGGACCCAGTGGAACGGAAACCGTTACGACCGGAGAAGGACTCAGACGGATGGTACAGTATCACAGTGAGAAAGTACAAGGAATCAGTACTACTCACACTCCCTTAATCGCCTTTTACGATACCCACGGGAAGATATAGGGGTGGTGTTATTCTACTCTACCGGCACCACACGGCAAAATTAGTAATATAATTTTTTGTAATTTTTAGTAATATAAAATTGTAATAAATTAGTGACTGCTCTTACAAAAGATATTTGTATTTTGTCGTGTGCCCAGGCAGTGTGGTGCTTCTATTTTTTCCTCTGTACGTAGCTGTTGTTGACCTCAGCCCTTTGTAAGATAGTAAACTATGTATCAGCTACTTGATAAGTAAAACTTGAATAACTATATGTCATAACACCTTTGCTTTATATAAAAAAGCAACGAAGATTCTAAGGTGCATAGGAAAATAGGTGTGTCGGTATAAAATACTTTTGTAAAAACTGTTGCTGTGTTACACACGTAAGAAGAATTAGGCTCGGAATAATAAGAGAATAGATGCATACCCATTAGGCATTCAAATCAAATCTCACGTACTAGAAACCGTATGTTACCGTAGAGATGTAGTTGTTTATAGTCCTCTAATATATATTCAAAATATCTACGAATTCGAAATGTAATAATATATATGTGAACAAAAATGAACTTATGCGCTATGTAAACAGAGCGTTTATCCGAATGTGTGGTTTCAAATGTTGTGTACATGAAAAAGAAACTAATTATAATAAAGAACACCAAGATTGATAGGAAATAAGTAAAAGCGGAGACAATTTTATTTACCTACCCATTCAGCAAAAAATCTGCAATACTGTAAGTAGTACTGCAGCGCTGATTTTCGATGGGAGCCTATATATGATGATAAACGGACGTTAAAGTTAGTACAAAATTTGAGACGAACAAACAAATAACACAGACACACGTAACACGTCAAAGTTGGTCATACTATAGAGAAATAAATGCTGTAACCACAAATTTAGGATTAAACATAACAAATGTAAATGTATACGGAAAAAGATTTAAAAAAAATAAAAAATACACACCAATAAACAGGGCTTAAAATAAAACTACGTGAATACATTATACGTCACTTAAATTACTGAGTTTGAATTTGCAGTAGATAATGCTTATATGAGAGTTTAAAGCTAAGTTTACTCTTTTTGGATCGACATGGTGGTGGGATGTTGTTCCAACAACGAGTGGCAGCATATTTAAATGACCCTCTGAAAGCGGTAGTTCTATGGAGAGGTATCGATAGTGGATTAGTCATGGTGCGAGAACATGAAAAATACCTGTGCTTATCTTGTCTCCACTCTAACTTGTCATACAGATATTTTGGGTTTTTGGTTTTAATGAGCCCGAAAAGTAACGTAGCCATATGTAACTCGCGTCGTGCCACCATTTTTAAGACATTTGCGTCATTCAAAAATGGTGTAATATGCCCACGGCGCGGGACATCGAAGCAAAATCTAGCACAAGCATTCTGCACACGCTGGATGGAACGATCAGTACGCGATAATAGACAAGGACCATACACTGTATCACAGTAATTAAGTCTCGATAGAACTAGACTATCAACAAGTAGCTTCCTCAATGTGATACTAAAATACTGTCTAAAGCGATACAGTACTTTTAACCTATAGAAGCAGTTTCTAATAACATTATTTATGTGCGACTCAAAACGAAGTTCCGGGTCGATGAGTAATCCCAAATTACGAATTATATCAACCCTATCTATATTCTTGCCCATAATCTTTATCACGGGATTGGCGGATATAATATAATTAATTTGCATCTTGCTTCCTAAAACCATGAATTTGGATTTGGTGGGATTGAGGACCAGTGTGTTTTGCTCAGACCAGGATATTACTCTACTGAGATCCTCATTAATTTTATGAACGGATGCCTCGAGTTCATGATACTTAAAAGACATGTATAGTTGTAGATCATCCGCATACATGTGGTATTTACAATCATGCAAACAGTGGGTAATGTCGGCACTGTATATAATGTACAGTAAAGGTCCAAGAATAGATCCCTGAGGAATTCCTCTAGTGACAGGACTGAGGGAGGAAGCAACCGAGGAACCATTTTCTTTTCTTATTTCAACATACTGTGAGCGATTAGCTAAATAACTGTGAAACCATTTGATAGTATTATGGTTGAATCCATAGTAACGTAGTTTAGCTAATAATAAATGTATGTTGATAGTATCAAAAGCTCGTGAAAAATCGAGCAAAACAAGAAGAGTTCCCTCTCCCCGATCTCGTGCCTCAAGAATATTGCTAACAACGTCTAATAAAGCCGTAGTAGTACCACGTCCATGCCTAAAACCCGATTGAAGATCCGGTAGAATACTGTTACTTTCAAGATATTCTGTAATTTGGGTATACACAACTCGTTCCAGAATTTTTGACAAGCAGGGAAGGATACTTATTGGACGCAGTTCATTGAAATTTTGTGGGTTACTATTTTTCTGTATTGGTCGAACAATTGAACATCGCCAAAGATCTGGGAATGTATTTGTACTAATAGACACATTAATAATAGATGTAATAGCTGCCAAGGTTTCCGGAAGTGTGAGCCTTATCATATCCTTAGATATGCCATCAGTTCCCTGAACATTTGTCGTAATATTCTTGATTATATTAAAAACAGTTATTTTATCCACAGTCTTAAGTGCAAATTTAGATGGCCCATATCTATTGTATTCGAAAAATGTCAACTGTGAGATGGTTACATTATGATTTCCAGGAACATCAAGGAAGGCATCATTTATCCCTTCAGGATCATGAAGGTGGTCAGGGAGGATACTTTCTTGGCTTGGCACGTATACATGGGATTTTAAATTTTTCCATAGTAATTTGGATTTTGTAATGTTCTCATTAATATGTTTGGTGAAGTAAGCTTTCTTTTCATTATGTAAGGACTGTTCAACCAGCCGCTTTAGTTGAAGATAATAGTTTTTATGGGAGTCCAGTTTTGTGCATCTATACTGGCCACGAGCTTTATCACGTAGTTTACACATTAGTTTTATAGTCGGTGTTATCCAAGGAGTAGGCACACTGCGAAAGAACTTGCGTCTAGTAGGAGCATGAACATCAAACAAATGTTTTATGTAAATATTGAATAATGACACCATAATGTTAACATCATTAAGGTTGCATATAGAGTCCCATGGCATCCCTTCGAGGTCGCGTTGAAATAAATCAAGTACAATGTCTTGAAACGGTCGATACACCACTAGTCTCCTAGCAGGCTTATCCTTCTTCACGACTAATTGACAAGTAATAAATGCGTGATGTCCTAACTCTTTTATGTGATGGACAGAAAGGTCTCTGTAACCGATATCGGTGCATATAACGTCAATAAGTGAATAACTGTCATTTACAAAATGAGTTGGCTTAGTCACTATTTGATTGAGTCCGCAATGATCTACAAACTCCATAAGCCGCTTAGATTTACTGCTACCATCATCTAATAGATTAACGTTAAAATCCCCAAGTAGAATAATGTTATCGTAAGGGGCGAGGGCGCTGATGCTCAATGTGATGGAGTCTAAAAATATATCAAGGTCCATCCAGGGCGGGCGGTATGCAGTACCAAATAGAAGTGTTTTTCTATTCAAATTAAGGCGCATCCACAGTTGCTCAACTTCCTGGTTTCCCGGGTGCGGCCGAACGCGTGCTTTTAAACCTGATTTAATATAAAAACCAACCCCACCACCACGTCCTCCACGAATAGATACCGGACGTGGTGTATGCCTTAATCGAAAACCTGGTATAGACGGAGCCCGCCCTTCCTCCCCCTGTCGTAACCACGTCTCATTGATTGCCATAACATCCACAGAATGATTACTCATGGCAATTATAAACTCATCGTGACCGGTAGCAAGGGATCCCGCGTTAAAGAGACCAAATTTTAAATACTTACTATTAGCCATGTATAGTATTCAGTAGTATTTATAAGCAACGTATAACGTATAAGTATAATAAATAACCTTTGAATTATAATATTAAATAGTAATTTGTGTGATAATTGGAAGTTACAGCAGATAACGGTATAAAACACATAAAGAACTATGAATATAAATAACTTTTGAATTCTAATATTAAATAATAATTTGTGAGATGATTGGAAATTACAGCAGATAACGATATGTAAAAATCTGAAAATATCGATATTATAATATGAAAACCGTGCCATACAGTATATTGTAAACCCATGTACATTATGTAATGTTGCTTTTTCTAGGAACTTACAGTACCAATATAATGCATCCCATCTTACAATTACAACTAAATTAATTAATAAAGTAAGTGTTAATATAAAAGTAATGTACATTAATACACAATAAATGCAACAATCACTAGTGTGAGATTTGATGGACGTCATTTTCTGCAGTTCCGAAAACTCGTGGTATGTCCGCCTCACTGTAGATACGACAAACGACGTCATCAGGTTTTCGGCGGCTTGGGGCAATTTGGGGCTTGTATGAGATGAATTCTGAACACCCATGTTTTTTATAGAAAATAAATAGTAACTTTGGCGTCTATCAAGTAACATAATACACGCATTATTTTGTCTGAGAAGGGGGAGGGGAGGTGCTCCTCCGGCGCTCTCATGACCGAAGGAAACAGCAACAATGCAAGCACTGTTACTTCACGTCGGTTTTCTGTGAAAGGGTGGTCGTAACCCGGTTGAGCCGACTCATTAGCCGTCCTGTAGCAGCATCTACTTGCAAGTTACAATAAACAGTAAGGAATACAAACCTTACAAAAAATATTAGATTGCCAGAGCGTATAAATCTCAGGTATTTAATATAATCCAACATCGATATTTATATGTTACTAATATTATAATCGTATAAGTCTATGAGTACGGACGGATATTTATTTAAGCCTTATTCTGAACCTTAAAATAACTAATAAAATATCATCATCTTATAAGAGACCCACTGCAGGGCCATAGGCTTCTTCCCAAACGAAGGTATGGACATAAACAATAAACACCCGCGCTATCCCACGACGTATTGGTGATTTCAAACTCCGAGAAACCCATAGTCTCCCACATACGGTGTTAATTAGTCCGGTGAAGCTGTTAAGACCTTACTAGGTCAATAGCGTAGTCAGTTCGAAAAAAAAACCTCGTAGTGCCAATAGATGTGAAAACCAAACGAATCTATACTAATATTATAAGGCTGGAGGGTTTGTTTGTTGGAACACGTTAACCTCACGAACTATTGGTCCGATTTGAAAACATCTTTCAATTCGCGGAGGGCTATAGGCTATATCGCATCACACCAAGACTAATATGAGCGGAGCACCAATGAATAATGTTTCAAAATAGTTTTTTTTACTTTGTGTACTTCCCCTGCCTCTTAGCGTTACCCCGAAGTAACTACGCGGATGAAGTCGCGGGCAGAGGCTAGTCTTTAATAATTTCAACTTTGAAATAATGGAATTTAAGTAATCCAGACTATAATCGATTTAAGAATTCAAAAAGTACACAGTTATTCCATTGTTTTGAGTTTTCAATTCTCTCGGTAGTCTTTATAACTAACTGCCTCTACTTTTTTTCCATCATTTCTTACCAATTAGATGTGTTATTAATATTTTATTACCCAATCCCAAGTAATAATTAATACGAATTATCTAAAAAAACATCGTTTACGCTAACCGCCCATTTATAAGGACTATCAAAACCAATAAATCCATCCGAATATAAACGGGATCATTGAAAAATTATGCATTATCTCGGGACATATCGCCGGCAGTCGGGCATTCGTCCCTGTGGTCGGCTTATCAGAAGTATTTAATCAGATAGATTAGGGGTTGAAACGGCGCACCACTCGAGGGCGGAAACTTGAAGGGATGATTTACAAATAAAAGGTTTCTTTTTGTTATTTTATTGCACTAGTTTACGGTCCGTTTAGCTGACACCTGTGTTGTAATGATCAGTCAATTGAGACATTTGTCAGTGGGTTTGATAAGGTTTTTAATTGTGTCTCAAACGATTTGTTACAAATTAGTAATTTATAATACACTAGTAATCGTTGGCGACTTCGCCCGCGTTAAATCTTTATGTTAATGGTGGCAGAGCCACGCTGAAACTATTATAGTTTTATGGCAAGACTAGGTATATATTTATCATATATTTCTTTCATTCTCCCATCTCTCACAACCCTCGTTCTCTCTTGTTGTGTATGTAATTTGATGTAATATGTAATTTTTCTATGTTCTACCAAAACCTAAAATATTTAATAATTTTTTCATACTTGTGATAATTATAATTACTTTCGATAATCTATACTAATATTATAAAGCTGAAGAGTTTATTATATAGTTTGCTTGAACGTGCTAATCTCAGGAACTACGTGTCCGATTTGCAAAATTCTTTCAGTTACAGCTCATTTATAGAGAAAGGCTAAATACTATATACCATCACAATGCACCAATAAGGACTGTACCAAATCGGGGTCAACGTACGTATTATTTAAAAATATTTTATAATAGCCTAAAAAGCAACTATTCCATTACCAGACTAGGCCCCCCTCGGCAGCTGCTCAAGCCTAGGTCCGTTCCCTCGGCGTGGAGCCCTTGAGTACGCTGCTCGCGCGATACACTCACACAAAATCTTACATCACTGCGACAACATTACACATATCACCTCCACTCACGTGCACGCATACACGCTTAATAATGCAACGGTTTTTTCTTTTTTTCCCTTATCAAACTGAAATAGTTTAGAATATTATCCGATACGAAATATATATAAGAGATGTTGAGATATGTATGCTTGGTACACTTATATGTTTCAACAACTCATATATAGGTATATGAATAGTTAGCTTAGCCTAGGTTAGCTCACATAGGTCGCGAATTGCACGTATCAGGCAACAGGCAAAGCCGAGGTGTGCCGCGCACCCTTGAGCTAGTTGTCAAAATAAAATCGGCTGAGTGCCTTAAGCGCTCGCCTTAGTAGTCCGGTGAAGCTGTTAAGAGCTTGCTTGGTCAATAGCGTAGTCAGTTCGAAAAATAAAAAAAAACTAGTCCATACGGACGAAGTCGTGGGCAGAAGCTAGTTCAAAATATGTCCATATCATTTGTGTATGCGAGCGTAATGTTCTTTAAAAATAATATTTTTATTCGCGGTATGTTGATTAGGCGGTAGAGTAACACCTGTTGGATCCCTAAGTAGACTATTGCACACATAGAAGCGGCAAATCAAAAATGATACAGGTCTGTCGTTTTACGCGCATCACGCTTAAACTACTGGACAGATCTAGATCTATTTATTTGGTTTTATTTCATTGGCACTTATCTAAAAAATATATCACCATATTTTCATTTAATATATGTTATTAGATTTAAGAAACTATTGCTTTTATAAGCTCCACGTGTTAATAGATGTGTGAAGTGGGGTATAACAGGTTTATTAAGGTAATAAACAGTGCAGACGAAGTCGCGGGTACCATCTAGCCTATAATATTATTAGGGTATAGGACGTTATAGTCAATTGTTACAAAATTAGTTACGAGTTACGTTAGTACAAAATTTACAAAACGATGCTTTCATTTATTAATATGAATTAGTGATACCATCGGCTATTAGTGAAAAATAATGGTAGTAACAAAAACATGGGAGTTCTATCTTTTCGTATTGTTAGTATCTATATAAAAAATTGGTTGCATGTAAAGTCGGTTTACGGACAATAATCTTACGTGACAACGTCATAACTTGCATACTTTATGAATCGAATTGAATTATTCTATGTATAGATAGATGCGTCACAAACGAACGCTTAGGCCAATCACGCCTCTCTATCACTTAGTCCGCGTTCTCGCTTGCACGTTCAACTCAGGCGGAACGTGACGTTGAGTCATGCTTTTTCGTGCGTGCAGCCGGCGTTCATTGATTTATAAGAGGTTATCACGTCAAAACAGAACTATCAAATTTGTAACATTTATATACATAGCAAATGCATAGTTTCATGGCATAAACACTAAATTGAAGATGGTTATTCTCCGAAATGGCTAAAGAAACTTTGACGGCATTTGCATGTAGAGGTTAAGCAGTACTTATAACATTTTGGAGAAGTAATTTCATGTCGGTAAAGCGTGATGAAGATTTAAAGTTCTTTATCAACATTATTTTATTCTTTTTTAACCCACTTTCCCTCTTTTCAAAGCTTTTATTCCTCTAACTTATACTTATGTAAGCATTATCATAAATTTGACAAAGGGTTTCAAAAAGTTTCTTTATGAATTTAAAGGAAAACGAAATTTAAGAAATAAATATTGTTTACGTTATTGGAATTCAGGCGCACGATAGATAGGTATACCTCATATCATCAAAAACAAAGCATACCCTTTCTTTAATACGTGAAAGACCTCAATTAAAAACATTTCTCTTTAAATATAAAAGATAGCGCACAGTTTAGAAAGGATTTTGACGAAAACGAAGTCGCGAGCATCAACTAGTATATAAAACAATTGTATTTTATTTATACATTTCAGAATTTTCGTTAAAATAATTTTAATGAAATACAAAAAAAGTGTGTGTGTACTTATGTACACGCGTTAGAAGTTATACTTAAAAATCTTTTCAAAATTTTTATTTTTCGCCTCATTTTACGTTAGTAGAAAAAACGACACTAACAATAGAAAAAAAGGTATTTAATACATTGAAAGTTTTAATACAAAGAAATACAAACAACAAATATAAAGAAACAAAATGTTGACTATAGCTAACTTCAGGGTGACAATTTTACGTGACGGTGTGCGCGCGCATCTTAAAAATTTACTGTCATCATTTTTCCCTAACGCGCCAAAAGAAGTATAACTGCAACAAGTACGACATACTTAACTAAAATCGCAGACAGACTATTCGACTATAGTTTATTACTATATACTAAAAAAAATTATTTATCTTTTAGTTCGATACATCCTGACCTATAAAGTCATCCACCAGACCTATAAAGTAAAGCTCTGGTGCATTATATTGGCACTTAAGTGTATAATTTTGGTACAAAACTCTCTTCCTGAAGTCACCAAATATAGATATTTTGTCTATGGCTTGTAATAGTAATAATAGTCTTGTTTGTTCATAGTTAAGTTATGACAATATACGTACAATTTATTTACGTATCTATTACGGCCATGCACGTTCTATACTGTTAATAGTTCTGTATACAACCATAAGTTTCACATGAATACACTTACATAGTGGTTAGCATTTACACGTCTAACTAAATTAGAAGGTTTATCCAAGATGGGATCTATTTGATCAAATGCCACGTTTTTATGAAGTATCTTGTTATTGAATGAAATTGTATTTTCTTTGATTATTTGATATATGTATTAAAATACAATGAATAAGAATTGGTTCATTAGTAATTATAAGAAATCATTTAATATTAAGATTATATTATATTTGTATAGTATTTTCTCATTGGTTTTATTTTTGGCAACCAGTCTTCTAGATCAGTGTTTTTCAAAGTGTGGGTCGTGACCCCCAAGGGGGTCGCAAGGCCTCTTTATGGGAGTACGAAGCTTATAGAGTTGCAAAACGTTGTGAAAGCTACTACAGTAGAAAAAAAAACAGTTTTAAAAGATTTATTAAGAAAAATGTTATTTAAAGGGCATAATCATTTGTATTAAATAAACAAAAAAAAAACTTTGGAGAACTCTTATATAATTATCCGAACCCGAATTATGAAAATGAATAAATATACGAAATTGAATATCTATATCTATATCTATATATTATAATAAAACTGTAGCAGGGTCAAATCTGTACATTGAATATTTTTTGAAAATTTTGATAGGGGTAGGCTATGTTGTCGATATAGAAGCCAAAAATAACCCTTTTAAAATTTTTGTCTGTCTGTCTGTCTGTCCGTCTGTCTGTCTGTCTGTCTGTCCCTATGAACGCGCATCACTCTGAAAGTACTGAACCGATTTTGACGAAACTTGGCACAGTGATAACTTATGTTACGAGATTACATTTAGGATATTTTTTTTCTCATAAAACGCAAGGGATTCTCCAGGATCTGCCTGTTTGTCTGTCCCTTTAAACACGTATTACTCTGAAAGTACTGAACCAATTTAGACGAAATTTGGCACAGTAATAACTAATAGTACAAGGTTACATCTAGGATACTTTTTATCTCATAAAACGCAAGGGATTCTCCAGGATAACGGACGAAAGTAAAAAAAATGTAGTTCATGATATTCTTGACGAATTTTGGTAAATTTTCTTTGTGCTATATATAGCAGACAGATTAGCTAAAAAATTAAGCTATATTTCCATATGCTACTTAAAAAAAAATACCAAAAAAAAACGACCACCGTGATTCGAACCGTCGGCTCCGTCGAAACATATAAAGCCCCGTACGTTACAACTGAGCTACGCCTACATGACATTTCTGTACGTAATTATCGACCACGTATGAAACATTTATGTAGACGAAACTGTCACTTATGTTGTTACATTTATTTCATTGTATAAAAAAATGTTTGCTAAACAAAGGTGACAAGATTTATTTATTTATCTATACTATAATAAAACTGTAACAAAGCCAAATCTGTACATTACAAGGTTACATTTAGGATACTTTTTGACCCATAAAACGCAAGGGGTTCTCCAGGATAACGAAAGAAAAGAAATTAGTTAATGTAACTAGACTTTTTTGCGACACCTTAGTATAAGAGCCAGCAACGTTGGAAGAACGAGAATTTGAGAAAAGTTGGTTCTTTAATATGAAGATATATTATGCCCTTCCAAACACGATTCAGGATACCTGGTAGCCGGTTAACGTTGTATTTTTTAATGCGAATTACACCTTTACAGATCAACATTTTGATTTATAAATAATTTAAGGAACATTTTTTGTCAGTAACTTTTATAAGTTTAACGTTTATACGTTATTAAAAACATGAATTTTTCACTGCCAGACAATTTTGTTATTGACAATAATGTGCCTGGTGATATTCTTTATAAACAAAATAATTCATTTCAAACCATTTTATTTTTTCCCTTGCAAAGAACATATTTCATTTTGTTAACCAGGCTCTTCCACAATTATGGCTATCTTTATTATACAGCCAGTGTTGCGCTAAGCTAGAGTTATAACTAAGTTATTCTATACATAGGTTTTGGTAGGGGGTAGAGCCACGCTGAAGCTATTACTGGTTTCAGGATGAATGGGTCGGCTCGCCCGGGGTAGTACCACCCTCTAACAAAAAGCCGACGGGAAGTAACAATGCTTGCATTAGTGCGTTTCGTTCGATTAGTGAGAGCACCGGAGAGGCCCACCTCTCTTCCCCTTCCTCCTCTCCCCTTCCGCTTCCTCCCCCTCCAACACAGGTTGGCAAGGCACTTACGACTCTCCTGGTGTTGCAAGTGTCTATGGACGGTAGTTATTACTTAACACCAGGTGACCCACCTGTCCGTTTGCCTCCTATGACATAAAAAAATACATTATATTTTTAATTTACCCTTTTTTATGTTGAAATAAAATAATATTAAAAAAAAGTGTGTGTGTGTACTTATGTACACGCATTAGAAGTTATACTTCTTTGGCGTAACAAGTAAAAATCTTTTCAAAAATTTTATCTTGCGCCTTATTCTACGTTTGTAGAAAAAACGACACTAACAATAAAAAAAAGGTATTTAATACAATGAAAGTTTTAATATAAAGAAATACAAACAACAAATACAAAGAAACAAAATGTTGACTATAGCTAACTTCAGGGTGTCGGTTTTTCGTGACGGTGTGTGCGCGCAACGTAAAAATTTACTCTCATCATTTTTTTGTTACGGTGTGCGCGTTCATCGTAAAAATTTACTCTCATCATTTTTCCCTAACGCGCCAAAAGAAATATAACTTCAATAAAATTACAGATATCTTAACATGGTTTGAACATACTTCTTTATTTACAAAAAATTGCATCGGGCACATTATTGTTAATATCAAAAATGTCTGGCAATAATAAATTCACGTTTTAGTAGCGTTTAAAAGTTAGTGAAAAACAAAACATTCTAAAATTATATAAAGTTCAATATTTTTGCCTGTAAAGGTTTACCGGCAGCCAATTCGCTGTCGAAACCGTTGCCTAGCTCTTAGACAAATAGTCACAGGCAAGTGACAGATGACACATGTTGCTCATATCTTTTTAATATTTATGTTTTTCTTTAATACAATGTAGTGTGAAAAAGTTTTAATACAAGTTGAAAATAGTTATGATGTCATTCAGTGTTTAATTTATCATTATTTATTTTATGAATATATTTTAACGATTAAATTACAATTTAACTCTATCAACTTGATATTTTATAATGTAAACTATACTGAGCGTATAGTAAACGCCTACAAAAAAGGGAAAGGAACTACGTTCCAATTGGAGGTCCATGGACCTCTCAAGCTTTTTTTACATTACTGCCAATATACGTAGGTTAGTTTTTATTTTAATTGAACCCGGTAGATGATGTTACGAACGGGTTGTAGGCTTATTGGGACAGAAGTTACTGGGACAACGTACTGGGAAGACATTTATTGGCAATATATGTAGGTTATTTGTTATCTTAATTGGACCTGGTAGGTGATGCTGCGAACGGGTTCAAAGCATATTTTAAAATATTTCTCGCATACTAACTGGGTATATGTTTCAGTGAGTCCCTGGATAGTTGGGATTCACAATTTGAAACAGTAGGTATCGCTGCAATCGGGTTTTGAGATGTATTTAAATTTTTCGCGTTTAAAAGTACAATCGAAACCGGTAATAACCGATTTGGTGCAGACGAAGTTGCACGGGTCAGCTAGTTTGTCATAAAATAAAATACATGAAAGAAAAGCAACGGGTCACGAAAAATTTCTTCATACTAAAGGGGCCGTGTCAAGATAAAGTTTGAAAAACACTGTTCTCGATTGCTACTACCAATGTGGAGTAGATAATAGGAGAAGTCTCTTGTGATCATTCCAATGTGCTAAAAGAAAAGCAACGGGTCACGAAAAATTTCTTCATACTAAAGGGGCCGTGTCAAGATAAAGTTTGAAAAACACTGTTCTCGATTGCTACTACCAATGTGGAGTAGATAATAGGAGAAGTCTCTTGTGATCATTCCAATGTGCTAACAAGATGGTGGCCTCCTTGTTAAAATTTTCTAGGGAGTTTTTGTGGCACCTCAGAGTTCATGCGCTTTGATATTATTTCCCACCCACTTTACTTGTCCGCAATAACTGAGCCGTACGTAAAACGTTACAAAATGTAGGAGTCAAATAACAGAAAAATATGAATAAAATGTAAAAGTCATTACATGACAAATTAAAATAAAGGTGGTAGAGCCATATTAAAGCCATAGCCAAGCCATATACTGGTTTCAGTATTGAATGGGTCGGCTCGCCCTGGGTAGTACCACCGTCTCACAGAAAACCGACGTGAAGTAACAGTGCTGGCATTGTTGCGTTTCGTTCGCTCAGTGAGAGCGCCGGAGGACCACCTCCCGTCCCATCAACCTCCCTCCTCCCTCTCCCACTTCTCCCAAACACAGGCTGGTAACGCATTTAAGACTCCCCTGGTGTTGCTAGTGTCTATGGACGGCGGTATCACTTAACATCAAGTGATCGATCTGTTCGCTTACCGCCTATGACATAAAAAAAACCGCTAACGACTCCATTTAAATGGTCGCAGTAGTTCGTGTAGTAAATATTTATATGTGGAGAAAAAGGATTTATTGATTAGATATTATTTAATGTTTCAGCTGTAAAAACAAGAATTACATATAATCTATTTTCTATACTAATAAAGAGGTAAAGTTTGTGAGTTTGTGACGTTGTAAGGGGTAATCTCAGGAACTACTGGTCCGATTTGAAAAAATCTTTCAGTGTTATATAGCTCATTTATCAGGAAAGACTATATACTATATATCTACTATACTATACTAACTATACACCTATCATTGCATAGTATAAAACAAAGTCCCCTACCGCGTCTGTCTGTCTGTCTGTTCGCGATAAACTCAAAAACTACTTAACGGATTTTCATGCGGTTTCATGTATAAATTGATTCATGAGGAAAGTTTTGGTATATAATTTGTCAAGGATTTTTTTTTAATAATCAGGTCAAGACAACGTCTGCCGGGCCCACTAGTACTATATAACCTAAACTATATACTATAACTATATACTATATATAGACTATATATCATCACGCTAAGGCCCATAGAAGCGGAGCAGCAATGAAGAATGTTGCAAAATTGGGGTATTTTTTCCTGTTCAGAGCTTCCGCTGCGTCTTAGGCCAAAATAATCATTCCACGCGTACGAAGTCGCGGGCAGAAGCTATTAACTAATTATATTATCTATACTAAAATCATAAAGAGGTAAAGTTTGTGAGGTTGTAGGGGGTAATATCTGGGGAGTCGAAGAAAAAATGGTCTAATGAAAACGTTTCTTACGAACGTTGCCTTAACAATGAGAGATATATGATTGAGTTCTAGATAAAAGTTGTACCTTGATAATGCCTATTACCGCCCAACGAAGTGGGCACGGGTCGGCTAGTTTTTTTTATAAAAAAGAAATTCAAGTTATTGGGTACATCTTCTTTATATATAAATATCTTTTGTACGTGTGTATGTCACTGAACTCCTCCTAAACGGCTGGACCGATTTTGATGAAATTTTGTGTGCGTGTTCCAGTGGATCCGAGAATGGTTTAGATTCACAAATGAACCCGGTAGGTGGCGCTGCGGTTGATTTTTAAATTTTTTTTTTATTATCAAGGCAGTACCTACAACGTCCGTCGGGCCCACTAGTGACCTATAAATTTTGAATACTTACTAGGAGCAAATAAATAAAAAAAAGTAATGTTGATATCTTACTATATTTACTCACTTACTATTCTAAACAATATTACAAATGCTAAAAAGAGTTTGTATATCTATTGATATACCCCTTTATTACTCAACCAATCATCATGAACTGTTTCGTGCACGTTGTCAGTTGGTATTAATATAAATGAAAATATATAATATAATATTAATATTACAAGACATTACTTTGCATAAAAATGAGTTTCGATTCGTAACTAGAGATAATATATTCAAGTACATACCTAGAAATTAACGCCTAATTAAAATATCATAGCAATTCTGTGAACTTTTCCCTCATAATTGTTAACACTTATCGGCTAGGAGTCGGCATATGATTATGAAGCGTGGTTTATCATTTTATAGGTATTATTACAGGTTTAAGTTTCTAGAATAAATTATAAAAATTTAATTATAAATCTGTTTAGTTTATGACCATTTATTTATTATGTGCGAACGAACCAGTGATCTCTCGGCTCAGTGGTAGTATTTATTATCACTTTGCCACAACGTTTGTCAATTTTTATTAAAATCTATATTAATAAAAATCAATTACTGAACGTGTGTACGTGCATCACGTCAGAACGTGTTTGTAATTATCAGGACAAGGTTTATATGACACAGTGATAATTGTGGGTATGAGATCTCCCTATAAAAGGGTAAGATGAGTGAGTGAATAAAAGATAGTAGGGAAGATCTTCAATGATATTAACATACCACAATATTTTCGGAAATAAACTCGAAAATAAGGGCCTTTTTTCGAACTGACTATATGCAGTTAGTATGATGAGCCTTCACAGCTTCAGCGGACTAATTAGGCGTGCACTTAAGCACTCAGCCGTTTGGTAACAAGCTCAGGCTTGAGGCGCTGTAAAGGGGGGTCGCGGCGAGTGTGCAGGAGCGAAATTTACCACCAGACCACGGTGAACTGTGATTACGCGGGTATGGACGCGCACACGCTCTGTTTAAGAGTCGGAGGGGTGCTGATATTGACAAAATTCACAGATTGGCGTTGAGTAGTCCCGTTCCCATTGTATTATATGGTCGTACTGTAAATAGAAGGTCTGGTCACAATTTTCTTCATTAGAACGCCCATGCAAAGCCGGGGCTTGAAGTTAGTCTTCATATAATTGAAATTAATATACCGTCGCTATTATTTAATAAGGATACGCTGACCCGACGCAAAGAGCTGTAAAAATTAAACAAATCTCAATCATTAAGATCTTGGGCTGCAAAAACGTTTTGTTTTTTTATTATACCCAAGTTAAATGGTTTGTAAATCTTCACATGGAATTTGACTGGACGCTTATTGGTGCCGCCTATTGATTTAGACGTGTCGATTTCAAATACGATAAGAGGCGGTGACAGATTTTTTGCGTTTTCCGTCTCATTATCTAATCTCCGTTGGGGAAGTTGCAGAGGGTTACCTGAATTGATGTTTTATGTCTTTAAATTTGATACAATTATTTTAGTCGTACGCTTGGAAGAGTTTTTTTTTAAATAAATTCTTTTAATTTCACGATTTTATATTCTTATTCAAAAGTATGAAGATACAATTTCATTGTACCTGTGACTTCGTCTGCGTGAAAGCTTATGTAAAAAGCAGTGATTAATAAAGTCATGTGAATGTGTTAAGTCCATTAACTTGTCTACTTTTATCTTGTACTTACTCCGCGTCGTCATTAAAACTACAATAACTTTTGATAGAGTGGACCGATTTTAATGAAACAAACACTAAGTTACTCCCGAGGATATGCTAATTTTCTGGAGGGTTATTGTGAACCCAGTACTTTAGCAGTGATGCGTGTTCATACAAACAGACAGACAGACATATATAAAAATGATACTATTTTTTACTAGTATTTTTTTAACTTATTATATACCTGTGACAATTTTTTTCACAAAAATCTAAAAAGTACAAACATGTTAGATTTACATTTTTATTATATGTATAGATTATGATATTTTACGGTCATTTCAAAGTATTTTAAATTATGTTTGTAAGTTTTTGTGCTTGCATTTGCTTGAATTTATTTGCGCGAAGTGTACCTGTAAAAGATGAAGTAGACGACTGTTTTTTTTTTACTTTATTTTTGGCAACCAATCTTTTAGATTATTACTGCCATTGTCGAGTAATAGTATTACAAGTTAGTGTCGTGCTATCATTTCAATATCAATGTTTATGTTCCAACAAGATGGCGGCTCCCTTGTTACAACTTTCCAGGGAAATTTTGTGGCATCTCAGAATTCATGACATTATTTTCCATTCATTTCGCTTATGCATAATAAACAAACTATACTACATAAAACACCATCAATTTAAATTAGGCAACAGCCCATGCCGAGGTGTGTCGTGCGGCCTTCAGCTAGTTGTCAAAATAAAATCGGCTGAGTGCCTTAAGCGCTCGCCTTAGTAGTCCGATGAAGCTGTTAAGACCTTGCTTGGTAGCGTAGCGTAGTCAGTTCGAAAATAAAAACACCAATTTTACACAATATAGAGTCAAGTAACACAAGATTATTAATAAAATATAAAATCTACTAGGTACATGATAGACTAAAATTGCGCCAAAAACTCTATTCCACTTTAAATTTTGAAGAACCTAGGATTCGTTGTAGCACTACGCGTTCAGTGATGTGTGGTTGCGAAAATTGGGGCAAGTGGTGTGATATTTATGATGTTTCCACTGTACATAAAACATATTGTTAAAGTTAACAGTGTGGATGATTTTGTGGGTATTAGTTAGTAAATAAATACCATAAAGATAAAAAAAATCGATGCAGTCATAAGGAGGACAGAAGTGAAAACTGAATACAATAGAATAACTGTGTTCTGTTTTGAATTATCAACTTAATTATAGTGTGAATTATGAAGATTTCATAATTTGTAAATTAAAATATTACATATAATGCATACTAATAACGGAGGTATATGTACATATATACACTTATAGCTCATGGGAAGCGTTCGGTGACGATGACGTGAGTTCCGTGATTTTTGTTCACTCAAAAATAGTGCTTAACGTGCAGAAGTTTTCACTTCAAAAACCGATAATAAATTTAATATTTGAAACGCCATTCTTTATAATGATAGCAATACTCTATTTCATAGCCATTAGTATCAATATTTCCTTATAAAACGAATCATTATATCTTTATTTATGAGAAGGGATCGAAGCGGTAATTGTGTCATTATTTATTATTCAAATTAAAAGTGTAATGGGTTCTTCGTTCCTAACATTCCGTCTGTATTACACGGAAGTTCGGCATTCAGAGATAGAATTTGTAATATGAATTCCGACACATTGCCTAACTCATATATCTTAAAATAAAATTTATCAATATCGTGTCACAGTTCTATCTAAATATACAAGAGTGAGTGGGTTCGAGCCCACGCCAGTACACGCTATATCTGTGAAATACCTTTCCACCATCATCGCTTCCTTGTCGTATTGAAATATTGAGAAAAAAAGGTTTAAAATATTGTTCCGGCACCTTAATAAGCTTCCCGACATTCATAATAGATGTTATCTGGTAGCAAATAATGTCATTGGAACACAGACGTAAGAAATTTGTGATGATTGTAGCACAGCGGGTATTCCAAATCCCGCTGTGAATAAAAAGCGATGCGCATCCCCTGGCAGAAGCCACCCCGGTGGCGGTTAGGGTATGTCGTAATTTTGACCGTAATCAGATAAAAAATGCGATTTTTTTAGCTTTACTTCTTTATTTATTTCTCTATATATAATCGATGCAATAATTAAGTCGTTACATATTTAGCTATAGGTACTAATATTATGAAGCTGAAACGTTTGTTTGTTTGGTTGAACACGCTAATCTCAGGAACTACTGGTCCGATTTGAAAATTATTTTAGTGTTAGATAGCTCATTTATCGAGGAGGCTTATAGGCTATATATCATCAGGCTAATTGCTAATGCACCAACTAATTCCACCGTCTCCGTTTCATCTCAGGACTACCAGGTGCCGTACGGGGCTCCATTCATTCGCGGTTGACATACCATTCATCCGGACGAAGTGCTTTGCATCGTCGTTTATTATGAAAACCGCGAAGGAGTGAAATACGCTGACTGCGTCTGTTTTTCCTAAAGTGTATGATGAAGTGATCTTCAAAAGAAGAGTGAATGTGCATTTACTGGATGAAAGCGTTACACCCTAGGCCTCGTCCTCACTTTTCATCAGGTGTGTCAGAGGTCAAGCGTCCCACAGGCTACTATAAAAAAAAGGCTAAGATTAATAGGAGCGAAGCGCCAACGGAAAATGTATCAAAATCGGGTATTTTTTCCTTTTGAGATCTTCTGCCGCGTGTTAGTTAATCCAAAATAACTATTTTGCTATTAGCAGATATATTAGCAGAAGCTAGTTTTAAAATAAACTAAAGCCAATTTTAACAGTTCCTAATTAATATTTTACGTTGTTTTTCAAGGGCAAGGGCAATATGAAGGACATACAAAAAAGTGTGTGTGTACTTATACGCGTTAGAAGTTATACTTCTTTGGCGTAACAAGATGAGTCTTTTCAAATATTTTATCTATCGCCTTATTCTACGTTTGTAGAAAAAACGACACTAACAATAGAAAAAGTTGACTATAGGTAACTTCAGGGTCTCGGTTTTTCGTGACGGAGTGCGCACGCATCGTAAAAATTTACTCTCATCATTTTTCCCTAACGCGCCAAAAGAAGTATAACTTCAAAAAAAAAAACCTATATACCTTATAAATAGCAAAATTTGAACTTCATTCTCGGTGTATAAATATGATATATGAGCGATTAAAATTGGATTGAGCTCATTTTAAAATGTAACGACTCAATTAACAATTTAATTATATAGAAACAGCTATAGGTAAGCGTATTTATTGGCCATTTAGAAGCGTCAAAACATCACCAAAACACTGTAAAGTAGAAAGATGTAATTGAAGAGATGATGCTTCAGTGCTTCAGTCTCACTAAGTCCAAAAACAGTGTTTTAGGTAATAGGTGTTAGGTTTTATAACAAAGTCCCAAAACACATCACCGATTTGCCGGATAATGAGTTCAAAAATTATGTCAAGCGTGTTTTAATATCTAAAGGCTATTATAAAGTGGATCAGTATGTGAACGATTGTGACGTATGGAAATGACGCCCCTCTCTGTGCATCCACTAATAACGAATGTAACTATTTATGTTTTGTAAAAATATATAACATGGAAAGATAAACCAGATCGAGTTTCTTGCCGGTTCTTCTCGACGACTGGGTTGTTTTCCGAACCGGTGGTAGCTTTGTCTCATGGACCCGAAAATTCGTTTTGAGTCGCACATAAACAATGTTATTAGAAACTGCTTCTATAGGTTAAAAGTACTGTAACGCTTTAGACAGTATTTTAGTATCACATTGAGGAAGCTACTTGTTGACAGTCTAGTTCTATCGAGACTTAATTACTGTGATACAGTGCATGGTCCTAGTTTATTATCGCGTACTGACCGTTCCATCTAGCGTGTGCAGAATGCTTGTGCCAGATTTTGCTTCGATGTCCCGCGCCGTGGGCATATTACACCATTTTGGAATGATGTAAATGTCTTAAAAATGGCAGCACGACGCGAGTTACGCATGGCTATGTTACTTTTCGGGCTCATTAAAACCAAAAACCCAAAATATCTGTATGACAAGTTAGAGTGGAGACAAGATAAGCACCGATACTTTTCATGTTCTCGCACCATGACTAATCCATTATCGATACCTCACCATAGAACTACCGCTTTCAGAGGGTCATTTAAATATGCCGCACTCGTTGTTGGAACAACATCCCACCGCCATGTCGATCCAAAAATAGTAAACTTAGCTTTAAACTCTCATATAAGCATTATCTATTGCAATTTCAAACTCAGTAATTACAATGACGTATAATGTATTCACGCAGTTCTATTGTAAGCTCTGTTTATTGGTGTGTATATTCTTTAAAATCTCTTTTCATATATATTTATATTTGTTTTGTTTAATCCTAAATTTGTGGTTACAGTAGTTATATCTCTTTAGTATGACCATCCGTGACGTGATATGTGTCTGTGTTATTTGTTTGTTCGTATTAAATTTTGTATTAACATTAATATGGCCGACTAAACGTCCGTTTATCATTCATATTAGGCTCCCATCGAAAATCAGCGCTGCAGTACTACTTATTGTATTGCAGATTTTTGCTGAATGGGTTCGCCAATTGTTGGACACCAATTTTTCATTATTAAAATGTTTTTTTTTTCTGTTTAATTAGTTTGTGTAATTTAATTTAATTGTATGGTTGTTCCAACAATAAAGTATTTCTTTCTTTCTTTTCTTTCTTTGACGTTCATAAGCGCCTTCTCAGGGCCTAAATTGAATAAAGGATATTTTGATGTTGAGAGTTTAGTTGATAGCATACTTGGACACCACGTCGATGGACGTAAGTTCGATTCCTGGAAACTGAATCAGAGCTGTTCGTGAAGTAATAAAGATGGTAAGCACGCTAAACCTAGTATGGGCTGGCTCTTAAGTAAGTATGCCGGAAAACACGAACAGGTGCTGAGTGATAGATTTTCAGCAACCTGAGGGCGGTAGCTAGCCATGCGGAATTAGAAAAAACACTACCACTATAAAAACATAAGCAGTCTTAACGCGTACAATTTGCGCCTACTTAGTTAATTTAGCAAACTATAATTATTGTGATATTTTCAAAGATAATGAAGATTTCGTTAATTTTATTGAATTCATATCACAGTAATCAATAAAGTATGACGCTATTTTTACAACTTATATTTTAGTTATGAACATTGAAAGATAAAGTCATACAGGTTATTGTGAGAATTCAAAAGCTTGGCATTACTAACGTAAATCTGTCAAAATTTAAACACAGGTTAGAGTATTTACGTCCTTATCTAATATATACTTTTAGAAGAAAACAGAACTAAAACTAATCATTGTTTAACCAACTTTTATCTAAGTCGGGCTGGTAAGATTTATAGAAACGACATGTACAATGTAGTTCGTTATAGAACGATAATTAAATTAAAGTTAGTCCTCGCGACTTCATATACGCGTGAGAATAGTTTTGTTTTGTTTGAAACAATAGTGGGCTCTCTTTTCTTGATGTGGAAACTTGTTAGGTGCGGATAAGTTCCTTCCGAACAGTGAGCGATAACCCTTAGTCAGGTCTGTGACGTTGAATCGGGTTTACTCGACTCGATTCGACATCAAGCGCGCTCGCGTCGATGACACAGTAAATCGTATATACTCGGCTTCAATCGTCACCTACCACGTTCACTTAAATCAGAGGTTTTCACTTCTATCCCAAGGTCAAACACGCACCCATTTTTTAATTTTTTTATTATTGCCTAACTTCACCAGCAGTGTGTAATAATCTCATATCATAAATAATAATATATGACATATATAAAATAATAATATAAGCCTAAATAATAGTCCAAAAACTCATCAATTTGCCAGTAAAAGAGTTGTCAATATAGGTTCATTGATTTCAAACTTTTGTCCGGACAAATAAATTCCTAGCTTCTTTTTTTTGTGGGATGAATAGGAAATCCCACGAGATATCATCTGCCGCGCTAATGATATGTCACTGGGTGAAGCAAGGCAACTACCACGACACCCCAGCGGAAAGGACTAGCGCCAACGCCAGGTCGGAGCGACAGAGCGGTCAAGCTGCCTACTTATGTACTAACCCAGTGTATTATAGTAAGGTCAGGTCCCCAACCCCTGCAGTTTGTCCTGCCTGGGACATGCCACGTCGCGAGCTCGTCGCAGCCATAGGCCCGGATATCTTGCTCTCGATTGTCGTCTGTAAGATGGTTGAGAGCGAGACCGGGGGGAACTCCGTCGCTTCATACAGCGAGGCAGTTATGCTCTCTAAGGAGGCGGCGGAGAGGGAGAGGGAGCAGACCACCAGGGTCATCTCCCGCGGGCGACGAACACAGCGGCTACGAGTCGGAGACGAACTAATGCCACCGTAAAGGGGCTGCGGGCGACGTGACGCGTGCACGTCCGTCACCCTGCACTATAGCAGGCCCACGTGGTGGAGGCGCATTGTGCCGTGCGACTTCTACAGTTCATCGGGGGAAGAGAGGGTTTAACACCCGCCCCTCCCTGAGGGGTCTACTACCTTGACCCACTCAGGCCGCAGAAGGGGCCCGTTATGAGTAGCCAGCACCTGCCAGGTGAGCAGACGCAGTGCCGTAGGCAGTTCCTGCTCCCCGGCCAAATAGGTATAAGGAGGCACCATGGGGTTTTTTAGTCTGTGCAAGTCGGACATACACCACCCTCAGCTGCCCGACTAGGGTGGATATCCGTAGGGATTTCCCCATGTAAAACAAAGGTCCCCAACCCCTTGGTCCAGCTTAGTAGTCAAGAAGTCACCTTCTTAGCTTTTTAATAATCCCACGATGACTTATTATTACCGAGATTTTCTCCCTCCAAACTTCTACTTATCTAAACCTACCAAATTAAACAAACCTCTACATTATATAAAGACTATCGGGCCCGGCGGACGTTGCTTGTGTTTTGATAATAAATCATAAAAGTCCACCGCAGTGCCAACTACCGGGTCCAATGGTAAATCCACCTGAACACAAACAAAAAAAAATCATCAAAATCTGCCTGCCATTTAGAAGGAGTTCTGTCACATACACACGGACAGAAGAATTATATTTACCAGGTGAATGTTTAGACAGTAGCAATATTTATGGATGACACTTTGCACTCTGACTAAATATCTAGAAACATACAAGAAATATACTCAATCCTCTAAGCGTCTATGTTAAAACATAGTGTCAATGACCGGCGGGTGAAGTGAAAGTGAAGCCAACCAACTAAGAAAGGATAATTTTTCGAAGTTCGAACAAACAAAAGAGTTTATTGTCCGTTTTATTATCGAAAGTTATTAACTCCGGGTCGCCGCTGCAGTTTTTATCACCGGTCATTCAACCTAGGTTTATTTAAGTTATTATCCGAACTTTTGAAATTCTTAGAACAACCTTTACCTAAGGTTCTCTTTGTTGTCTATTAGTATTTGTTTTGATATTATTATATTATGTGTTAAACGTGACCACGAAATGTCATCTCCTAGAATACCGTAAGTGTGTAACCTTTCACCTGGTATAAAGATTATCGTTATTATTGATGACATCATAAAGAGTTTATTCTCTGTTACTATAATACTGACTTTCATCTCGATCTATGTAAATCATTAAACGGCACATAGATAAATTGCGTTATTATTGATGTAGGAAAACTTAAATGCATGTGTTTATTATTCATAAATGAGTGATTTCATACGTGAAATTGTACGTCGAACTAGAGAATGCGTACTAAGCAGATAAGGGCGTGTGCACATCCGTGCAGTGTACTGGAAAATCCCAGTACTTTCACACGTCGTCCGTTTAGTGAGTCACTTTGTCACGTGTCACTACTCGAGGGTGTGGAATGATTTTATACTGCCATTTTAGATGTAAAACTAACATTTATTTTGTAGAATTTTTGATGAATAGTTATAGAATAAAGCCCTCTTTGTTTCTTTTTAACCGACTTCGAAAAACTCGATGCCAACCTACATTTCAAATTTGTTGCAAGTAATAAAATATGTATACTATACAGATATACATCATGGGACACGAGAGTGGACCGAAACTTTGTATGTAGATGATATGAATTTAGGTTAGCATTGACTTTAAATATATTATTAGGTAGCGCGAAAATCAATATTTTTTATTTAATTTGGTTAATTTAATCATTCAGTTATTTTTCGCTTTTTAGTGTCTTATTAGTTTTTTAATATCGAAAGCGGTTTATTTTTTTTGTAAAAAAAAATTGTTTCCTATTTTATTATGGCGAAAAGTGTAAAATTAAAGAATTTAATATTTTGGTAAGAATATTGGCTGTATGATGGGTGCTAAACATTTATAAATGTTTTCCAGGTGCACTTCTGAGTTCTAGTTTGTCTACGCTTGCATTCCTCACCAAATTATTTTGACCTCTCTAAATATAATTGCGTCAAACGGTATACTAGGTATAAATATACATTATATATATGTACTATCGGTCCCGGCGGAAGTTGTCCTGCCTTGATAATAAAAAAAAATTAAAAGTCAACAGCAGCGTCACCTACCGGGTCCAATTGTGAATCTAAACCATTCTTGAATCCAATCGAACACGCAAACAAAATTTCATTAAAATCGGTCCGACCGTTTAGGAAGAGTTCAGTGACACACGTGCAGAAGAAATGTAAAAGATAAGATAAATATATAAAAGATGACACGGAGATAACTTAAGGATAAATACTTATATCTTTGTTTTGTATTAAACTTTTGACTATATTACGTACAAGCACGTATATACGGCGATATTCAAAGCGGCCAACAAAATTAATGAGGACTTTACCATATATAATCATGGCTGCATCACGCTAAGATGAGATCACGCTGAGATCAAACGGTTAAAAGTACTAGTTACTACCAGCGTCTTCATCTGCATCGTTTATTATCGCAATAATATATTTAACTAGTTTTTGTCTTTCGGTAACAGCTGATTTTCTGGATCAAACGACCCTATATATCTTGACGACGTATATTCAAAATAGTAAATTAATGTAATTGTAGATCAGCTGAATAATTCAAAGAAAAAAGGCATAGAAAAGGTATAAAGTACACATTTTATTCAGATAAAGGTGAAGGAGCCAAACACGTGTCATATAAATAATATATTACTATTACTATTAATAAAAGACACCCAAGCCAACCTCACCTGCACGTAGTGCACCCTACTGAATAACGAACGAGGCAATGGCGAAAGCGGGGTGGTAGGGTGATACAACCTGACTGGGTCGCAACCATCATGTATATGGCGAAAAAGCCCGTCATAGTGATTCGCTTCTGCGAGTCGCGTTTCGGGATCAGCCTGTGCATATCCAGCTTCTCGCATGCCTGCATGACAGCGGCGACCGGCGTGTGTCACTCGGTGGTCGTCATTGTTAATGGATTGTAATGTGTTTACCATCAGGCATAGTGCAGTCATTTTGCCGTGGTACTATTTAAAAAAAAAAGACGATGATAGCCATCAAGAATATGTGAATCCAGTATGATATTCACGTAACATTTCCGTGATATTACGCTTTAAAATTTATAGTTTATACTTGGCAGGTATAAACAAAAACGCCTCCACCGCATCGGGTAACCGGTCCTGTAACTCACTGAATGTTTATGAGAAAATATCGAATTTGGACTGCGTTATGTCAACCGCCTGTATTATACGCTCCCGTACCTTCAGGCTCTTGTAATTTATGTTAAATATATAACTTAATGCATTTTACTTAATTGACGAAACTGGTATGTTGTCTTTCCAATGTAAAAATATGCGAATGAGTGTAGTTTAAATGTTTGTTTGGGATACCCATTTGAATCTTATATCTTTAATCAATAGAAGAATTATAAATAGCACAGTTAATTTTTATAAACTTTTTATTAATCATGTTGACAATCCAGAACTTTTAGAATAATTTATCATCATTATATATAAAATCAAGTCCTCCGCCGAGTCTGTCTGTAAATAACGTCCTAATAGTATAAAAAAACTTTTATAAAGAAATTATATATTTTTTAATTTTATATATATTATTAACGTGGGGAAATCCTTTATGGATATACCACCCTCTCGAGGGAGAGTGTGGGTTATGTCCAACTCGCACAGACTAAATTATTCTGTATTCCTATTACAAAAACGAGCAATTTATAATATGAACCCTCGCGAATCATTAAAGAGTAAGTTTCCGGAATTCGGTATTTAACTCTGCCCTCCCAATATATTCTTGATAATTTAATGTATGTCCGCATAAACTTAGATATGCTGGAACTAGTAAAAGACCAGCATAATTTAAATACTAGAAACAGCAACAAATTGGTCATTCCATTCGGGCTCACTAAGTCCAAAAACAGTTTTTAGGTAATAGTGTTAGGTTTTATAACAAAGTCCCAAAACATATTACCGATTTGCCGGATAGTGAGTTCAAGAACCATGTCAAGCGGGTTTTAATATCTAAAGGCTATAGGGTGGATCAATATGTGAACGATTGTGACGTCTGGAAATGATGCCCCTGTCTCTGCATCTACTAATAAAGAATGTAAATATTTATGTTACTGTAAAAATATATAACATGAAAAGATAAACCAGATCGAGTTTCTTGCCGGTTCTTCTCGATGACTGGGCTGTTTTCCGAACCGGAAAACGTTTGACGTTCATAAGCGCCTTTTTAGGGTTTAAATTGAATAAAGGACATTTTGATTTGAATTGATAAAACCCCACGGTGTACCGTCCGTCCGAGAGGACTGCCTGACAGTCGGTTCAGTAGTTTTTGAGTTTATCGCGAAGAGACAAACCGAGAGACGTGACAAAGGACTTTATTTTGTAATATGTGTGTAAAAGAAAAATGTATTCTACATTGTATGCCACTTTACACTTATACGACAGAAGAAAACCAAAAAGGTCTCGAGTATTAAGATCAAATGTTTTAAAGAAGCGATTAAAATACATATGGTTGCCCACCCTGTATGATTAGTTGATAATTTGGGTAAGTTGGTAACACTCTGCGCTCGGGGCGCGAGGAGTGCGCACGCGACGTTTGCGGCGTGCGACCAATTATAAGCATGCGATTGGTCGCAGTTGTCTCCGAGTCCGAAATGAATGAAATCTTCTATATACTTGGGTTTTTGAGTATCATATTTAAATATTTTAAAATTGTTGATATACTTTATAGGTTTGACCACAATGTAACCTGATATTAATGATCGATATGGCTTAACATAGTAAGCCTAAAGTCGGCCTGAGCCTGATGGTAAATGGGTAGCGTCGCTTCTGGAATCTCTTCTTCAATAACCCCATAGCCTTGATGAAACACCGTGGGTAACCCATTCCAAAATGCTAGCGTATGCATAATGGCGGTTCAATAGACGGTGGTCGTCATTTTGCTAGCTTTTCAGGTGTGCGGGTGAGCAGCCAGCCAGCGGTGGGAGGTGTGAGCTTGAAATGGTGGAGAGAGCACCATATTAAAGAGTTCCTCAGAACACTCTCCATTATAATTGCGATAAACAGTCAATGTCTCTCCGAAGTTCTAAAGTCTCTAAATGTATCTGTCGGAACACACACACATACAGATCTTCAACGTGAGGGTTGTAGTTAGCCAGGGAAATAAATTTTTAATCTTATTACCGTGTTATAGTTTCGGTTTTATCGAAGTTTTTTTTTTTTTATGTCATATGTGGTAATGAACAGGTGGGTCACCTGATGTTAAGTGATCACCACCGTCCATGGACACTAAGAACACCAGTAGAGTCGCAAGTGCGTTGCCAGCCTTTGGGGGAAGGGTTAGAGGAGGGAGAGGGAGAGGAGAAGGAAGGGGAAGTGGGCCTCCGGCGCTCTCACTGACCGAACGAAACGCAACAATGCAAGCACTGTTACTTCACGTCAGCTTTCTTTCAGTGTTTTCTTTCATTGCAAGCCTTAGTTAATTTGCGAGTTTTCAATTTTTTTTCCGAACTCACTACCCATTTGGCCTAGCAAGTCTTTTATTTTGACAACTAGCTCGAGGGTGCACGGTACACTTAGGTTTGACCCGTTGCCTAGTACATGCAAATTGTGACCAAACTTTTTAGCGTGGGGAAATTACTTATGGATACACCACCCCCTCGGGGGAGAGGGTGGGTTATGCCCGACTCGCACGGACTAAAACCCCACGGTGTACGTCTGCCGCTATAGATGGGGCGGCACGAGATCTCTATAGACTTCACCGTGCCGCCCCAGCGGTGGGCCCAGCAGCGAATTCGCCGCCGCCGGGCCTCGTCATGTAAGGAGACAACCGGGTTCACACCGGCCGTCTCCTCCGTCCGCCGGACCTGTGCAATGGGAAGATAGGCCCCCTACCCATCTTCCCTGGTCCTGTAAATCGCGACCAAATTGAGCTAACCTAAGCTAAGCTACACATTCATGTATACGAGTTAGTGCCATGCATGTATACCTCATTAACTTTTATATGTATTTTGTATCGGGTAAAGCGAGTATTCGAACTATGATCGATCTCCGCATTATTCGAACTAGTTGATCACTGAGCGCAAATATCAGCTAGTTTGTTTTTCTTATAAAATTGTTTAAATTAGCATCGCATTTATTTCCGTACTCCTTTGAGATTAACAAGCGCAGATGATTAAAAAACTCTCTTCGATACAAACACCTTATTATATTGACGTCCGAAAATCATGCGCCTTCTGGACACGCGTCACGGAAGCAAAATGTGGTTCAATGTTATTGCGGTCGAAACGCACGCTCGCTTTGGTCTGCTTTCGCCTGATGTTCGATCTATAATAATTATTTGGCATAAACCAGAGTTTCCTAAACTATACTCCGTGAACCCCTAATCTCTACACAAACGCTCACAATATAATTACATACAATTTAAATATATGTTGAGTCTATTTGTACTTGTATACTGTGAATATTTATGTATCAGCCATTAAAAAGTGGAATATATCCAAAATATGATAATATTATAGAATTTGTCTGTCATTAAAACTACATGGAGAGTCGTCATTGAAATACCTAAGGGGGGTGTAAGGGGTGTCAAATAACATGTAAGACTTGAGACACCCAAGTCAACCTCACCTGCACGTGGTGCACCTTGCTGAATAACGAACAAGGCAATGGCGAAAGCGGGGTGGTAACTTTTTACAGGCTGACTGGGTCGTAACCACCATGTCTATGGCAAAAAAGCCCGTCATAGTGATTCGCTTTTGCGGGTCGCGTTTCGGGATCAGCCTGTGCATATCCAGCTTTTCGCAGGCCGGCATGACAGCGGCGACCGGCGATGGATAGTGTGTCACTCGGTGGTCGCCATTGTTTTTGGATTGTACTGTGCTTACCATCAGGCACAGTACAGTCATTTTACCGTGCTACTATAAAAAAAACCTGGTGCTCAGTATTGCCGAACTAATTGAATTAACTCTCTCGTGGTCGTTGTATTCGCGAGAATATGCCTGCTAACAGAGTGATAGTACGCATCGGTCCACAAATATACAGTACCTTATCTTTACTAAATGAACTTTTTTAAATGAAAAACTTATATGTGAGTAGGTAGAGACACGTTTGTGATGTTTAAACTATTGTTAACGTAACCAACCATGCTACTGAGACTCAACTCGTAATATATCATTGACATAGGCATTTACCGTTCGGATGATCTCGATAACGCTCGGTTTCTGTCGGGCGATAAACATGTTCTCAGCCACTGATATGTCACACCGCATCACACGGTTCTCCTACATTCTTTCTTCAATGTCTCTTAGTGTACACTCTGGCCTACACTTCGTAGAAATACTTTATAAGTTGTTGTTATTAAAAGAGGGTCATATTAAAAAGGTTGGGTATCTTTGGTATTTAGAAATTCACACCTATTCATTATTATACCAATTTATAAAGTGATGAAGGTGCTTCATAATTTTTGATGGAAATATAACCCTAAGAGTGAACAAAAAAGAATTTATTGACCAGAATAATAAATACCTTACTATCGACTACAGATGTGTTTGTATTTTCAATATGAACTGATACATTTTTAACCAAAAGCTTCGATAGAGTGTAATATTTTTCGAGTGCACGCATTGTACCTACCTTATTAGTGTGATAATTTTTTAATATACAAAATATTGTTAGGTTTGTTTTAATTCTATGGTTGTTATATACATTACAAATTTATTAGTAAAGCTGTAGCTAGTTAAGCTATGCCCGCGACTTCGTCCACGTGGAATCTGATGTACAAAACAATGACTAATTAAGTCATCTGAACGTATTTAGCCCATTCGCTTATCTACTTTTCGCCCATACTTAGGTTATGGCGCCATTAAAATTACAATAACGTTCGATTGAGTGGACCGATTTTAATGAACTAAAGACTAAGGTACTCCCGAAGATATGCTTTATGATTTTTGTCTATAAAGTTTTATTGTGAACCCAGTACTTTAGCAGTGATGCGTGTTCATACAAACAGACAGATAGGCAGACAGACAGACATTTCTAAAAATGATTGAAATGTATTCTATTACTTATTCCTAGACACCTATAATTTCATAAAATTGAAAAAGTACAGACACGTTAGATGTACATTCTTATTATCATCATCATCATATATATTAATACGTGAAGCCTAAACTTTGTATCCCTTTTTAACGGAATTGCGCGAACGGATGAACGTGAAATTTGGCATAGTTAAAGTTTATATGGAGAAGAAGTGCAGAAAGCTATTTATTTTATATGAAATGCATTAGAAATACATTAAATTAATTAAAATATGCATTACTCACACTACTGCTTCAATTTTACACAACATATACACACACATGTAAATAAAAAAAGACATTTTGACATCTGTCAATAAAGGACTTCAAAAAAGGTTGTGAAGGAGGTTGCTATGCTCGACTGTATGTATTATTTTACTCTTACGTTCCAATTACCCTTTTTCATTTTACATTCAACAATGATATTTACCCTAATAAAATTCAAACTTAAAACAATCAATGAACTATGGTCGAATGTCGACCACTGGGCGCCCACTAGTATGTATAGATAGGTGTACAGTCCGCAACAAACGTTGTGACAGCGACAGTTGAATTGATGATTAACCTACCATCCTACAGTGGTGAAGCCGACGTGATGCCGAGGCTCCTAGATTTACATTTTTTTAAATTGAATTATGTATATACCCACTTCATTTATCGTGATAATATTTTTATGTCTGTGTAACTTTTTTATTTTTTATTTACAGAGAAATGTTAGAATGGTAATTATAACTATATTACTATTATTATATTATATTAGCTAGCCGAATTACTAGCAAAATTATAATTACATGAGCATTAGTGACTGCTGTAGTTAATAACTGTGTTACAGCCACTAACACTCACCGCCGGACAACACTAAGCTTTTTGTTTGAAAAAGTTAACACATAAATCGTAATATGCAACAATGGAAAAATAGCTTATCTAATAATGAAATGCTGCTAAGCAAGCGTGAGTTAATGTCATGTTGAGTGATATGCATGTATAGAATTTAAGTGTGGTTGGATAATATTATATTTTAGCAAGAAACAATTGCAAGTAAACTAATTATGTAAATTATAGTAGTTCTTCGGCTTCTTCATGCGTTACACCCAAAAGCCAACTAAACATTTTTTTTTACATTTAATTTTGATAAGTAGATAAATATTGAGAGTTTTGTTGATTTTATTATATAGCCTAGGACTTAAATAATGATAATGGCGACCAGCAAGTTCTGTTCTTCGGGGCTCACTAGGACATACTTGATCATATCTACGCTTTGTGCAAATGAAATTATGATCATAGATCATCTGAGCATGCTTCCTAAGTGTAAAATGAAAAATAAATAGTTTACGAACAGATAGAACTTTGCAACTTGAATAAAGTTCCTGAGTAGGAAAAAGAATAGGTTTTGAAGTCATAACTTTTAGTAATGCTCTCTGTGCTCTTTCAATTTTAAAAATATAAGTTTTACAAGATCCACCCCGGATTGTGATGCAATATATCAAAATAGATTGACCAAGGGCAAAATATACAGTTCGTAGCGTTGAGAAGTCATATATGCTTCGCACGGCTGTACTAATTAAGAAAAAGAAACCATGTCTTCTCTTTATAGTGCGATCGTGTACCAAAGTAACTAAACAATTAAATTGACGTCAATTCTATTAGAATTTTTAAAGACCTTTTTACTGTCTTCTGTTTCACTTAGTTATTTTTTTGTGTGGAGTTTTTTAACATATACTTTTACATTACCGTAGGATGTTATTAATATTTTCTTGAATACAGACCTTTCCCTGACTATTATATGTTTCTTATCCTTCTTATTATGCTTATCCCACCTAAGTAGCTTATTCCACTCTCCTCTGTCAGATACCATCGCAGTATTCACAACTTTTATACCCGTAATATGTTTCACAACTTTCCATACCTTTTTCGGTCTTCATTTACTCCTATATCCGTTCATATTCATACTCAAGACTTTTCCAGCTACATGACTTTCATCGCTTCCCATACGCATACCATGCTAACCTGAAAATAATAAACACAACAAATAAAAATAAAGCAAATAAGTGCAACAGTTCTGAAGTGAGGCGCTTATGCATATACATTTGGCGATTGATTTTTACTCATATGTCTTGTTATAGGTGGTGGTGTAAGGTATAAATTAATTTATCTATACTAATATTATAAAGAGGTAGAGTTTGTGAGTTTGTGACGTTGTAAGGGGTAATATCAGGAACTACTGGTCCGATTTGGAAAATTCTTTCAGTGTTATATAGCTCATTTATCGGGGAAGGTTATAGGCTATATATCATCACGCTAAGACCCATAGGAGCGGAGCAGCAATGAAGAATGTTGCAAAATCGGGGTATTTTTTTCTTTTCAGAGCTTCCGCTGCGTTTTAGCGCAAAATAACCATTCCACGCTTACGTATTACCGCCCAACGAAGTGGGCACGGGTCGGCTAGTCGATTATAAAGATATTTAAAAATTTTCAACTAAAATCCGAAGAGGTTAGTTCACACTGTAGGACTCTTATGAAAGACGTTAATTCCACGTATCCAACGCTTCTTTGAGAAAGTTGTCTATTTATTAATAGCTAGCTGTTCCCGCGACTTTGTCCGCGTGGAATAGTTTCTTTGACCTCATACTAACACGCAGCGAAAGCTCTCAAAAGGGAAAGACGACTATTTTGAAACATTCTTCATTGGTGCTCTGCTCATATTGGTATTAGCATGGTGATATATAGCCTATAGCCTTTCTCGATAAATGAGTATCTAATACTGAAACAATTTTTCAACCTTATAATATTAGTATCTTTATATATAAATTTCTTCTGTACGTGTGTATGTATGTCACTGTACTCCTCCTAAACGGCTGGACCGATTTTGATTCGAAATTCGAATTCAAATTTTAAAATTTTTTGTGCGTTTGTTCCAGTGGATCCGAGAATGATTTAGATTCACAATTGGACTCGGTAGGTTGCTCTGCGATTGTTTTTTTTTTTTATTATCAAGGCAGTACGACGTCCGCCCAGCTAGTATTAGTATCTATAGATATCTAGAAATATCTTATTAATCAGTTTTGGCAACATTGATTGATGACTGTGCTAAGTCCACATTGTAAGTGGTTTGCTTTTGGAATACATTTAGTTTAAGTGTTAGTTATTCGTATGGATTAATTAATCAGTCACTAATAATAAAATATATTATGATTAACTTACGTAGCTAATCAAGAGCGGATGCACGAAGCTGAGAAGCACAGAAGGACCAGACAATTAAACGGTGTCCCGTTTAGTATTCGTCTCTAAACTTTAACGGAGTGAATGATCGATCAGTAATGATGTTTATCACGGAAAGTGTACGTAATAGTTAACACAGAATTATTAAAGGTTTTATAGGTATTAGAGCCACGCTGAAGCTATTACTGGTTTCAGCATGAATGGGTCGGCTCGCCCGAGGTAGTTCCATCCGACTCACAGACACACCGACGTGAAGTAACAGTGCTTGCATTGTTGCGTTTCGTTCGGTCAGTGAGAGCGCCGGAGGCCCACCTCCTCTTCCCCCTTTCTACCTCCCACAAACACAGGCTGCCAACGCACTTGCACTCTGTAATATAATCGCACTTTTACAGATACCAAGTTGTGACTTAGGTAAATTTTGTCTCATCTGCTGGGAAATTCGTTAATCTCCCCTTAAAGCTAAGGAACAAGGTAGATTCTCTATATATTTTTCAACACCTTACAATGTATCATCTATATCGTCATTTAAATGGAAAAGCAGCATCTGTAGTATTTCTATAAACTTAGTCATACTTCTTAGTCATAAACCTACCTAAACTATGTTTGTACGTTGTGTTGTGCAGATAATGCATGAGTAGGACAAACGCATCGTCCGCATGTTGGAATCGAAGATGATGTTTAACTCACAACATATCTGTCCATTTTATATAATTGAGTGATGTTTTGCGATTTGCTTTAGTATGCTCGTATTTATGTACAAAAAAAGAAACTATTTATTTTAAATTGTATACGGCAAAATGACTGCACTGTGCCTGATGGTACAATCCAAAAACAATGGGGACAATGGCCTGAAGCTGGATATGCACAGGCTGATCCCGAAACGCAACCCGCAGAAGCGAATCACTATGACGGGCTTTTTCGCCATATACATGGTGGTTGCAACTCGGTCAGGCTGTAAAACCCTACCACCCCGCTTTCGTCATTGCCTCGTTCGTTATTCAGCAGGGTGCACCATGTGCAGGTGTGGTTGGCTTTGATGTCTCAAGTCTTAGATATTATTCGACACCGCTTACACCCCATTAGTGGCTGTTTATCTTTATTTGAACTATTCTAAGGGGCACTTGCCCCTGTGATCCCTCCCTGGATCCGTCCTTGTAAGTAATGTATTTATTATTGTAATTGTCATATTTACCTATGAATTCTATTATAAAAAAATTAATAATTTAATTTTAGTATGTACTAGCTATGCACTTCGCCCGCGTGGACTCTGAATATCGATGTAGCAAGGGCATAATAACATTATTAATTATTAAATTACCTAACTAAGAAATGTATACACGTGTTGTATATACAGGTAAATATAATGTACCATTTTTACTATTTAGTCGTGGGATGTGAACGTTCCCGTATATATTTCGCGAGCCACAATTGACACCACGTTCCTTTCTCAATCGGACATCGTCCGAGTTTTTACATTTACGCTCCACAATCGGTATTCCTTGATAGCAAAAACTATCGAATCAAAATTCCACGATTGCCGCATGTTTTATTTATGCGCTCCGTTTCGGCTAACAGGCGTAATTTTTTCCGGTAAACAATCAGTTTTGCCAGAAAAATGCGAGACGGAAAGAAGACATAAAAAGGTCGTACGTATTGTCGACTGGAGTTTTTCGTTTCTTGCCTCATAAATATTTAGATTACGGAGGTTATATCGATTCGGAATATATCGTTAAGATTCGATTATTTAAACGAATAATTATTTATTTTTAAATTGTATTACATAGAACGATAGTATTGTATCTGATGATACGGTGCAATTTATATATATCGGTGACCATCTAAAAATCCCAATCCGTCAGCAGATACCATTGTCATGTCGGCCTGTAAGCCTCATAATAGGTTACGGGCAGTCGGATACTAAAATTATAAACCTGGGTCACTGTTAAGATTTTATCACCATATATCTGGTAGAAGTAAACCGATTAGTTAGTGACTTCCATCCATCACTGAAAGAATGTGAAAACTAAGTCAACTTGATAGATTACTAACTGATTTATTGGAAGTGGTTTTGTTTATTCAATTGCCTTATACATTTCTTTATTTTTATTGGAGTTAATGTCGTATTATATCTTACAAAATAATATATGCAAATAAAAACATTTGAAGAAAATGTACAATTTGCACACAAGATTTGTTTTTGTCTGTATAAAAACCGTAGTCTCTGAAGATTTTAATTACTTTATATAAAAAGAAGATATTATAAGTCTCTTAGATAAGATCTAAGTGCCCGAAAATTAAAACCATAAAAAATGAGCGCACAATGTCATACCTCTATTAGTTGATTTCTGTAAATTAGAACACTTAATTCCTTCCAATAATCGAGAAGTACATAAATATCGATATAGAAGTACTAGAATCGATTCAAAGGTAGTGTACCCCTAAAAGCGATATGATTAACGAAGAGTTCGATGGAATGATCGATTCTTGTTCAGTTTTAATGCGTATTGTACTTACTTGGTCAGTGTTAGAAAAAATGATTCGATTGTGTTCCGATGATCTTTTGTTTGGGCGACCCGCCGGAACATGCGATGTGCGCGATGGTATTGTATAAAAAGGAAGGAATTTTACCTACCACAATGCTTCTTAAATTGTAACTGTTGTCTTTAGGGGTGATGGAAATATTTAAATGTAATTTTCCTTTACGATAACTGCCTCACAAATATTTAAAGCCAGGTCGTATGACGCTGATAGAAACTATAATCATTGATTTGATACGAAGGATTTTTTTTTTCAATTTATATTTTATACGTTTAAGACTTAACTATAACTTCATCCGATGTTAAATGTCGATGTAGTCTAAGATAGTAAACACGTTAAAGCTATGAGAGTGTTTGGCTCTTAAGTGCCGCTACCGGAACACACTAATGGATGCTTGGTGACAGATTTTCAATTTGAGAGTTGTAGGCAGGCCTTTTTTGTCTCACGGGAGAATCCTCTTGGAGATCTGCACCTAGCTGGGTTCTTTTTCTATACGCCCTCGGTGTTCTTCTTGCACCATTTAGCCGGGTGGGCAGGAACGGCCTCTGCAGTGCTTTTACCCAACTTTGACATATATTTTAAATAGTCGTGTATTGAGTGCAATCATAGGAGAAATTTTGTATGCTTGGTACTCATATATATTTTACTAACTCATATATGTATGAAAATGTATCTTAGCTTAGGTTAGCTCTGTTAGATTCGCGTTTATGCGTAACAGTTTTTTTTTGTATGAACGTGGGCAAATCTCTTATGGATACGCCACCCTCCCGGGGGAGAGAGTGGGTTATGTCCGACTCGTACGGACTAAGCCCCCACGGTGTACCGACCGACCGTATTGCTGGGGCGGCAAGGGATCGGCCCATCGTCTCAGGTCCGGCTACGGTGGTGGGAGAAGGCGGGCAAATCGCCGCCTCCCCTCTCTGGTCCTCCGTTTGTGGAGAGGGCTGCTCAGAGTGTGCTGTGAGCTGTGAGATGATGTCCTCACAGAAGGAGGCCGTTGCTCTCCATGCCTCTTCGCTGCCGAGCATGACCAAAACCACACTCGGCAGTGACAAACCAGGTCCTACCGTCGCAGCCAGAATACGACGTTGTCCCTCCCACGCATCACACTCGGATAGAAAATGCTGCGTGGTATCTTCCGCAGCGCCGCATTCATGGGATGCGACTGTTGGCTGGTTGTTGGTACCACCCGAAACAACCATGTCCGGTGAGTAACTATAATTGTCTCTCTATCCATTCTGGCAGGAGCGGTCGGATGGCGTCAATATTGTAACTCGTCCACCAGGTTCTTGAGACGTCAACGCCACCTTCCGAACCTCCCTTCTCTTGGCCTCAATTTCTGTGGGAGCTGGAGGCTCCCCAATCCTAGGCAACAGCCTAAGCCGAGGAGCACCGTGCACCCCTGAGCTAATTATCAATATAAAATCAGCTGAATCGGCCTTAAGTGCTCGCCTTTGTAGTCCAGTGAAGCTGTTAAGACCTTGCTAGGTCAGTAGCGTAGTGAGTTCGAAAAGAAAAAAAGAGAAATCATTACAAGAAATTAAAACAATTCAGTAACTTTTCTACTCTGTCGTCGATTTCTTGTTTTATTATTAGCTATTGTCAAGCTTTAGTGTTATTAATGAAACATTTGGAACTATTTTTTTTCCGTACCATCAACTAGTCCGGATTTATTATTAAGTTGCTCTATTCTCCTAATACCCAAGCTATAATGACCGAGATGACTTAAATACCCAGTGCTCCATATGTTGTACAATATGCTTTTATATGTTTTGGTCCACGCATTTTAGTCTTTTTTTAATTAAAATCTCTACTAATATTTTTTTATCCCTTATTCATTTAAATGCACATTGGGCGTTTAGATGATTCTGAGTTTTAAATAAGAGAACATTTTTAGATAATATGGTATTAGTTACAATGCTAGGTGAGTGTATGAACAGCATTATTGTACACTGGGTATCTATAATTTAATTTTCAAGATTGGGCCTGAATGCTACTTGTTAGTTTGTACAGTGAATTGCAGATTGGGTCTCACGAGGCTATGCCATACTTCACTTTTTTTTTAATTGAAGAGTGGAAAATCCCATACCCATGCTACCGGGGCTCAGCGCGAGGGTTATGCCGGGCTCTTACAGGCTAAAAACCACTCTGCCTCCTTGCGCGATTGTGGACCAGGGCGGTCTCATGATTAGCATGCTCCACCACCCTGGACACGCGCATGGATTCTCCGTAGATGGACGGGACGGGGACCCTCGTCTTGAGAGAGAGACTATTCCTCTGTCTCCTGCCAGATGTCGATGCTGCGGTAAGCCGTGCTTCTCCTTCACGGGTACTCCTTTGCGGCAATAGACGCCCCCGCATCTAATGTCATAATTCACTTACGTTTATAACATACAGTGTTTGTACAATACCCAGTACAGTTTTTACCATTTAGAAAAATATTCACACTCATAGCTCATAAAAAGTACTCAAAAACGTTGAAACATAACATATTTAATTATGGTCGAATTTCGACCACTCCACGACTCCTAGTATACACGATTGTTTTTAAAATAATTTTAACCTTTACGTAGAAGAATACTAATAGATGTCCGCGACTTGGTTCTTGCGGAAATAAATTTGTTATATTTTGATAAGAACTCCGTATTTATCGACAGTTCTTGCTAAACTTTTTAACCGTTCTAAATATAGTTGCGTGGACCACAAATTTAGAAATAAATACTTTTTTATGTCATAGCAGGCGAAGGAACATGTGAGTGAGTTAAGTGATCACCACCGTCCATAGACACTAACAACACCAAGGGAGTCGAAAGTGTGTTGCCAGCTTGTGTTTGAGGGAAAGGGAGGGAGGGGAGAGAAGAGGGGAGGGCAAGGGAGGTAGGCCTCCGGCGCTCTCATTGACCGAACGAAACGCAACGCAAGCACTGTTACTTCACGTCGGTTTTCTATTAGAGGGTGGTACTACTGGGCGAACCGACCCATTCATACTGAAACCAGTAATAGCTTCAACGTTGCCTATATTACACGCAAACCCGAACCTACCGCTACATTCAAGCAGCTAAAAAGATTGACTATAACTACGTATTAATTATGGACTGTCTTTTATTATTTTAAACGTTATTTTGATATTACTACTTGTCTCCTATAACCAATTAAACGATTTTAAATTACTCCTGTTGAATTTTATCATTGCATTGTTTAACTCGTAGACAAAAGTCTCATCCAAATTCGTTCCCAGAAAAACAATTTTAATTTTTGAAAATTATATAAAATAGTAACGTCTTAATTTAATTAATTCAAAGAAACGATATATAAAGTATAAAAACTTATACATTACTCACAATACTACTTCAGAGTCCAATATGATACCCTTTCAAAGCGAACAAAGATCAAAATCGACTTGAGTACTGTACAGTTTTTACTCACGTGCGATGAGTCTCCCATTCTTCATACATTTTTCATGTGGCAGACGTGATCACCAATCTTTGTATTACAAATAAAACAAGCGATTTTAAACCTTCTTGATATCTTTTTAAGGTCATACATATACGCAAATGTAACTTTGTTTATCTGTTTGATGGCAATTACAGCTCAGAAACGCACGTCATTAGCGCGCACGGCAATATTCCACGCTATTTCTTGTGACACCGACCAGTATTGTAATATGGTCCCACCACGCGTCATATTCACAGCGATATGATACTTTGATTGGTATTTTGATGAGTTGATATTATAGTACCGTTAGGTCTCCTTACGTATAAGTTTAATGAGGAAACCGTGTATTCCATCAAATATTTTCGCCGCTGTAAGATAAAGGGTGTAAGTAAAATACAAATCGAAGAAAACAGGTGAAGCAAAGATGCCATTACATGCCCCTTTTTTAGAGCTTTCAAAATCAAAATCAAAAATATGAAGATCAAACTACGACCGGTTAGGAAAACAACTCAATCTTAGAGAAGAACTGGCAAGATACTATATCGGGTTTATCTTTTTAACCGACATATATTTACAATACAGTAAGGTTACAATAGTTTTAATGGATGCACAGAGAGAGGTGTCAATTATGTCACATATTGACCCACCCTATAAACTTAGATACCAAAATACGCTAGGATTTCACCTATTATTATTATTATTATACTAGCTGTGCCCGCGACTTCGTCCACGTGGCACCTGATGTACAAAATAATGACTAATAAAGTCATCTGAACGCATTTAGTCCATTTGCTTTTAAATCTACTTTTCTCTCATACTTAAGTTATTGTAGATTAAAAATTACACTCAACCAAAAATAGATAATCCGTTGAAGCTGTTAAGGCCTTGTTAGGCGGATAGCGTAGTCAGTTCGAGAAAAGAAAAACAAGCAAAAACAACTTTTTTGTGGGTGTTCAGATGTTCAAAATTGGTTTATATTCGCAATTGGACATGGTAGGTGGCGCTGTTTATTCCAGGATTTTATATTATTTTTACGGGAGCACAACGTCTGCTGGGCCCACTGGCAATGTATAATAATATTTCTAGAAGCCACAAGCAAGGAGAAGATAATTTTACATGACGATGACTGGACTGTGGAAACGTCACAAGCCGAACGCTTAGGCCGATCGCGCCTCTCTGTCGCTTGTTCCGCGTAAGAGCTTGCACGCTCGGCTCAGGTGAAACGTGATAATGAGTCATTCGTTTTCGTGTGTGTAGTCAGCGTTCATCGATTTATAAGACATTTTCACGTCAAAACATATCCGAATTTGAAATATTGATGGCTTTATATGTATGTATGTAGTAATGTAGTTTATAGTGATTTTGAACACCGCGTCAATGGACGTAGGTTCGAAACTTGCAAATTGGAGCTTTCGGTGAAGGTAAACATCGCGATGAAACCATAGCATGGCGGTGACCCTTCTAGCTACCACCCTTAAGTTCAAGATCTGTCGCCATGTGCCTGTCGGTGTGTTCCGACAGCTGTACTGGAGACAGTCCTAAGGTTTAGCGTGTTTACCATCTGACCTGATGGTAATTTAACATCAAATGAAATTATAGTCAAACGCTAACATTATATAGAATCAAAAAATGGAGAGGTAGTCTAAGAACGGTCGACAGACGTGGAAACACGAAACAATGGAATTTAAACTGTGTTTTTTTTTTAATTTTTAGGTCATTATGGTATGATTTATTTGAATTTCAAAATTTGTACATTGAATTTTTTTTTTATATCATAGGAGGCACACGAACAGCTGGGTCACCTGATGTAACTGATCACCAACGTCCATAGACACTTGGCAACAGTCGCAAG
>MU159157.1:80793-102447 GCA_015888305.1 Antheraea pernyi | reverse complement strand
AAACAAACCCTCCAGCTTTATAATATTAGTATAGATATGACGTGACTATGACAATAATTAAGAATGAGTATTTAATAAGTATTTATTCCACAAATATTGTACAAATTATCTTTGGACCAAAACATTGACTGTGTTCTCGATTTCATAAACGATATATTCCACGGTTAAATCAAAACTTTCTTTCCGATACGAAATATATATAAGGGTTGTTGAGGTATGTATGCTTGGTACACATATATGTTTCAACAACTCATATATGTATGAATAGTTAGCTTAACTTAGACTAGCTCAGATAGGTCAGAAACGAAAGACGGAGAGGGAAGGAAGAATGGAGAGGTGGAGGCAGGACCTGGCGGACGCGCAGTACGGTAAATATACTATCGACGCCGTCCGCCCGGTCCTGCGGGATTGGTGTAACCGAGGATGGGGCTCCCTGACGTTTCGTCTGGTGCAGGTGCTGACCGGGCACGGGTGCTTCGGTTGGTACCTGCACCGGATAGCTCGCAGGGAGCCCACCGCCGCATGTCACGAGTGCGGCGCTGAGACGGACACCGCGCAGCACACACTTTCTGAGTGTGCTGCGTGGGAGGAGCAACGTCGCACTCTGGTTGCGGCGGTAGGAGATGACCTTTCGCTGCCGAGCGTGGTTGCGGCCATGCTCGGCAGTGAAGATATGTGGAAAGCAATGGCCTCCTTCTGCGAGGAAGTCGTCTCGCAGAAGGAGGCGGCGGAGAGGGCCCGCGAGGACGATCCTCTAAGTGGCCGTCTCCGCCAACGGAGGACAGGCAGGAGGAGGCGGCAGTTTGACCGCCTCCTCCCACCGTAGCCGGACCTAGGGAGGATGGGTCGGGGGCCCATCTTCCCATTGCACAGGTTCGGCAGACGGAGGAGACGGCCGGTGTGTACCCGGCTGTCTCCTAACAGGACGGGGCCCGGCGGCGGCGCTTTCGCTGCTGGGCCAACCGCTGGGGCGGCACGATGAAATCTTTAGAGATCTCGTGCCGCCCCGTCTATAGCGGCAGAAGTACACCGGGGGGTTTTTAGTCAGTAGGAGTCTGACATCCCCTCACGCTGCCCCCGACGGCGTGAGGGTATCCATGTAGGGTTTTCCCCCCGTCAAAAAAAAAGAAAAAAAGATCGGTCGCGAATCTAAACGGTCTGTCGTTACACCGTGGGGTTTTAGTCTGTGCGAGTCGGACATAACCCACCCTCTCCCCCGGGGGGGTGGCGAATCCATAAGGGATTTCCCCACGTTTAAAAAAAAAAAAAAAGATAGGTCGCGAATTGCATGTATCAGGCAACAGCCAAAGCCGAGGTGTGCCGCGCACCCTTGAGCTAGTTGTCAAAATAAAATCGGCTGAGTGCCTTAAGCACTCGCCTTAGTAGTCCGGTGAAGCTGTTAAGACCTTGCTGGGTCAATAGCGTAGTCAGTTCGAAAAAAAAAAAAAAATATTGGACTACCACCAGATGTAGACAATACACATGAACAATACACCACGTCGCTATGACGCCTTGTCCAAGGCTTCGGGATACACAGGCGGACATACACACAAACTAATACACGTAAATATACAATGAGGTGACTGCGAATATAAGAAATACTGTATAATGTATTCTGTCTTGTTCTCTGGCGCGTTAAATCGTATGGATGTATATATTTGCATCTTTTTCATTTCATGGAATTTTTAATTTACGTTCTACCGAGTTTAAAATCGTAACGAGGCTAAAGAAGATTTAAGTGACGAAACCATACCCAAAGTTGAATTATACTATAATGTTTCTTCTTCTTCTTCTTCTTACCCTTATCCCACATAAGTAGGGTCGGTACAACATGTTTGTCATGTTGTGGTATATGATTTGGCTTAATTTTTACGATCGGCCGCCTGCCTGACATCAACCCTCCTTGGGATTATTTTGTTGTATCACTGTATTTATGATTATTATTATATAGTTACGAAGTCTGATGGGATCCTTTAGCCTTACAATTTCTCTGTAGGCTTTAGCTTTGGTAGGCTATTTATAGTGTCTCTTTGAGCGGCACCACTGTTCCCGTTAAAGTTCTTCAAGATTATGGTTTGCTTGCTATATTGCCATTTTTATGTACAGAAAACTAGCCAAGTTTGGACTATTCCCGAGGACTGCATTTTCAGTTTTTTTTTTCAGGATTCGTGGTTAATTATACTAAAATATTTATGGCCAATTTATATATAGTAACTAAAGAGGTTAGTAGAGATCTACTTTCAAGTGAGTTTCAATCACAATACACGTGGGAATATGTTTTTTAATTTATGGCATTTCAGGTGAAGCCAGTGTATATTTTGCCAATGGCTTTGAAAGGCGACGTGATAGATTTCCGCGATGGATTAACAACCCTTTGGTATTCGCCATTATTCCTAGACATTACTGTAATTGTAATGAGATAGTGACGTCACTCTGCCATGTTATTATTAATAAATAATGGTTAAAACAAATATAATATAAAACTTGCTTTTATAGGGAACCAAACTAAAATATAGTAAATAATTATGAGAAAATTAACTTGTCGACAAAATAAATAATTTGATTGTAAAAAATATATTTTATTATGTTTAAACGATCTTGTATTTCATAGTAACTCGATTTTTATATTATACGTGACAACAGATTATCAAGTTTTACTGTAGATTATTTCGTAAATTAATCATTTATCTAATGCATCACTATTACATTAAATTTAAAGTAATTACTTAAAAATTAATAATAATAAAAAAATGATAAGAAGCTAATCTATTTTTTTTTATTAATTAATAAATTGAATGAATGGGACACACTTATTAAATTATTCTATTGTTATCGGTCCTTGATAAGGTGTGTTAAATTTCAATTTAATCTTTGATTGAAGAAAGCGTTACTTTGCGGAAATCCACAATTATTATTATAGATAACGATACTATACACTTCCGCCTGGAATTGATTGAACACTACTACGTCTAACTGCAACGAGAAGCGAATCTATTAATCAATAGATATGTATATTCATATATTCATTATCATTACATAGTATAAAACAAAGTCCCCTACCGCGTCTGTCTGTCTGTCTGTTCGCGATAAGCTCAAAAACTACTCAACGGAATTTCATGCGGTTTTGACCAGTGGATAAAGTGATTTATGAAGAACATTTTGGTATAAAATTTGTCAAGGATTTTTTTATAATCAGGGCGGACAACGTCTGCCGTGCCCGCTAGTACAATATATAATTAATATAATAATTATCAATAAATTAATTAAAATATGTTGCAGATTGACGTGTAAGCCCGACAATCGATAACATGTGTTTCGCTCCATCACGGAGCATCATCAGATAATGTTGACTCTTCCGGTGCGATCGGTTATTGATAATTATTATATTTATATTAATTATATATTGTATAATTAATATATGAATATACATATATATTAACTAACTGATTCGCTTCTTGTTGCAGTTAGACGTAGTAGTGTTCAATCAATTCCAGGCGGAAGTGCAAAGTAGCGTTCACTATAATATATCAATTTAATATGTCATTTTCAAGTGGCTGAAAGTCATGTTCATAGATTTTTTTTATATATCATAGGAGGCAAACGAACAGGTGGGTATGATCATGGTATATCACCTGATGTTATGTCCATCCACAACCAAAAATCCATCCAAAGGTTGCCTGGAAGAAATTGTTAATAGCAATAACGGTACGGTTAACAAACGGTGAAATGTTTTTGAAATGAATATATATATATATATATATGTATTTGGGGTACAATAAAGCTTAAATAAATAAATATGTGATCACCACCGTCCATAGACACTTGCAACATCAGAAGAGTCGCAAGTGCGTTGTCAGCCTGTGTTTGGGAGAAGGTGGAGTGGGGAAGTGGGGAGCGGGAGGCGAGTTGGCTATCCGGCGCTCTCACTGACCAAACGAAACGCAATAATGCAAGTACTATTACTTCACGTCGGTTTTCTGTGAGAGGGTACTACCCCGGGTGAGCCGACCCATTCAGCGTGGCTCTACCACCTACGTTATTTACATACTTACAGGGTGAACAAAATCGTGTTACAATAATTAAATAATAGGATAACTTGAATGTGTATCAAATAAGAACGTTTCCGTGTAACCTCAAAGTTGTTGCGAATGGTAAAAAAAAGCAAACAAAAAGCGCTTCCATGTAATGTAACATTCCTGTGAGCGTTCGACGTTGTCTTCGACGAATTGTTTTTGTCGTCACATCCATACTAATATTGTAATGTGTCTATATGTTTGTTTGTTACGTTTTCACGCCTTAACTGCTCAACCGATCATCGTGAAATTTTGCATACACATTGTCAGCGGCACAGCAAAGAACATAGCATGTTTTTTATCCAGAAAAAAAACACTGTTCCCGAGAGATAGGTCATGTCCATATTAACGGGATTTAACCCGTCGGCAGAAGTTATTTACTTTATAAAAACTTACATAAATCTACTTTATTCAAGCGAATACTTCTTTAGAGGCGTTGAACGGCATTTGTGACAGGTAGGCAAGCAGGTTTCACGTCAGCGACCTGCTAGTAAAGCGTGACCACTTGTATAGCGCATGCGTTAGACTAGCGAGACGTAGTATAGCGGCCTGGGTATGGCTGATATTTATATTTTGTATTGAGATTGTGAAGCCCATTATATGTTGGATTAATTTTAAAAAATGTATATAATTATTGCTCCGAATGCCAATAGATGTGAAAACCAGATAAATGTTAATTATTTTCAATATACAACTTATGACATTCACACTATACTTAATTTAAAGTTCAAAAGAGAAAGAATGAAAGAAATATTTTATTCATAATGCATTATTTACAAATATAAAAGAGTGGATAAAATATGCACGTCGCAGCATTACGAAATGGAACCCAGCTCAGCATATGCTAAAGTGTTAAGAAACACTTAGCGCTGATTTTCAGCTGGAACCCAGTACCAAGAAAAAGAGAACACAATTATTCCATAATTTTCCACTTCTGCCGGCAGTTATTACGACTGCATCAACTTTTTATGTACAGAGGTCGCTATAACGCTTCACTACTCTAACGATAACGATGCAATACGTTTCGAGCATGTCCAGATCATTGGTGACGGTTGATGACACGAAATCGCAATATTATACCCATTCAAAAATTGAAACACGCATATGATACAGTCGAGTGGATACAATGTCTTGTACAAGAGTAAAACGCCATGAACATAAGACCAATTAAAAAACATTTTATAGGAGGCAAAAGAACAGGTAGGTCACTTGATGGTAAGTGATCACCGCCGTAGCCGACACTAGCAATACCAGGAATTCGCATGTGCGTTGCCAGCCTATGTTTATGGGAAGGGGCATTAGGGAAGCGGAGTGGGAGGATGGGGAGGGGAGGTGCTTTTCCGGCGCTCTTACTGACCGAACGAAACACAACCACGCAAGCATTATTACTTCACGTTGGTTTTGGTCGGGTGGTACTACACCGGGCCAGCGGACCCATTCATGCTGCAACCAGTAATAGCTTCAGCGTGGCTCTACCTTCTACAAAGTCGCTCAACACGGCTAAAGAAGTTTGCTCTACAAAAGTAGGTTTGTAGGTGCTAGAGCCACGCTGAATCTATTACTGGTTTCTGCATGAATAGGCCGGCTCGCCCGGAGTAGTACCATCCTCTCACAGAAAACCGACGTGAAGTAACAGTGCTTGCATTGTTGCGTTGCGTTTGGTCAGTGAGAGCGCCGGAGGCTCACCTACCCACTTCCCCTCCTCTTCCCCTTCTCCCAAGCACTATTACTTCACGTCGGTTTTCTGTCGGCCTACATCGGGCGAGCGGACCTATTCATGCTGAAGCCAGTAATAATTTCGGCGTGGCTCTACCACCTACAACACAACACGGCTAAAGAAGTTTGCTCTACAAAAACTATATTTTGTAATATTTATAGATAGTAAACGTACATTTAAATCCAATAAACATTATCGCAATAACCCTCAAATGCAAACATGATCCCTTCAACCTGTCGTCGGCCCCGTGGGGCGCAACCCTCCGCTCTGTCGCATTGCAAACGTCGCGCGTCCCATCCACTCCAATCACCCCACACCGACCACCCGTGGGACATTATCTAATCCGAATTAACTATTATAAAAACGTTTCTCTATTTAGCGAATGCACCCCGAGATAACGGTATCCGTCAATGATTGGGATTACATAAAGTTAATTCGGTCACGTGGCGGACGACCCCAAATCTTTGGAGAGTTTTTTGATTGTAAAATGTGTTGTCAATCATGGTTATTTAAGCGGAAGGTTTAGTGTGTGGGCTTTTTATTTCGAAGTGGGAGTTGTAATTTAGATTTATTATCGAGATGTAATTTTTTGGGGTTAATAAGAGCTGTGAGAAAGATAAGTGATAACGTAAAATTATAAATAGTTTGTAATCGGAATTAGTGTAATGTAATTATTTCTTTGTTCATTAATGTGGTGGATTTGCCATACTCGCCACGCTTGGCAAGAGGGTTGGCGAGCGCAGTAGGTAGATAAGAGATCGCTGCTGCCCGACACTCTTACCGGAGAGTAGATGGAGTAGTGGACATTATAAAGGTTGCGGGGAGCCGTTAGTTACTGGCGACACAGAGCCGTACGCTGTGGAGAACGTGTGGTGAGGCCTTTGTCCAGCAGTGGACGACTATATGCTGAGATGATGATGAAATATTTCTTCATACTTTTAAGTATTTAAAAGTAATTAACGTTCATCATAGAAAAATTGCCAAAGAGTAGGAAATTCTAAATATATAATTTGAAAAATCCAAATTCTAAATATACTCACCTATGTTTGCAGATTACTCAGGCATTTTTATTTACACACTTCGTACGTATTTTTTGTGCGGCAACAATTTTTCATCTGTTATTTTTTATTTCAATTGGAATTCAATTTTAAGTCCTAAAAATATTACTAATTAATTTATAGACAAGACTATACTTGTCTTTTATAAGAATACTTTGAAATAACTTGAGATTAAATAACATCCGATTTGTTTGAAGCTATTTTTTCTCAATTTCTAAAAATAATTATAATTCCTGTATCCTAATACCGGAGAAAATACAAAAATTATCGCCTACAGAATTCAACAGTAACCTCATATATTTATACTAAATATTCAAATTTTAAAGAAAGTAACAGAGAAGATACCAGATTCATTCATGGCGGATCTTTAGCATGTTAAAATACTGAATTAAAAAAATGTATTATGTAAGATAAACACACACAAGGTGGACATTAACATTGACATGTAATTGGAGAAAATCTTTGTAAATTTCAGAAAACGTAATTCAGCATGTAGTCATATCTCCTGAAAACAATTACCACAATCTACAAAACAGACTTTTAAGCCTGGTATAATGATTAATAATCTATTTAATAAGATATTATTGTAGGGACCATAGTGTTACCTTTGAGAATAATGAAATAAACCATAGGATAAGTTATTTAGAAATATACATTACTAGTAGTATATTAATTTGGGTTTGCGTTATGATCAGATTCTATAGTGAAAATTTTAAATGTAATTGCTTTGGCTAATGGGCAAAAAAATCACTTGATGGTAATCAGACACTAAAGTGTACGATCAACCGCAAATAGGACTGTTATCCTATTCTTGGTGTAAGATAATTAGGATGCCAATTTTCAAGTGTAATTTGGATGTGTTGTCTTTTTTATAGTGGGGATGATGATCACTGCACTTGATGGCTTACGATCAATCGTCATGAGTTGTGACGTGAAACGTGACAAACTAGGAAAGAGTCCCAGTGACGAGTTTTATCACTATGGCCTTGACGGCAAGGATTTCTTCTGTTAGTTTTTTTTTTCTCTAACTGACTACGCTATTGACCTAGCAAGGTCTTTTCACCGGACTACTAAGGCGAGCGCTTAAGGCACTCAACCAATTCCTTCAGTTAGATATACTCTACTTGTTTGGAATAACCAACTGGATATAGTCCGCTTGGTTTTCGAACAGAATCCATCAAGTCTACCACTGTTGCCGACGTGGAGGTGCCCTTTAAGCACAATGTCGCATTTTTCTAATCTTCGGCTTACAAATAATATCATCATCTTCTTACCCTTATACCACCTAAGTAGGGTGGGTCTGCACAACATGTTTTCCTTTTCCACGCTCGCCTATCAGATGTCATCTCAGTCATCACACCTTTTACACACATATCATTTTTCACACAATCCATCCATCCTTTTTTCGGTCTTCCTCTACTCCTATATCCATCGACCGTCATACTCAAAGCTTTTCTAGTTACATGGTCTTCATCTCTCCTCATAACATGCCCATACCATGCTAATCTATTACTCCTTAACTTCTCTGTTACTGGTGCTATAACAAATGGCTGGCTTACAAATAATATATCATATAAAATCCTTATAATAAAAAAAAGTGTGTGTGTACTTATGTACACGCGTTAGAAGTTATACTTCTTTGGCGTAATATGATAAAAATATATTATTAATTTATTTATAAACTTATTACATATTAAATATGAATGAGAAAATGTATTTTAGTTTATGAAGTAAATAAACAATACATACCGTTAACTAATCCCAAATTCTACAAACGTACTCAAAGTAATATATAAAAACTATTTTTATCATTTATAATAATTACTCAAAGTAATATGTGAAAACAATTATTATCACTTATAATCACAGTAAATTATTATTATATTATTTTATAACATATTATAATATTATTTGATAATATATATATTTATGTATATTCGTATATATATATTTTATTCAGACTGATATGAAAAAAAGTACTGTAGGTTCAGAAACACTTGAATAAATAAATATCGTGAATACAGTTGTCATTTCTCACGCAAACATACGTGCGATCGTATCAGACACTATTGTCGTGCCCTATTACCTAAGGAGTTGTAATAATGATCTAGTGACAAGCGATAACTAAAACATATAATCAACCACAAATAGGACAGTTGTCCTATTCATCGTCTAGCATAATTTTTATTAGCTACTTCTCAATTATCTTAGAATGCCTCTTTCTCAACAACCATTATTCAAAGTAGAAGGTACCAGGCGGCGGTTATACCGCGGTATTACAAAACAATACACAACTGCACAACTTTTATAAATAATTAAATATTCAGTCATTCTTTAATTGAAAGAAATAAATAATAACAATTAAACAAAGTCATCGATCAAAGTACGTGTGATATTATCCCCCTGCTGGTAATAAAATTAAATGAAGAGCTGTGATATTTACACGACCATCATCCGCACATTTGCGATCCTCGTAAAACTATAAACACTCATTGAACAACAATAGAGTACAAGCGAACATAGTGTTGGCTTGTCACCGCATCTGTTGGCAAATAAACAAGCTACTATCCAGTTTAAAAAGATCCGCCTGTCCCCTTTCATATCTAAAACTGTTATAGACAGAAAATTACAGTCAGGGGTCAAAGATTTGTTGTGGTTGGGACAAGTGTTAAAAATATATTAACTTGTTACACATAAATAATGATGTAATTGGACTATGGAATCACAATATTGTGGTTTGTGGTTCTATCTTTTCCCCGTTACTGTACTTACGCGTTTTGGTAACATTGATAAATATTTTTTAATACTTTAAATTCTTTTACCAATAGAAAGCCACGTTATTTGTGAGTGTCATGTATATATTAACCCAAAAAGTAAAAATAAACTTTTTTGTGGAAGTCAGATTTGCAAAGTAAGTTGGAGAAAAGCCGGTCGAACGAAAAGGTTTCTAACGAACGCTGACTTTACGATAAGAGATATATGATTGAGTTCCAGAGAAAAGTTGTAGAGATTGATAATGTCTACAAAAAAGTCACCGACAGTATATGTCTAACTTTTATGTTTAAGTAACAAAAAGTGTTTTTTTTATGTTAATATTTATGTTAAATGTTTACCGCATGACGCAGTGGGCACGGGTCAGCTAATTGGTGTTATAAACATGACACATTGTGAAGATAGACAGACCTGTTACTTTATCACGCAATATTATTTTATTATTACATACTTTGTTGAGACTGTATAGTACTATAGCTTATACATTAAAATAATACATAGATTATAATTTATTAAGATATTGTTTAATTTGGTCAAATCATAACATTAAGAGTTAATTAAATTGGAAAAAGTTCTATTATCTGCGAGCTATATAAGCGTGTGATGCGTCTACCGTTAGAGGGATATGAAAGCAGTGTGATATCACCACTTAAAGCGATATAAACGTACGCCAAGTCGCGGGAGTACGCTATTTATTATTTTATATTTGATAAATATACGTTGCGACTATAGATCCACTTTTATTACTTTCTAGCTGAGCCGTGCAACTTCATTTGCAAATCGGTTATTACCGGTTTCAGTTGTATTTTGATGTATAATAATTGTATTGCCGATAAATGTATGCCCAGTACCCCTAAGGCTGCTCCTGCCCCACTCACCTGTGCGATGGTTCACTATACGCGTAGAACCAGCGGCAGCGACAAAACGATAATGTTGCTGGGTTATAGTGTATATTTCGCATTATCATCTAACTTCGTCAATTAACATACTGTAAAAACTAAACTTTATCAATATTAAGTTTCCATTTTGATTTAGTAGTTTGTTTTATAAGAATTTGTAATGTATACATGAAATCTGCATCCATACTTAAGGTTGTCAAATTTATTTTACTTTGGAACTTGGATATGTGGCGTCGCGGACTTTTTTGTTAAAGTAATCAATATTTTTGTTATAGATTTCTAACCGTACAAGCAGCGCACGATATATTATAGAATGTTTGCCGATTTCGATTACATTTCTTGTGTTTAATATAATTAATAATATATATCTGCTAAAATAAAAAATACCTATAGCACTGAGGGATAATATACCTTTCTAAAAGTGAAATTTATTTATTTATTTTAGGATCGTCAACATGACAATACATTAGTTAGTATATAAAAAGTAGGACTATTGTAACACATTATAAATGTAGTCATATTTACAGACAACCACGGCATGCTCCAACAATAAATTAAATATTAATAAAACAAAAGATTAAACTATTTTACATATAAAAAAAAATTACATGTTGATACAAAAACGAGAAGATTGAAACAGAAAGAGAAATATAGGAAATACTGAAAAAAAAATCATAACTGTGTTTTGTGAAGAGACTGATATGTCTCTATCGTTGTTTTGAAATGATTTCGTTTAGTTGAGAAAATGTCGCATGTTTTATGGAGTGAGTTTGAGTTATATGACCTAGATATTCTGTTGACCGGAGAGTAAAAGCCTAAATTAGTGCATGAATTAGAAATATAAAATGGAACGTATTTATTAGATCTCGGAAGCTTAGTAGGAATGTTAAATTTGAAGTGATTAGTAATTTGTGGACAGTCAATTTGGTCATGAAATATATTAAATAAAAACATAAGTTCCAACATCATTCTTCGATTATTTAAGGAGGATAGTTTGAAGTGGTTAAGACGGTCATTATATTTTGTAATTTTATTGTCTACATTGCAATTGTAACAAAGATGCCATAAAAATCTTTTCTGTACACGTTCTATGTTTTTTATATAAATATCATAATGTGGATTCCAGATTAGACTGCAATATTCTAAAGTAGGTCTTACTAATGATTTATATAGGTGCATTTTAGTAAATAAAATTATTATTATAATTTTTATTTTGGAAATAATTTTCAAAATTATATTATTTGTATATATATACTAGCGGGCCTAGCAGACGTTGTCCTGCGTTAATAATAAAAAAAAATCCTAAAAGTCAACCGCAGCGCCACCTACTGGGCCCAATTGTCTGTCTAAATCATTCTCGGATCCACTGGAACACGCACACAAAATTTCATAAAAATCGGTCCAGCCGTTTAGGAGGAGTTCAGTTACACGCACAGAAGAAATTTATATATAAAGATTTATTGGATTTCCACATTACTAGTTAATATAATACCCAAAATTATGTTTTACTAGCTAATACCCGCGACTTCGTCTGCATTGTTTATTTACTCAATTGTTTTGTTATCACTTAAAGGAATTAATTAGGCAGCGTTTTTAACGGAAGCTCCCAGGCGGTTACAACACATCCAACGATTATCGTTATATTTCAACAAATTTACAAAAAAATTGAGACGTCACAGGACGCCTGGCAGATGTGAAATGCATGTGTATTATATTGGCAAATTATATATATACCTAAGCCTTCCTCGTGAATCATTCTATCTATTAATAAAACCGCATGAAAATCCATTGAATAGTATTTGAGTTTATCTCAGACAGGCAGACGCGGCAGAGGACTTTTTTTTTATAGTAGCATGACAAAATGACTGCACTGTGCCTGATGGTAAGCACAGTACAATCCAAAAACAACGGCGACCACCGAGTGACACAGTATCCATCGCCGGTCGCCGCTGTCATGCCGGCCTGCGAAAAGCTGGATATGCTCAGGCTGATCCCGAAACGCGACCCGCAGAAGCGAATCACTATGACAAGCTTTTTCGCCATATACATGGTGGTTGCGACCCAGTCAGGTTGTAAAACCCTACCACCCTGCTTTCGTCATTGCCTCGTTCGTTATTCAGCAGGGTGCACCACGTGCAGGTGAGGTTGGCTTGGATGTCTCAAGTCTTAGATGTTATTTGACACCCCTTACACCTTACTTGCTTTGATAATATGTAGTAATTGTGTGAAAGCTATTTATGTTATAGCATTATTGAAATAAGATTGTGATTTTACCCGAGGCTAATGTTCGTTAGAAACTAAGTTAGAACGGCTTTTATAGTAAGTAAACGTTACAGTCTACACTCTGCCAAATGGAACACCCTAGAGCAAGATTTGTTATCGAACCTTACGCAGCTTGTACCAATTTCCAACTGACTCAAATTGCCAAATTAAGTTCTCAACTTTTTATTCCAGTTATTTTGTATAATTTGACTTATTATGTCTCATAAGTTGTATATACCTCCTCCTTTACTTTCTAATTAACATTAAAAATAAGTGAATTGGGGTGACATGTAATTTAATGTAGAATTACAGTGGTTTTGTACTGTCCAGCAGGTGAGCGTCCGGCCACGCGCACCCTTTGCGCACGCGCTCGTACTTCGTTTTAGCCTTAAGACCATTCAATGTTACTACAACAACCCAAAAACTGTAAGCATGCAAAGTTACTGGTTAAGTACATATTGTAATATTGATATTTTAAATTGAGCTTGTGCAGCCCAACATATTATGTTTGGTTCATTCATGAGTGGTATGAAAATATATACAATTAATCCTCGGCTTTCATTTAATTGAAAAACAAACAAATGTTAATAATTTTAATTTAAAAATTATGAAATTTAAATAATTCAGACTATAATTGTTTTAAAAATACAAGAAAGAGCACAGTTATTCTATTATTTTCAGTTTTCACTTCTATCCATAGTTCTTATTACTTTGTCGGTTTTAAGATATTATAAGATAAATAAATGTTTGAAGCTTTCTTAAAATAAAATGTTTTTGTTAGTTAATCACTTTAATCTTAAAGTTATAAAAGCAATTAAAAGGTAATGAATTACTGGCATTCCATAGCTACTAAAAATCAATTGCAATTAAAATGTGATTTTCTATATTTTCAAAACTATATTTATTATTGTTATTGCGACCTATTCGAGAGATAAGAAGATTTAACTTGAAGAATTTTAATTTAAATTGTATTTACAGAAATTGATTTGTAATTTAACGAAATGCTTGATTGTTAAAAACTATGTTAGTCATAGATGCAGAATAATCGTAAATTCAACGAAAAAAAAATCCGTTAAAAATAGTTTAGAAGCAGAAAGTCCAAATACGTAATGTTGCTACAACATAACATAATAAACGTTGCGAGATTACGTTTTGCACTGGATACCCTTTGGGCGCATTTGTTTAAACATGTCTTTATATAGGAATTTATAATTATCTCATTACAATATCGAATTTTACGTAATGCTAAGTGTGTGGTTAGACGAAACCGTTTGCCCGGAGCAAGTAAACGATTGTGTTTTATGACCAAGCAATTTTACGAAGTTTATGCCTTGAACGTTCAATCACTTTGAATATTACCTGATACTTTTTGGTAGCAGCCTTATTTATTAAAAAAAATCCATTCACAGTCCACGCTGCATAACTTGAATTTTAACTAGGAATAAAAACGAACTAAGAAGAATTAAGAAACAAGCGTACACTTCTTTACAAGGCCGGCAACGCACTTGCGACTCTCTTGGTTATGCTAGTTACAGTGGTGATCACTTAGCATCAGCTGGCCCGCCTGTTTGTTTGCCCCCTATAATATAGATAAAATTTCTAAAGAAATTCACACAGATTCCTACTGTTCGTAATATTAGATTTTTTTTTCTAAAAAATAACATTAACAATTAACACATTAATTGACTAGTACATATATTAATTGTATGAAAATGGCTTACTGTAGTGTATCGTTTTCTCTTCAAGTAACGGACATCCAAAAACCAGCATTCAAAAGAAATTCACTTCTAGAAGGCACCAAAATTTTAAAAATTGCATCTTTGTTATCAGTAGCGTGTATACTTTCGTACCCAAGCAGTAAAAGTATTTTATTTTGATATTACATACAGACACTTCATTTTTATTATATGTATAGAATAGATATATGTTAGGATTACTTGCATTGATGTCCTTCGGTTTAAAGATTGAAGTTCACAAATCGCAACATACGTTGGCATATAAATATTTTTAGATATCGAATAATTAATTATTGAACTACTGACCTAGAAGTAGTGAACAATATATTATATATTAGTTGCTACATGTGGTTGGTTATACGACCACTTAATATTAGATGAAGTTTATTGATTTCTTTATTTAAATAACAACACACTTTTATCTCATTATTATTCAACAGATAAAATTATTTTTTCCTTATACGCATAATTTAAAGAGTAATTCTGATTCCAATTGTAATTCATTTTTTTTTACAATAATTCTCTTATAAACTAATTGCCCCCGCGAACTTCATTTCGCCTTAACATGATTTTTTATGTTAGCCTACCTCTTCAGTAGATACATAGCAACATATGGATCATTTTGCTATGCCACCCCATAGAGACTGTTCGCTTTTACGGAATACAAACTGAAATAGCGAAATTTTTAAAGCAAACTGCAGTAAAATGATAAAATTACATGTAACGACTCAAAAAGCATCGTAACTACGGATGCGTTCAAGTTGCTAATAGCAATTTGTAGTTGCGTTCACAATTACAGAAAAAGGAAACTGATTTTTAGTTTTCCGTACAATTTTTCCAATTTTTCTCACCATAAAGACCTTCCTCAGACTTTGAGGAATAAATTAAATCAAAAATTACTCGAATTGGACCAGCCGTCTTCGAGTTTTGCGCTTAGCAAAATATTTCGCGATTCATTTTTATTTATATAGACAAAAAGTTTATAGTCGAGAATGCGGTTCTTTAAAAAGGTGTGTTTAATTGTGTCCGATTAATTTAATTTATCTGCGAAACATATGCTCCCATTTGCAATGTAAAAAGGTTAAAAATGTAACAATCAATGCCATTACTGCATTAGTGTTTGTCGTTCACTTGCCTAATTCGAGCTTCAATTGAACGAATAACTCGTGGTAAGAGCTTACAGAACAGCTGTTTCAAATGTTTTTAACTAATTACTCCAAATTATTGTGAGCACATAACAATTACTATAAAATTAAGATTCGAACAAGACCTTAACTTAGCCATCGAATTAAGGGGTAAAGGAAAATAACATATTTATCTGGACAATCTACACATAATATAAAATTAAAGTGTCTGGTATTTATTGTATATAGATCTAGTAAAATACCAACATAATTTAAATACTAGAAACAGCAACAAATTGGTAATTCCATACTTCAGGCTCACTAAGTCCAAAAACAGATTTTTAGGTAATAGTGTTAGGTTTTATAACAAAGTCCCAAAACACATTACCGATTTGCCGGGTTGTGACTTCAAGAACCATGAAAAGCGGTTTTTAATATATAAAGGGTGGATCAATATGTGAACGATTGTGACTTCTGGAAATGACGCCCCTCTCTGTGCATCCACTAATAACGAATGTAACTATTTATGTTTTGTAAAAATATATAACATGAAGAGATAAACCAGATCGAGTTCCTTGTCGGTTCTTTTCGATGATTGTGTTTTTCGTCCGAATCGGTGGTAGCTTTGACGTTCATAAGCGCCTTCTGAGGGCCTAAATTAAATAAAGGATATTTTGATATCATTTGATTTGACTATTCGTACATATGACGATAAAAATCCGTAAAGGATGGACCGATTTTAATGAGATTTTTGCTACCAGTTAGCAAACTTCTAAAAGAATTATCTAAACTACATATACATTTGCACAGGACTAAAATCAATAATGATAAGATTAAAAAGGGTAACTTACAATCGCTTAATATTTTATAGGAATAATGACAAAGTCATATAATTTTTTTTAATAGAAAAGTTCATAATTTACTCAGATAAAACACGTAGTTCCAATTAATTAACAAAACTACATCCACGACAGCAAAGTCGCGAGCACCAACTAGTTTATAAATGCAAATAAAAATGAATGCATGTTGTATGTTCGGGTTATTCTTGCTTGCATAACCAATTTTGATGGGACTTTTATTGGATGGGAAAACTTTTCATAATAGAACATAAAGATGAACATATGATCATTACAGTGTTTCATAGAAGCAAGGCAATAGTGATAAAAATACGTAAAAAAAAACAATTTTTTTTTATTTCATTGGTGGCAAACGAACATGCGGATCACCTGATGTTAAGTGATAACCGCCGTCCATAGACACTAGTGGAGTTGCAAGTGCATTGCCAGCCTGGGTTTGGGGGGAGGAAGGGGAGGTGGGCCTCCGGCGCTCTCACTGACCGAACGAAACGCAACAATGCAAGCACTGTTACTTCACGTCGGTGTTTCTGTGAGAGGGTGGTACTACCCCGGGCGAGCTGACCCGTTCATGCTGAATAATAGCTACAGCGTGCCTCTAGCACCTTCTAAATATAGTATCTGAAGTTAAGCGGTCATTAGAATCATTCTTGTAACACTTTATAGAGTGTAGCGTTTGAACACTATTACACGAAAATCTTCTAGTGATGCTAGAAAATTCAAACGTTTTTTGTTACAGTGAGAAGTGACAACGGCCAATCAATTTCAGGCGGAAGTGCAGAGTAACGCCCACTTAATATTTAATTATAGATTCCCGCAAAGTAACACTATCTATAATCACCTTCAATCAACAATAACTAGATAAAGGGTCACGTACAAATCGAAGCTAAAAGCCGTCCGCGTAAATATATACTTATATGTAGCTATTTGTTTACTAAGAAGAAAAGAAAAAAAGTTTTGAAACTGTTTTAAGTTCAACATAATTACAACCATAACACCTTGTAAGAAAGTCACAAATGTTCAAAATATTATCTAATACTTACGATAAAACGAGCAAAGTAATAAATTATTCCCCTCACAAATGAAAAGATAACATAAACAACATTTAGTGTGAATTCAACCTTAACACGTAATGAATAAAGTACGTTTTCCCGTTATTATGCGTGTTTGTGTCTGGCAAGGCCAAACATTTGTATCACAGGTTTAAAATCGGTAATTTTGTTCAAAATTTGATATTATTAGTTAGTTTAAAGCCTAAAATATAACTTATTAAACATGTATTTAGCGAAAGTAATATATTCCAGCCGTTAAATTGCTTTTTCGGGTATTATTTTTGCATCTTTTGAATACACTGCGACATGTGGGACGGGCTTACATTGGCTGTGTTTCAAACAAATTAAACAAAATAAGGGCACACATTTCAAGTGAGCCCTTATTTACTGAGATGCATTTTTCGTGCCGACCCGTTATTTAATTATTGTTGATCGAAGATAATCAGAAATAGTAGTTTTAATATAAGTTTATCATTTTTCACTTACGCCATATAGGAAAGCGGGCGTCTGTCTGAGAATCATGAGCATGTCACCGTCTAAAAACAAACGAATTAAAATCGCAGAAACATCGCATTGACAGGTGACAGGCTCTTGACAGATGATCTTCAGGGATAACGTCTTTTTTACGTAACTGACTTAGCTTTGATTGAGTCTTAATAACCCGTACGACATTATACAAAAACGGGAGGCTTTTATACATTTTCGAATATGATTCGTACGGGAGCAACGATATTGTTTTTTGTTTCGAGATAATATAAAGTTTAATTTATACATATATGTCAGGGGAACGACAAGGAGACTTGTATAAAAGTATGATGTCATTCGTAATGACGTCACCTATGCGATTTAATCGATCAATCAACCAAGACCAATCGAGCGCTGATGTGAATAAGCAAAACATTCAAAGGACAATGCTTCGTGCATTTTTTTCACACGCAGCTTTATAGCTTCACACATTCTGGCTTTTTGTGTGAGCGGTGGCATTGAACGTATGACAACTACCTTGAGAGTGCCAAAATAGCAGAATGTCGGCTTGGGCTTGCCTTCATGCAATATCGCGAGCTTAAATAGTATTCTAATCATAAATGTATGCGTTACTAAGTTACATATACATTGTACCTGCATCTGTGGCCTCACTAATACATATCTACATGATTTTGAATGTACTAATTTGGTAATTCGTACTTAGTTGTAGGCCGACTTTTAAGGCATCCAGCCAAGAATAATCAAGATGGTTATTATTGCCTGATACCTTGAAGTAATAGTATTTATAAGACTAAAAATTAAAGTGTCTTTCATTCGTCGATGATATTCTATATAACGGCTGACCTGATTTTGACGAGTCTTTATTGGCAAATAAAGTCTCCCGTTATTACAATTATTTTCTTGATAATATATGATTAGGAAGAAGCAGCAACCATAAAATTGTTAATAGAGATAACTAATATACTAAACCTAGGCCGAATGTACTATATTGATATTATATATTTACTAAATTGGTTTAATAATTTCTTCTTTTTAAAATTACTACATAGGTATGTATTTTTTATTTATTATAGGCCCTATATAAAATATCGCGTGAAAACTTTCGTTGACCATTGCCCAAATTTTTTTTTTTATGTCATAGGTGGCAAACGAACAGGTGGGTCACCTGCTGTTAAGTGATCACCACCGTCCATGGACACTAACAAGACCAGAGAAGTCGCAAGTGCGCTGCCATCTTTTGTAGGGAAGGGTTAGGGGAGGGAAAGGGAGAGGAAAGAGGAGAGGGGAAGGGAGGTGGGTCTCCGGCGCTCTCACTGACCGAACGAAACGCAACAATGCAAGCACTGTTACTTCACGTCAGTTTTTTATGAGAGGGTGGTACTACCCCGGGCGAGCCGACCCATTCATGCTGAAACCAATAATAGTTTCAGCGTGGCTCTACCACCATTAGAAATAAATATAAATGTATTCATTAATTCGTAAAATTTATTATAAAACAGGGCAGATTAGGAGAATTATTTCAGAATAGATTGTACTCTGCAAAAGGTTTTCTCTAAGCCGAGCTCACTCCGGGCGAAACCACGTGATAAGCTGGTACCTATACGATACTATATTGACTCCTGCCTGTCGTTTTTTGTCCGTAGACTTGTCACCGTTTTTTTACAAGACACGTGCCCGTCCTGACGGTCGGTGGGAGACAGAAAAAGTCGCATTAACAACACACCTTGAGTTACTGGTCGTGTGCTAATTGATTATAAATTACTATAGTTGGTTGTTGGTACATCTCCGTCTGGTTCTTTTTTTCGAGTTATCTTTTCGATAGTCGTTGCTGGGTGCTCTGTGAGTTCTAGAGTCATTATTTTTTGGCTCTTGTGTTATACATATTATAAAACGAAGTCCTCTGCCATGTCTGTTTGTCTGTTCGCAATAAACTCAAAAACTACTGAACGGATTTTCGTGCAATTTTTACCATTAAATAAAGTGAATCATGAGGACGGTTTAGGTATATAATTTGTCAATTTTTTTTTTATTGTCGGGGCGGGACAACAACCCTCTAGTTATTGATATATTATTGCTATAATTTTGTATCAATTGCAAGCATTGTTATAGCCGAATGTTGTATGTCATCCATTTGAATAGGCGCTGACAAAATAGTTCAGTACTTTTCCTCTTTTGTTTTCTTTTATCGATTTGCTGTATTTATTTTGGATAGTCGATAAAAAAAATTGGAAAAACTTAATTTATTCATACAATTCATAATATAATAAATTTATAGCGAGAAATATTGAATACTATAAAGAACTAGCAGTGCCCGCGACTCCGTCCGCGTGGATCCTAATGTAAAAAAGTGACTAATAAAGTTATCTTTTTTTTTTTTTATAGTAGCACGGCAAAGTGACTGCTCTATGCCTGATGGTAAGCATAGTACAATCCAAAAACAATGGCGACCACCGAGTGACACAGTATCCATCGCCGGTCGCCGCTGTCATGCCGGCCTGCGAAAGGCTGGATATGCATAGGCTGATCCCGAAACGCGACCCGCAAAAGCGAATCACTATGACGGGCTTTTTCGCCATATACATGGTGGTTGCGACCCAGTCAGGCTGTAAAACCCTACCACCCCGCTTTCGCCATTGCCTCGTTCGTTATTCAGCAGGGTGCACCACCAGGTGAGGTTGGCTTGGATGTCTCAATTCTTAGATGTTATTTGACACCCCTTACACCCCATTATTTGACACCCCTTACACCCCATCTGAATGTATTAAATCCATTTATTTATATACTTTCCTCTCGTACTTACGCCGCGTCGTCATTAAAATTACAATAACTTTTGATAGAGTGGACCCATTTTAAAGAAACGAAGACAAAATATTACTCGAAGATATGATTATCGATACGATGATTTTCTTGGTGAGGTTTTATCGTGGACGCGGCACTTTAGCAGTAATGCGTATACATACAAACAGACAGACAGACATTTCTAAAAACGATTGAAATGTATTTTTTTAGTTATTCCCAGACGCATGCAACAATTTTTTTCACAAAAATCTAAAAGTACAGACTCGTAAAATTTGCCTTCTTATTATATGTATAGATATAAGAAAAAAAAAGAATGGCGTCTTTAAAAAAATCTACTCTTGAAAAGCTCACCATACGTGTTGACCATTGAGGGTTTTTGACCATACGTAGATAGATAGATATCTAGTCTTAGATTGACATAAATCTATCAATATCTGATTTACAATATATTTCCTATTCTAATTTAAAGAATTCCCTGCTATATCTTCTTAACACAAGGTCTAATATTAATGAAATGAAAATGGGTATTGTAAATATATGACCTTACGAATAAAAAAATATTTTTCTGTAACAGAGTGTAAATTACTAAGTTTTGGGCTAACACACGTAAAAAAATATTCCAAACAATAATCAAATCAAATCAAAACCCTTTATTCAATTTAGGCCCTAAGAAGGTACTTATGAACGTCAAAACGACCATCGGTTCGAAAATCAAACCGGTCATCGAGAAGAACCGGCAAGAAACTCGATCTGGTTTATCTTTTTAACCGACTTCAAAAAAAGGAGGAGGTTATCAATTCGTCTGTATTTTTTTTTTTTTTT
>MU159157.1:39043-69726 GCA_015888305.1 Antheraea pernyi | reverse complement strand
ATATATATATATATATAAACAACGCAGATGTATTCGATAAGGAGAAATGAAAAAGGTTTGATTGAAAAAGAATGATTCCATGAAAAAGGAAAAAAAATTGGCAATCAAAGTTTTGAAATTAGACACATTTTATGTTGGGTAACAGTACCAAACAAAATCATATTAGTAATTGTATTATTAGAGTTAATGCTTAAAGTCTAAAAACATTTAGACATTATAAGTAATAACAAAGGCATGGAGAAACGTAGGCATATCTACTAGTAATGCAAATTAAAAACGCGTTTGTCTTCTCTCTTGTACCACGCCAATGCAATCGACGTGCGAGTGTGCCCTTCCAGGACTGTGTGGACTTGCCGAGTGCAATTAGAAGTTTACACACGATAAAACAAATGCAATGTTTCATGTCACCGACGGATGATGAGGCGATAGCGACAGGCAGACGTTACAAATTCGAAAAAAAAAATTGAATGATGTACATTGATAACACTAGTATCAGGCAGTGGCTTCACCCGCGATACAACAGTTCAATATCTGATCTTATAATGGCAACTTCTTTTTGATCCTTTTTTTAGTATGAAACTACTTGCCTGCATCTGTTTTGTATAACTGAACGTCAATATGCCAATATATTTGAAAATCTCCTTTCTTTTGTCTCGTTCAGTCACTTTGTATATGGGCATTTACTAACCCAAATTTTTCATTTTTCCGTAAGATATTACAAACATTTTCTTTACAAATTACAAATATTGTCCTGACAAGCATAAATACAGCAAAAAAAAATTACCCAAATAGTTGTAGCCGTTATGAAGTGATGCGATAACATACATTCGGCAATTGATTTATGCTATATATTCAAATATAGTACCTATTCCTTAAACATGTAGTAATCGACTAAAAACTCGTCAAGCCCGTCAAGGATTTTTTGTGTAAATTATAAAACATAAACAACTTGATAATAATAATTAACCAAATTAAACTTTTACTGTAGATATATATATATGTTTTTCAGATAGTTAATAGGTATCAAACTATATCTAATTGCAACACAACTTTTACTATATAATTACCAAGGTAATTGATTTATGTTTTTTTTATTTGTACCACCAATATAATAATATTAAAAGCATTACAAGCGTCATTTTTATAACAGTTCTTACACAAAATTAATTACGAGTGCAAAATTGTTACACTTAAATATAATTAAATAGTGGTAAATATTTTCAGATTTTCTGTTAAAAATCAAACGTCAAAATGTTATTACAAATATTTTAGAGTAAAAACTAAATACTCAACTTAAATACATGCTTAATTAACATTTCTACTCTAATAATATTACATTGTAATTGAATCTTTTAAACCAAAAGCCGTGTTGCATAAATTAACCCCTTTGTTAACTAACTAAATGTAAATAGGATGCTGATAATGTATTTGAATATAGGGTATGCGTTTTATACACTGTTATATAGGAATGTGCGAGAGGTCAAACAACACAAGTCGCTCTAGTAGGTAAGAGGGAAGTGTGAAAAGGCTAAGAGGTGTAGCATCTTCCCCACCGCAGAGGCTATGGTTGGGCGGGGCCGGACGAGCGCCGCCGCCACGGTCCACTCACCGTTACAATCGTTCCGCGCATCGCGACGAGCTTACGCTCAACGCTCGACGCAGCGACGGTTTTTGCTTGTGGAACGCGATTCGCTTGTTTTTCGCTATTTATTTCTTTAGTGATCAGTGCCGTTTCAATATCAATTACTGTGTTTTAAACTTTTTCATTTTTAACGAATTCTCAAAGTGAGATTTTAATTGTAGAATGGTTAATTCGTTTATTGTTTTGTCTCCCGCACACCAGACTAGGCCCCCCTCGGCAGCTGCTCAAGCCTAGGTTCGTTCCCTCGGCGTGGAGCCCTTGAGTACGCTGCTCGCGCGATACAGTGACACAAAATCTTACATCACTGCGACAACATTATACATATCACTTCCACACACGTGCACGCATACACGCTTACACATGCAAGTGGAAGGGTTTTATCTTTTTTTCCCTTATCAAACTGAAATAGTTTAGAATATTATCCGATACGAAATATATATAAGAGTTATTGAGCTATGTATGCTTGGTACACATATATGTTTTAACAACTCATATATGTATGAATAGTTAGCTTAGCTTAGCTCACATAGGTCGCGATTTGCATGTATTAGGCAACAGCCAAAGCCGAGGTGTGCCGCGCACCCTTGAGCTAGTTGTCAAAATAAAATCGTCTGAGTGCCTTAATCGCTCGCCTTAGTGGTCAGGTAAAGCTGTTAAGACCTTGCTTGGTCAGAAGCGTAGTCAGTAAGAAAAAAGCGTTTATCTTATCTCTTGTACCACGTCAATGCAATCGACGTGCGAGTGTGCCCTTCCACGACTGTGTGGACTTGCCGAGTGCAATTAGAAGTTTACACACGATAAAACAAATGCAATGTTTCATGTCACCGACGGATGATGATGCGATAGCGACAGGCAGACGTTACAAATTCGAAAAAAAAATTGAATGATGTACATTAATAACACTAGTGTCAGGCAGCGGCTTCACCCGCGATACAACAGTTCAATATCAGATCTTATAATGGCAACTTCTATTTGATCTTTTTTTAGTATGAAACAACTTGCCTGCATCTGTTTTGTACAACTGAACGTCAATATGCCAATATATTTGAAAATCTCCTTTCTTTTATCTCGTTCAGTCACTTTTTATATGGGCTACTAAGCCAAATTTTTCATTATTCCGTAGAATCTTTCAATTGTTTTCTTTCAAATATATCTTGTCTTGACATGCGTAAATACAGCAAAAAATACCCAAATAGCTGTAGCCGTTATGAAGTGATGCGATAACATACATTCGGCAATTGATTTATGCTATATATTCAAATAAAATACCTATTCCTTAAACATGTCTTAATCGACTAAAAACTCGTCATGCCCGTCAAGGATTTTTTGTGTAAATTATAAAACATAAACAACTTGATAATAATAATTAACCAAATTAAACTTTTACTGTAGATATATATATATGTTTTTCAGATAGTTAATAGGTATCAAACTATATCTAATTGCAACACAACTTTTACTATATAATTACCAAGGTAATTGATTTATGTTTTTTTTATTTGTACCACCAATATAATAATATTAAAAGCATTACAAGCGTCATTTTTATAACAGTTCTTACACAAAATTAATTACGAGTGCAAAATTGTTACACTTAAATATAATTAAATAGTGGTAAATATTTTCAGATTTTCTGTTAAAAATCAAACGTCAAAATGTTATTACAAATATTTTAGAGTAAAAACTAAATACTCAACTTAAATACATGCTTAATTAACATTTCTACTCTAATAATATTACATTGTAATTGAATCTTTTAAACCAAAAGCCGTGTTGCATAAATTAACCCCTTTGTTAACTAACTAAATGTAAATAGGATGCTGATAATGTATTTGAATATAGGGTATGCGTTTTATACACTGTTATATAGGAATGTGCGAGAGGTCAAACAACACAAGTCGCTCTAGTAGGTAAGAGGGAAGTGTGAAAAGGCTAAGAGGTGTAGCATCTTCCCCACCGCAGAGGCTATGGTTGGGCGGGGCCGGACGAGCGCCGCCGCCACGGTCCACTCACCGTTACAATCGTTCCGCGCATCGCGACGAGCTTACGCTCAACGCTCGACGCAGCGACGGTTTTTGCTAGTGGAACGCGATTCGCTTGTTTTTCGCTATTTATTTCTTTAGTGATCAGTGCCGTTTCAATATCAATTACTGTGTTTTAAACTTTTTCATTTTTAACGAATTCTCAAAGTGAGATTTTAATTGTAGAATGGTTAATTCGTTTATTGTTTTGTCATCTATATAGATTGAATTCGGGTTTTTGAAGTGAAAAAAGGTAAGGTTTTTGAATTTTACATTTTTATCGTTCGTTTCAAATTTAAAAGATATTTGAATTATGAAAATTTTAATGTATTTACAAATAAACAATATTATATTGTTATTGCCATTTAAGACCTATGATTATATATTTATATGTACTACACCTGGAAATATATTGTAACTTAAAATGAGGCGTATAAACATTCACTTGAGATTAAATATAGTATGTATTATGTACAACAATTTAAATTCTCAAACGACTCTCGAGAAAAGACATCAACGCGCGCTTGTGACGATTTAGTTTCTTAAAATTACTTAACTTTAAAATCGGAGATATTTAAATAAAGTTGTTGACAACAAAGCGAGTTCACAAATATTGTCACTACGAAAAATCATTGCGTGATAATTCATAAATGTCATCAGAAGAAATAAGAATCTAAAATCTAGAATGAAATAATATTTTCACAGTAAATAAATTTCAGTTATTGAAATCATGTATATGCTTCTGTCCTTATGCGATACAACACAATTATTGTGTATTTTCTGTATACTTCAATAAGACATCAGAAATCATAATATTAAAAATATATTATATAAGTAAAATTATACATATTAAAAATACTAATGCTGTTTAAATTTTAGCATTTAATCACAATTTGTGATGACAATTTTCGTACATGTCCATTCGATCTTTTGAGCCTGATGGAGAAGAACTCTGCTATTAAATCGTTCCATAATTTTGTCAAATATGTGATTACTAATATTAAGGCCTTTAACGGACTTTGAAATTACCACGACTCTTTGATTTGCACCTAAATCATGACTTACAAATCTTGGTGACTTTTATATTATGCTCATGCAACACGTCAAGGGAGTGAGTAGTGAATTTTATAAAACTGCGATCATCTCTCTCTCCTTTTTTATTGCCAATTCCAAATTATCTCTGTGCGAAATCAATAAAATTGAAGAAAAAAAATGTATTTCATCATTCATACTAATCGCTCGAGGAGCATATATTTAAGCACCAATGGTGCTTAAATCTATCACAATTTCTTGATATTTACATGGTTAAATTATGTTTTAGTGACTGCCTTTCGCCAAGCACTTATTAGTGAGTTCCTGTAGCCGTACTTAAGAACCAGTTATCTTTATAGGTTTACCGTTTTATTATATATCTACGAGAAACTAGGATATCGTAAGTGTCAGACGAAAGGGCATTTAAACTGCATAATTTAAAAAAACTAGCCAAAGAGACAGGACCAATTTTTCGGTAAAAGGAAAAAATATATTTGCTTCTTTCAATTGAAGAAACTATATCGGTGTCATATTATGGTACTCATAATGAATAGGAGTTGGAGTCACGTCTATTATTTTATTTTGTTGATACCAGAAATACGCAGTGTTTTGATGTTAAAATTTGCAATTTTGAACATTAGCAGCGTTTATATAATATAATTTGCTTCCCAATGAGTTATAGATATGAAATAATTAAGTTATAGTAAAGAACGGTTTAGTTTCGTCACGTACACTTCTTTAAAAGGCCGGCAACGCGCTTACGACTACCCTTGGAGTTGCTAGTGTCTATGCACGGCGGAGATTATAGATAAGTAGAATATAGTAATTATCTCGTAATTCCAACCCTTTGGTTGTCAAATATCGTCATCGACCAGTGGTACTCAACCTTTTTTAACCGGGGCACAAATACGTTACAGTTATGGTGTCGCGGGCCTTTACTACAAATATTTAGGTATTAAGCAAGCCTGTTCGTTTGCCCTCTATAATATAAAAAGAAGTTTTTAAGGATTTCCAGAATGACTTTTGAAAGAATAGAACTTAAAAAGGTGGTTTATTTCAAAACCTTATTCTTCCTAAAATAACCTTATTAAATTTACGGGTATCCAGAAATCAGTGTACGTGTATAATCAGAGATTTCATTTAATAAATAATAATGCCAATAAATTTATTTCTCTCAATAGAAGAAGTACAAATACAAACAACTTACAATATCTATACTTTAACTCTTAATTTTAAATAAAGCCTTTATTGTTAAGAAGAGGTAAAACTGGGTTTTTGTGATGATATCTACTGTAGTTACTTACACAATTTCTATAAAAACTAGTTTCTACTCGCGTCTTGGCTCATGTTAATATAGTTTGATATATTTAACAATTTTTTTACTGGATTTCTGACAACGTGTACACAAATTTTCATGAGTCTTTCACATTTATAATATTAGTAAGGATAGTATGGTAGTCCGCCTGTCTAGTTACAATCCTGAACTTTAAAATGTGTTTATAAAGTATACAAATTTCGTGAAACAAGATAAACAACATTTCACATTTATAATATTAGTAAGGATAGTATGGTAGTCCGCCTGTCTAGTTACAATCCTGAACTTTAAAATGTGTTTATAAAGTATACAAATTTCGTGAAACAAGATAAACAACACTTTTTATCAATGCTTACTAAAAGCAATTCACGTCTAACGAAGCGAACTATGGTTCCAAGACTCCAAGATGGGAAGAGACATGATCGTCTTGGCTTTGAGAATTCGTTCTGGGCATATTCCGTTGAATAAATTTAACTATTTAACGAAGAGAAGCGATAACAGTAACTGCGAAATTTGCCATCAAGAAGATGTGTATGTAAGATATGTGTGTGAGGCTAATATTTAAGCGTACTGGTCGACATTCGACCATAGTACATTGATTTTTTTAAGTTTGAATTCTATTAGGGTTAATATCATTGTTGAATGTAGAATGAAAAAGGGTAATTGGATCATAAGAGTAAAATAATACATACAGTCAAGCATAGCAACCTCCTTCACAACCTTTTTTGAAGTCCAGATGTCAAAATGTCTTTTTTATTTACATGTGTGTATATGTTGCTGTGTGTAGTTGAAGCATTAGTGTGAGTAATGCATATTTTATATAAAATAGATTTCTTTCTGCACTTCTCCTCCATATAAACTTTAACTATGCCAAATTTCACGTTCATCCGTTCGCCCAATTCCGTTAAAAAGGGATACAAAGTTTAGGCTTCACGTATTAATATATATGATGTTAAAGCCTTTCATACATCTTCTTTTATAAAATCATCTTTCACTCATTTCACATAGCATTTTAGCAAACTCACTCGGAGGTTTTGCTAAAATACTATGGAACATGCCGACACCCAGTTTATTTAAATTACATTCTTTTATTAAATATAATATAGGCGTTTGTAATCAAATATTTTCACGTCCAGTATTGGAAGCCAAATTAATCTATAATGTGTTGTCCACCATGGTGGTGTCCCTCGGTATAAGGGAAGAAAGTGATTTTAATATTTTGTTTTTCAATTTAGTATTCCGTAAGAGATTATTATATTTTATATAAGTTGTTATTGTATGTAGTATAGACGAGGGTGGCATTTTCGCCTTAAACAAACCCTCGATAAAATAAAAAGATTAAAAAAAAGAAAAAACTTGTTACAGCTACTTTATAAATAAAAACAAATCGTTTAAACATACACGATCTGTTCATCTATGAAACTAGCATATCGGTCACGGTGTACCAACAGCGTGGGATTTTGTAATTATACGATAAAGTGCTCACTTCCTACTCGTTTTACGTAGATACCTATTTTAACCACTAACCTCTTTACAATAGAGTTTATATTTCGGTGAATTTAAATCGTAACTAAACATACTTTAAGAGAGCACGAATAGTATACAGCTATATAAGAAGTTAAAAAAAAAATTGCGAATTTGAGATTTTTTTTATTTGTTACACTTTCACGCCCTAAATACTTAACAGATTATCGTGACTTTTTACTTTTGTTATGTCACGGGTACTGAAAAGGACCTATGGTACCTTTCAATAAAAAAAAACCTACTGTCCGCGAGTGAAAGTCCAAATCCAAATTAACGCGAGCGAAGCCGTGAGCTTAAACTAACTATTATTAGTTATAAACGGAACTTTAATGACTTATTCTATTTTAGTTATCTACTAAATGTCTTAAAGTTGTATTGAACTAAACTAAAACGCAGAGTTTAAAAAAAACAAGTTAAACAGCATTGTAATTTAATGCAGCATAATTAACATTTCATACGTACCACCTGGGAGATATTATCTCTTTATATTCATAGTATAGTAATTGATACCCGTGACTTCGTCTGCGTCGTTTATTATACTAACAATATGTTTTATTTACATAAGAAAAATATAAGAATAAACCGCTTAACCCCATTTCTCGACGAGAAGAAAACACAGTGATTCGCAGTGCCCATAAAATCATAATTTCTTAACTCTAGTACTATATATTAAATGAAAATAACATGATGATACATTTTTTAGACAAGGTCTAATTAGCCTTAGACAACTGTCTAAGAAGTAATACTAAAGAACTTGTTTAAGAAGTAATACTAAAAAAAAATATCGAAATCTATGTAGTAGTTTTTGCATGATACGGTTATAGCGGTACTCCTCTATAATCTTATTTAAATATATAAATATTAACTTTACTGTTATTTACATTTACGAACATATATTAATGCATAAAGAGCTTTTATAGCTATAAATATTTCTAGTTATAGCTTTATTAAGCTTTCATTGCTACTTAAAACTTCAGTACTGTTATATAATATAGATAAGTAGAATATAGTAATTATCTCGTAATTCCAACCCTTTGGTTGTCAAATATCGTCATCGACCAGTGGTACTCAACCTTTTTTAACCGGGGCACAAATACGTTACAGTTATGGTGTCGCGGGCCTTTACTACAAATATTTAGGTATTAAGCAAAAAAAAACGTAATTTCAAATTAACAACTTATTAATGTAGTGAAAAATGGTTGTCCAATAAAACAAGCAATAACCCTTATATCATAAAGAACGCATTGTCGTCGGGTTATTTGTGATCTATTTAATTTACTCGGCGTGCTCATAGCTTTTCTGATGACCACGAAATTTAAAATAATTGAAAATAAAGTATAATCGGTTGGGCTAACTACAAAGAACCGGCGGGCCGCAGGTTGAGTATAGCTGGTCTAAACGATATAGTTTTTTTAAATTTTAACAATAGTAACAATATACGGAGTTAGGTAGTAACAAGAAACGCATAGATCTCATGAAAGTGTAAAACAATGCGTAATTGTATTTTTCATAACCAGCTTGATCGATTTTGATGACTTATTTATATTCGTACTGTCAACTGATGTTGCAGTTCGGGATAATAATTTCTGACAACGTGTACGCAAAATTTCATGAGTCTTTAAGGCGTGAAAAACTAAAGAACAAACACACTCATATTCGCATTTATAATATTAGTATGGTAGTCCGCCTGTTTAGTTACAATCCTGAACTTTAAAATGTGTTTATAAAGTATACAGATTTCGTGAAACAAGATAAACAATACTTTTTACCAATGCTTACTAAAAACAATTCACGTCTAACGAAGCGAACTATGGTTCCAAGACTCCAAGATGGGAAGAGACATGATCGTCTTGGCTTTGAGAATTCGTTCTGGGCATATTCCGTTGAATAAATTTAACTATTTAATGAAGAGAAGCTGATAACAGTAACTGCGAAATTTGCCATCAAGAAGATGTGTATGTAAGATATGTGTGTAAGACAATTATTTAAGTATACTTTTTTTTATTTCTTTTTTATTTATCATTTAATTTAGGGGCTTTAACTCTAGTCATATCAGCCCCATCATAACCTAATTATACTAACTAGTGGGCGGCCAGTGGTCGACATTCGACCATAGTACATTGATTTTTTTAAGTTTGAATTCTATTAGGGTTAATATCATTGTTGAATGTAGAATGAAAAAGGGTAATTGGATCATAAGAGTAAAATAATACATACAGTCAAGCATAGCAACCTCCTTCACAACCTTTTTTGAAGTCCAGATGTCAAAATGTCTTTTTTATTTACATGTGTGTATATGTTGCTGTGTGTAGTTGAAGCATTAGTGTGAGTAATGCATATTTTATATAAAATAGATTTCTTTCTGCACTTCTCCTCCATATAAACTTTAACTATGCCAAATTTCACGTTCATCCGTTCGCCCAATTCCGTTAAAAAGGGATACAAAGTTTAGGCTTCACGTATTAATATATATGATGTTAAAGCCTTTCATACATCTTCTTTTATAAAATCATCTTTCACTCATTTCACATAGCATTTTAGCAAACTCACTCGGAGGTTTTGCTAAAATACTATGGAACATGCCGACACCCAGTTTATTTAAATTACATTCTTTTATTAAATATAATATAGGCGTTTGTAATCAAATATTTTCACGTCCAGTATTGGAAGCCAAATTAATCTATAATGTGTTGTCCACCATGGTGGTGTCCCTCGGTATAAGGGAAGAAAGTGATTTTAATATTTTGTTTTTCAATTTAGTATTCCGTAAGAGATTATTATATTTTATATAAGTTGTTATTGTATGTAGTATAGACGAGGGTGGCATTTTCGCTTTAAACAAACCTTCGATAAAATAAAAAGAGAAAAAAAAAAGAAAAAACTTGTTACAGCTACTTTATAAATAAAAACAAATCGTTTAAACATACACGATCTGTTCATCTATGAAACTAGCATATCGGTCACGGTGTACCAACAGCGTGGGATTTTGTAATTATACGATAAAGTGCTCACTTCCTACTCGTTTTACGTAGATACCTATTTTAACCACTAACCTCTTTACAATAGAGTTTATATTTCGGTGAATTTAAATCGTAACTAAACATACTTTAAGAGAGCACGAATAGTATACAGCTATATAAGAAGTTAAAAAAAAAATTGCGAATTTGAGATTTTTTTTATTTGTTACACTTTCACGCCCTAAATACTTAACAGATTATCGTGACTTTTTACTTTTGTTATGTCACGGGTACTGAAAAGGACCTATGGTACCTTTCAATAAAAAAAAACCTACTGTCCGCGAGTGAAAGTCCAAATCCAAATTAACGCGAGCGAAGCCGTGAGCTTAAACTAACTATTATTAGTTATAAACGGAACTTTAATGACTTATTCTATTTTAGTTATCTACTAAATGTCTTAAAGTTGTATTGAACTAAACTAAAACGCAGAGTTTAAAAAAAACAAGTTAAACAGCATTGTAATTTAATGCAGCATAATTAACATTTCATACGTACCACCTGGGAGATATTATCTCTTTACATTTATAGTATACTAATTGATACCCGTGACTTCGTCTGCGTCGTTTATTATACTAACAATATGTTTTATTTACATAAGAAAAATATAAGAATAAACCGCTTAACCCCATTTCTCGACGAGAAGAAAACACAGTGATTCGCAGTGCCCATAAAATCATAATTTCTTAACTCTAGTACTATATATTAAATGAAAATAACATGATGATACATTTTTTAGACAAGGTCTAATTAGCCTTAGACAACTGTCTAAGAAGTAATACTAAAGAACTTGTTTAAGAAGTAATACTAAAAAAAAATATCGAAATCTATGTAGTAGTTTTTGCATGATACGGTTATAGCGGTACACCTCTATAATCTTATTTAAATATATAAATATTAACTTTACTGTTATTTACATTTACGAACATATATTAATGCATAAAGAGCTTTTATAGCTATAAATATTTCTAGTTATAGCTTTATTAAGCTTTCATTGCTACTTAAAACTTCAGTACTGTTATATAATATAGATAAGTAGAATATAGTAATTATCTTGTAATTTCAACCCTTTGGTTGTCAAATATCTTCTTCGACCAGTGGTACTCAACCTTTTTTTAACCGGGCCACAAACACGTTTCAGTTATGGTGTCGCGGGCCTTTACTATAAATATTTAGGTATTAAGCAAAAAAAAACATAATTTCAAATTAACAACGTATTAATGTAGTGAAAAATGGTTGTCCAATAAAACAAGCTATAAAGAACGCATTGCCGTCGGGTTATTTGTGATCTATTTAATTTACTCAGCGTGCTCATAGCTTTTTTGATGAGCACGAAATTTAAATATAATTGAAAATAAACTATAATCGGGTGGGCCAACTACAAAGAACCGGCGGGCCGCAGGTTGAGTATAGCTGGTCTAAACGATATAGTTTTTTTAAATTTTAACAATGCGTATTATTTTTTATAACCAGCTTCATCGATTTTGATGACTTATTTATATTCATACCGTCAACTGATGTTGCAGTTCCGGATAATAATAGTCTTTTTTTTATTGTAGCACAGCAAAGTGACTGCGCTGTGCCTGATGGTGAGCACAGTACAATCCAAAAACAATGGCGACTACCGAGAGATGCGTTATCCCTCGCCGGTCGCCGCTGTCATGCCGGCCTGCGTGAGCGAACAACCTCCGTCCGTGTCCAGAGGTGACCAGTGTTAATCATGTCACTGGTACCCGAGCCACGGTGAAAATCATTCACTACTGGATATGCACGAGCTGATCCCGAAACGCGACGCGCAGAACGAATTAATATATTATAGATAAGGCCGTGTATGGAGTATTGCTGCCACCTTTGGGACGGGTCTGCTAAATACCAGTTAGCCTTGCTGGACTCCGTCGATCACAGAGCTCGAAGACTTGTCGGTAACGAATCACTGTTAGCAGCCAAACTGCAAACACTGGAACATCGGCGTAGGGTCTCTTGCCTTGTATTATTCTATCGGCTACACTTTGGGGAATGTGCACAAGATCTGCACCAACTAATTCCACTGTCTCCGTTTCATCTTAGGATTACCAGACGCCGTACGGGGCTCCACTCATTCGCGGTTGACATACCATTCATCCGGACGAAGTGCTTTGCATCTTCATTTATTATGAGAACCGCGAAGGAGTGGAATACGCTGCCTGCGTCTGTTTTTCCTGAAGTATCTTTCCATCAGGTGTGACAGAGGTCAAGCGTCACACAGTCTATTATAAAAAATATATATATATTACGGGTTTTTTCGCTACATGCATGGTGGTCGTGACCCAGTCGGGCTTTAAAACCCTACCACCCAGCAAAACCCGCATTCTAAAGATGTTGTTAGTCTATTAAAATAAATGATTAGTGTAATGCATTATTTCTACATAATATATACATTTCATAAGAGCGTAAATCTAACGTTATAGCTTTTTAAGTATATAACTTGTCTATACTTTTTAGGTTTTTGTGAAAATGTTGCAAATATCTAGGATTTAGTAATAAAATACATTTCAATAATTTTAACAGATGTCTGTATGTTTGTTCGGACACGCGTCACTGCTAAAGTACTACATTCACGATAAATCTTTTCATCATTTTTCAGAAATCATGAAACATATCCTGGGGTAATATTTAGTCTTTGTTTCATTAAAATCGGTCCACTCTGTCAAAAATTATTGTAATTTGAACGTCAGCACGAGTATAATGTATAATATACTAGCCTTTCCCACTCTGACAATAAAAAAAACCTTGACAAATTATATACCTAAACGTTCCATCTACTGGTGAAAACCGTATGAAAATCCGTTCAGTAGTTTTTGAGTTTATCACGAACGGGCAGACAGATGTGGCAAAGGAATTTGTTTTATCATATGTAGTCACAAATAATATCTGAAACACAGACCAAACGAAAGACTTTTTCTTACATTAAGCATGCGGAAGAAGCCGCGGGCACAGCTAGTCCTGTCTAATATTATAAATACGAATGTGAGTTTGTTTATTTGTTACGTTTTCACGGCTCAACTACTCCACCGATTCACGATTTTTTTAATACAAGGTTACTAGGAGTAAAAAGAAGAACAGAGGGTACATTTTGTTCAGGAAAAATGGGCTGGTCCAACATTCATTAACGCTAGCGAAGATTATAGAAGAATTTATTGTAAATTAACACAACAGCGTAATTTATTATTAACGTATAGCAGAGGTTCCCAAAGTGCGTCGTACAAAGAAAAGGGGTGCGTTGGGAGGCACTACTCTAACCTTTCTCCAGTAGCTTAACTTATTTCTTGCGGGTACATAAACATAAACCATTAAATTCCCGGCACACGGTGATCCATATTATGAATATTTTAATATTTGTTCCTATCTATCTATTATCATTGTACGTATTTTTAGCGTTAGTATATCGACTAGATTGTTGGGTTAGGGAGCCGCGATCGAAACACCAAACTCGAATCGCCGCGATCTGAAAAAGTTTGAGAACCCCTGACATATAGTATTAATTAAACTCCGTCCATGTGGCATCACTGCCAGTTAAGGTTAAAAAAGGAACATAATTTGTATCAGTGCCCTGTTTAAGGTATAGAATCATTGTAACAACCCTATAATGGGCTTTTCGCAGTTTTAACACCCAATTTTCGCACTTCACCGCTTGTGCGCTATATAATTCGTCGTAATTAGTAGCAATCGGGACATGAATAATTATCAGTCATATAGCGGCATCCAAAGAATAAGCGGCAAGAGAACCGCTTCCAAAAAATTCTGAAGACGTTAAACTGCACTAAATATGTTGATTTCCAATAAATACCATGATAGTTTTGCAGGTGAAGGATTGAATTTTCGGTATCGCGTGCGGTGTGGAGTTATTTTTGCGGCTGCAAATTAATTTTTGCCGGAATAGCCCGAGGCGTCGAGTGCCGTCGGGGTAACAGTGGCTGTCAACTAACAGCGCTTGTCGTAAAATTGACGGAGATGTTAAAGTGTGGGGAAATTTATTAGAATTAACTGTGAATTAAGCGAGAACAAGTTAATAGGCGCCTTAAGTACCGTCAAAGGAAATATCAGTAAATGGAATAAAAAAATATTTTCTTCGTAACAATTATGTTTATAATTTTGGCAAGTTACAGTTAATCATAATAATTTAAGAGTTCATATACTGATTAATATTATTTTATTGCCACGGGATATTCTTTTTTTTAATTTATTTCATTTTAGGGGCTTTTGTTCCACCGAACATATCAGCACTATTGTTCCCCAATCTTTCTAGCTCCATCAGGAGAGTCGCTGATGAGGTATCACTACTAATTCATACAGCATCTTAGCTTCATCTGAACAGGGTTCAGCCAAGACATAGGCATACATAGGTATATTCTAGCATTCGTTTCCTGTATCGTATCAGTAGTATAATGGAAAAACTTCTTTTAAAAATAAATATTGGAAAAGTAATAAATAAGGATGCTTTGTGATAGAGTACTAGTTAGTCCTACTATTCAAAATCAAATCAAAATCAATTATTGAATCAACAAGTATCGAAATCAGTGCGTGCGTAATGACTGTGCAATGTGCATAATCATTAGTTTGATGTTTGAGGTGGCCCTCCGGCGCTCTCAGTGACCGAACGATACGCAACAATACAAGCACTGTTACTTCACGTTGGTTTTCTGTGAGAGGGTGGGTGGTACTACGCGAGCCGACCCATTCATGCTAAACCAGTAATATCTTCAACGTGGCTCTACCACTTACGTACGGTATATATATATATAAACAAAGAATATGAAAACAAGAAAAAAAATTATGTTAAATAAGTAGGTATTTCAGATCGATATATATGACTTGGCCACTTTAGGGTATAAGCCTCCACGATTTGCCTCCATTTTTCCCTGTCGTTAGCTGTTTTTATCCAGTCTCTTCCTGCCAATTGAAGAATATCATCTATCCATCGAGCTTTTGGTCTGCTCCTTTGTCTTTTGCCTTCCGGACCTGTCCATTTTGTTACTCGTTTTGGCCACCTTTCTTCAGAGGAACGGGCGATGTGTCGTGCCCATTCCCACTTCAATCGCTTTGCGTGTTGTAATGTGTTTGGTTTTGTGTCTGATTTTTTCACTATTGACTTTGTCGATGGTCTTGTTGCCGAAGATACTCCTCTCCATAGCTCGTTGATAGGTACGTATTTTTGACAAGGTGTTTTTGTTGAACATTCAGGTTTGGGCATCGTACTATAAACAGGTTAATAGACCTTGAACCTATCGCTTTTTCTTTTTTCTTTAGTTTAATTGAAAGTTTTAATTTTAATATTTCTATATCCATATATAGAATCAGTTCGGTAGCTTGGGCGTAAAACAAACAAACTTAGAATCAGAATGTTTAGTTCCAAACAAAATGTTGAAATTATATCCTTATATTTATCGTTAATATATTATTTATATATCACTAGTGGGCCTGGCGGACGTTGTACCGTCCTGATAAAAAAAAACTTGACAAATTATATCTAAACCTTCGTAATGAGTCACTTTATCTACTGGTGAAAACCGCATCAAAATCCGTCCAGTGGTTTTTAAGTATATCACGAACAGACAGACAGACGTTGCAGATGACTTTATTTTATATCGTGTAGTGATATATAATTAAAAATGTAACTTTTTTTGGATATCAAAAGTATCTTTATTATATTTTTTGAAAAATGAGTATGTGCATTTTTTTTATTGTAGCTCAGCAAAATGACTGCACTGTGCCTGATGGTAAGTACAGTACAATCCAAAAACAATGGCGACCCCCGAGCGACACACTATCCATCGCTGGTCGCCGCTGTCATGCCGGCCTGCGAAAAGCTGGATATGCACAGGCTGATCCCGAAACGCGACCCACAAAAGCGAATCACTATGACGGGCTTTTTCGCCATGTACATGGTGGTTGCGACCCAGTCAGGCTGTAAAACCCTATCCCCCGCTTTCGCCATTACCTCGTTCGTCAGCAGGGTACACCACGTGCAGGTGAGGTTGACTTGGATGTCTCAAGTCTTAGATGTTATTTGACCTCTCTTACACCTCCACAATGCTTGTTTGCTTTCCTTCATTATTACTTTATAACAACAAATTTTCCATAGGAATTGTCTTTTCGTAGAAATCTCATCAATTATCCATAAACAGTACCTGCCGAAATTACCCCAACACAATATTTTCTACTCCCGCATTGTTACCGAAATCCTGAATCCTTAAATATTATCTCGAAGTAATTACACTGTCATCACCAATTTAATTTCTCATTACTTATAAACCGAGTTATAATGAAAAAATATTTCGCTACTGGCAAATAAGAATTGACGTGAACCGTGACACAGTATATTGATGGACAGTATGTAATCTATATACTTATATATAATGAAAATACTGTCTCTTGGAGACTCAATTACGGTAAAACTACTGAACGTATCGACATAGAACTATGACCATTCGATGAGACATTTTGCCTAGAAAATCACAAGGTCACATTTTTTTTTTATTCGATTAACCTGTTGTAATTTTTTTATTATTTGAATGTTCAACGAAGTCCGCGGAATCAGCTAAATGTAGATAAGTGTCATTTTTATTTTATACTAATAAAGGTATTATTACGCTAAGCTTCCTTATGTACTCGCTTTAATGCTTCAATTATCAGTCATTAATCTTAATATTTGATATAATATCAATAAAGTTTATTTATTAAACAATATATTAAATAACATTTCATAATTATCTAGAATTTGTTCTAATAATAAGAATTACATCCATTAGTCCTTGATTTAACATCTGCTCAGTTGTGCCTTATATGAATACTAGCGGTCCCGGCAGCCGTTGTCCTGCCTTGATAATAAAAAAAATCTAAAATTCAACCGCAGTACCACCTACTGGTTCCAATTGTCTAAAGCACTCTCAGATCCATTCAAACACGCACACAGAATTTCATCAAAATCGGTCCAACCGTTTAGGAGGAGTTCAGTGACATACACACGTACAGAAGAAATTTATATATAAAGATATATGAAGGTATGCATACGTGTATCATTAAGTAGTTATGTAGTTAGCTTAATTTACATAGTTTAGTTCTATTCGCGTTATATCCAAGCTGAGTTTTGGCCACTCTGCCACCCTTGAGCTTGTTACCATTCGGCTGAGTGCACTAAGCGCTCGCCTAAAAGTCAGGTGAAGCTGTAAAGGCCTGTGAGGCCAACGGAGTTTAGTCAGTTCGGAAAAAAAACTTAGTGCATCTTTCTCTTTCAGACAGTCCTACAGTGTGGTATCTGTGTCGGATATTACATCGAAATATGATGGTACAGTCGGTGACAGAAGTAATAAATTCTTCCATTGCAAACATATAATTTATTATTTTAACTTATTGCACCATTAAATAACACATGCTATCGTCGACCTAACATTAATATTAATCCAGCTGCTGGCCGACTGCTTAAAATCTTACAACATGCTTACAAATGAAAGTGGAAGAGTTTTTTTTTGTTTTCCCTTATTGAACTGAAACATTTGAGAAAAATTATCCAACACAAAATACATACAAGAGTTGTTGAGCTATGTATGCTTAGTACACATATATGTTTCAATAACTCATATAAATATGAATATGTAGCTAAGCTTAGGTTAGTTCAGATAGGTCGCGAATTGCATGAATCAGACAACAGTCCAAGCCGAGGTGTGCTGCGCACCCTTGAGCTAGTTGTCAAAATAAAATCGGCTGAGTGCCTTAAACGCTTGCCTTTGCAGTCCGGTGAAGCTGTTAAGACCTTGTTAGGGCAATAGCGTAGTCAGTTCAAAAAAAAAATCTGGCCGACTGCTCATCCATACACCCTAAAAATTAGCAAGATAGAGATGAATATAAAGTTCTCGAAATCAAGAATACGCTAGTCTTTTTACTTCAATTTTACGAGTACACATAAGGGCTTCGTTCAGGGTTATGATATGGGGCTTTTCAAAAAGATATTGAAACACCCACTTCCAGGTCAGCAATACAATAGTGACGCACTATGTTGTACGCAGACGATGGTAACCATTTAACATGAGATGAACCGTCTGCCTGTTTCCTGACCTTTGATATTAAAAAGTAAAAGCGGTGCTAAAATACTTGTTAATTAGTTAAAGGTTCAGATACATAGAACCGATAACTTTTTGAAGTTATACTTCGTTTGGCGCGTTAGGGAAGAATGATGCGAGTAAATTTTTACGATGCGTGCGCACACCGTCACGTAAAACCGACACCCTGAAGTTAGCTATAGTCAATATTTTGTTTCTTTGTATTAAAACTTTCAATGTATTAAATACCTTTGTTCTATTGTTGGTGTCGTTTTTTCTACAAACGTAGAATAAGGCGAAAGATAACATTTTTGAAAAGATTTTTATCTTGTTACGCCAAAGAATTATAACTTCTAACGCGTGTACATAAGTACACACACACATTTTAAAAAAATAATTAAATATTCAAATCACTATCAATTCTAACACCCTACTGTTCTTACATTACTCCGTCTTGTTTAAATAATTGGTAATAATGACGGCCGTAGGGTGCCGAATTGATCGTGATTACGCACCCGTTCATGAACAAATTACATATACGTAAATAATGAGTTACGTCAAACACGAGTACATGATGAGACAGTACTTACACTTTAATGTGATCACCGGAGTATCATTTGAGAATTTTAAATGAGAAATTAGAATCTGATTCAATAATGATTATGGTTCATTTGGCCATAATATTTAGTTGTCCACCTGCGTGGTCCTACCGTAATGATACGTCATTGAAGTCTTTGGGCAATTTTTATGCGAATTTTGGACAATCCTGCGCATTATTTCATCGCAGATCTATATAAATGATAAAGATCTGGCGTTGTGCGCGCGTTATGGAAAAACTACTATATAGTTTTCGATGTTTTTTTTTATAGTAAAAGGTCTTTTTTTTTCGAACTGACTATGCTATTGACCTATCTCGGTCTTAACAGCTTCACCGGACTACTAAGGCGAGCGCTTAAGGCACTCAACCGATTTTATTTGACAGCTAGCTCAAGGGTGCACGGCACACCTCGGTTTGGGCTGTTGCCTGATACATGCAATTCGCGACCTATCTGAGCTAACCTAAGCTAAACTAACTATTCATACATATATAAGTTGTTGAAACATATATGTGTACCAGGCATACATACTTTTTCTAAACTATTTCAGTTTGATAAGGGAAAAGTGAAAAGTCCTTTAGTCGCGTTAAGTGATTTATTGGTATGGGGAATAACATATACGTTCACGTCACCGATGACCTCGACATGCTTGTGACGTATTGTACTTGCGTTAGACTAGTGACGCGGGGTATATAGTGACCTGTGTACCTGTAATATTGACATTTTATATTAAGCTTGTGTAGCCCACCATATGCTTCATTAATTAATAGACTATATAAAAATGTGTATATTATTGTTCGGAGTGCCAATAGATATGAAAACCCGACTGGTGTTAATAATTTAAATATCGAAATTATCAAATTTAAATCATTTAGATACTATAATTGATTTAATAATTGAAAAAATAGCACAATTTTTTTTTATCATAAGACGCAAACGAACAGGTGTGTCACCTGATGTTAAGTGATTAGCACCGTCCATAGACATTTGCAACACCAGGGGAGTCGCAAGTGCGTTGCCAGCCTAGGTTGGGAGGAGGAGCAAAGGAAAGGGGAAGGGGAAGGGAGGTGGGTGGCGCTCTCACTGACCGAACGAAAAGCAACAATGCAAGCACTGTTACTTCACGTCGGTGTTCTGTGAGAGGGTGGTACTACCCCGGACGAGCTGACCCATTAATGCTGAAATCAGTAATAACTTCAGCGTGGCTCTACCACCATCAAAACTTACTACATTGTTTTGAGTGTCTACTTCTTCTCGGCACTCCTTATGACTGCCTCATCTTACCTTTCAGTTTTATGTCCAAGATACTTAAAGCTTTTAAGTAAAAAAAATACATTTTCATTAAATACAAGTTAATTAACGTTTTTTATAAAATACTATGCGTATAGCGATGTATGTTTTGGTGTAATAGAGTAGTGGGGCCAGCGATATAGTATGCATGCGCAGAGGAGGTCAAGTAACCGGGTAACTAAAATAAAGAAAGGTTGAAAGCAATGTATATTTTTATTTATAAGATTATTCAAGCAATTGCACTTAAGAGCCAATCCCCTTTAGGTTCAGCATATTTGCCATCGCAGATCTCATAGTCTTTTAACATTAGGTGAGATTGTATTGAGACGCTTTATTTTCTTATATTTATGGATTATAAAAAACTAGTAGGCCCGGCAGACGTTGTACCACCGTGATTATAAAAAAAACTTGACAAATTATATACAAAAACCTTCCCCATGAATCACTTTATCTACCGGTGAAAACCGCATGAAAATCCGTTAAGTAGTTTTTGAGTTTATCGCGAACAGACTGACACACACCGTAGAGGAATTTGTTTTATACTATGTACCTAAACTTACCTAATATGAAAGAAGCGAATGTGAGTTTGTTTATTACGCTTTCACGCCTTAATTACTCAACCGGTTATCACGGAAGACTTTTATGATCATCGAAAAATTAACACAAACTAAGTCGCGAGCAAAAGTTAGTTAATTCACTATATGCCGCTACTTTTGGCGCCCGAGCCAAGGTGCGTTGCGTGCCGGTGCGTGTAAAAATACGATCCAATAAAAAAAGCCCTATAGTTAAAAATCTGTCACCAAGCAACTTGTGCAACTTCGAATGCGACTTCCAACAAGGTTGCGTTAAACATTTAACGTGACCATGGAGGGGGCATGAAAGCACTGTTGCCTTAAACGTTCAACGTTACTGGGGAGGGGGGAATAGAAAGAGACAAAGCGAGAAAAATAATCAAACATTTCGTATCTTACTTTAGTTACCATAAGTGCTTTAATAATAAGTGTATAATAAGTGCTTTGTTGCGTTTCGTTCGGTCAGTGAGAGCGCCGGAGACCCACCATCTCTTCCCTTCCTCTATCCCCTCCCCTAACCCTTCCTCCCCGCACCCCAACACAGGCTGGCAACGCACTTGCGACTCCCTTGGTGTTGCTATGGACGACGGTGATCGCTTAACACCAGGTGACCCACCTGTTCGTTTGCCTCCTATAATATAAAAAAAAATCCCATTGTAAATGTTATAGATCGATCGATCGATGCGATCAATTGTGAATTGTAAACAATGTTAATAAAGTATGTCTTAAAGGAACAATATGATTTCACTATAAATCAATTTCTAACCCTTCCTATTTTCATTTCCACATTACGAAATTTCACTTCTTCCGCGCGGAGGGACTCCACGCACTATTTTTCCTATGTTATCTGTGACATCCTTTTTTTATTTATGATGGCACGAGTGAGAAAGTGTTTGTGTCAACAATTAATTTCAATAAACCTGGCAACTGCACTTGAGAACCAGTCTTCCTCTAAGCTTAGCGTATTTACCATTTTAGATCATTCATTTGATGTCAGTTGAGATTTTGGTCAAAACATTAAAACCATGAAAAAAAAACAAACAATAAAGTATAGAAAAGATACAGAACCCTTTGCCCTATCAAGGAATATGCGCGTGACATTAGACTTTTTCCTACAGGCGCAACTTAGTATAACGTACTTAATTAGAGCTTTCATATTAACCACCGTCTCATTACATGAACATTTTGCACACATCACACGACAGATGAAATGTACCCGTTTCAATGTATACACCTTCGTATATACAAATGGATGTTAGTATATCTGAGATGAACAAACTTCAACACCGAGTTTTTTTTATATCATAGGGGTAAACGAACAGGTGAGTCACTTGGTGTTAAGGGGTCACCTGATGTTAAGGGGTCACCCGTCCATAGACAACTGCAACACCAAGGGAGTCGCAAGTGCGTTGCCAGCCTGTGTTGGGGGGGGACGCAACAATGCAAGCACTGTTACTTTACGTAAAAGGGTGGTAGTATCCCGGGCGCGACGAGCTATTCATGCTGAAACCAGTAATAGCTTCAGCGTGGCTCTACCACCTTCAAAAATTATTATTAGAGTTGGAATAGTTGTCATACTTGCATCTATTTTTTTTTTTATGTTTTTACTATATGTCGCCTATAGGCGGTGCGAAGCTTTTTGTTGTTATTAGCTTTTATACTACCGCAACGTGTACAAGGCGGGTTCGCACGAATACAATGGTGTTAAAGAGTAACAAATTATTATCCGTTGCACTGTTCCACATAAATTGAACATCGCAAGGGCAAATAGACTAATCAATCATTCGGTGATAATAAAAGATGGATACTGTATTCAGCTATACGATTAAATAAAAACAAAAGATAAGACACTATTTGAATTCATTAACAGAAGTGTACTTTAAAGAGGACGAAGTCGCGGTGTTTTTTTAATAACATTTACATTTATGACTATTTATAGGCGACAACTCTAATACTGTAAATGTGAATATCAGTCTGTGGTAATGGTGGTAGAGCCGCGCTGAAACTATTACTGGTTTCAGCATAAATGGTTCGGCTCGCCCGGGGTAGTACCACCCTCTCATAGAAAACCGACGTGAAGTAACCGTGTTTGCACTGTTGCGTTTCGTTCGGTCAGTGAGAGCATTTTTAACCCGCAGATTTTAACACGTTTATAAAGGACCCTAGTTGGTTTTACATTACATTGAAATTTATTTGAATTTGATCTTTGTTCCATCTGAATTAGAATTTAAACTGTGTTCTTTTTTTTTTAATTATTTATAGTGTGAATTATTTAAATTTCATAACCTGTGAATTGAAATTATCATTAGCCACTCTCTCACATCTATTGGCAATCGGAATCATAATGATATACTTAACTTATCAAACATATGATGGGTTACACGATCTCAAAACAAAATATTACTATTACATGTACACAGCTTATCCGATACGAAATATATTTAAGAGTTGTTGAGGTATGTATGCTTGGTACACATATATGTTTCAACAACTCATATATGTATGAATAGTTAGCTTAGCTTAGCTTACATAGGTCGCGAATTGCATGTATCATGCAACAGCCAAAGCCGAGGTGTGCTGCGCACCCTTGAGCTAGTTGTCAAAATAAAATCGGCTGAGTGCCTTAAGCGCTTGCCTTAGTAGTCCGGTGAAGCTGTTAAGACCTTGCTAGTTCAAAGGCGTAGTCAGTTCGAAAAAAAAACATGTACACAGGCCGTTATACTACGCGTTGCTAGGTTGACGCAAGTCGGTCACACTTGCTAGCATGTCATCACGCGAAATTATAAATATTACTCAAAAAATACCGCTCAACGCGTCTAAAGAAGTTTATACAATATTTGTACATTATACAGACAATTCTTCCATGTGTACAGATATTGCGTCACCATGTTAATACCAAGATAAAATCACTTAATGACTGAAATAAATAAAGGTCAAGATAAGGTGGCTAAGTGAAACGATAACGGAGTAAATGGTCTTTAAAAAGGTGAAAATTGCACGAAGATGAATCGAGCGGCAATGGGGTGGTCTCACTGTGTGGCGGGTATATGCAAATGCGCCGACTGTGCCGGACCTATCTATATCTCTGTTGCAACACGAGCCGCGCGCTTCACACCGCCTCGCGTTCGCGTAATGGCGACCTGTGTAATTGAGACAGAATGTTTTAATTAACACATGATTGCTTACTCAGGTACATCGGCGTCGGCTTAACACTGCTCAATGATCGTATGAAGGATAACGTATGAATATTTACAAAAGTTCTTTATAAATGGAATCATAATGCCCTAATAACATGTGATCGCAAATACGCCGTGACGTTTTTTCGCAATTTTGCATTTCTGAAACGTTCTTTGTTAAGGATGAGGTAGTATATAATTGTAAATGAATTTTTGCGTTTATGAATTATTATTTAACTAGCAGGCCCGGCAGACGTTGTCCCGCCATGATTATAAAAAAAAATCCTTGACAAATTATATACTAAAACTTTCCCCATGAATCACTTTATCTATTAGTGAAAACCGCATGAAAATCCGTTTAGTAGTTTTTGAGATTATCGCGAACAGACAAACAGACAGACGCGGTAAGGAACTTTGTTTTATACTATGTAACGGTCTAAACATATAATAAGAATGTAAATGTAACGTGTCTGATATTTTTGTAAAAAAAATTGTTGTCGGTATCTAGGAATAAGTAATAGAATACATTTCAATCAATTTTAGAAATGTCTGTCTGTGAAAACCGTATGGAAATCCGTTCAGTAGTTATTGAGTTTAACGCGAACAGACAGACAGACAGACGCGGTAGGAGACTTTTTAATGATAAGCCGTTTACTATTTGTTTACAATGCGCTTTTTAATTCTGTCTGTGTATGAGGATACTATTTTTTTAATAACACATCACTGCCTCTGTTTCTAAAGACAGTATAAAAACCAGAGGCGAGAAACCCAGAGATAAATAATCTATCGACATATGTAAATACTTTTTCAAGTTACGATTAAAGGGCTTAATATTAGAATAGGCTAACACACTGGTCATGTGACTGTTCTATAGCTTCATGGTACGGCAAAAATAACACAAAAAAAAACTATTTTATGACTGCCTATGCAAGAGCGTAGAAGCAGCGCTATTTTAGATGTATATCGATTTTTTTTATAGCAAGGGTAACTGATACTCTCGGTTTTATCTGTATTGTCTAAACAATATATTTTTAGATACGGAAAAAAGTAAAAATAAAACAATTTAAGCAAAACCTCGTACTGTTTATAAAAATCGAAGCCCTTTGAAACTGTAACTTAAATGAAGTTATCTTAATACATTGTTTAGATGATAACCAAGTCTCTAAGAAGTAAAGCCAAAATTGAACGAAATCTATTGGTTAGTTTTTGCGTGATTTATGTAATTTTACTTATATAAAACTAAAAATAATTAGTGAGATCTTGATTTAATACAGAATTATTGCTCAAAAACATTACTTTATAGATTTTCTCTGGCGTACGCATACGACCGTGTAGGCGGAGTTAAAAAACGCAAAAAAAAACCAAATTCAAGATGGTCGCCAATACCTATAATGACCATAAAATAACACCCATTACTTGGATCAGCAGATAATCATATTCGGATTCAGGTAGTTATTTAAGATTTAGCTTTATTTTTGGCAACCAATCTTTTAGATTATTACTGCCATTGTCGAGTAGTTAATAGTATTACAGGTTCTTCTTCCATTCCATTTTTGGCAACCAGTCTTCTAGTAGACTATTAATACCATTGTCAAGTGAGTATCGATATTACAAGTTTCTTGATATAATTTCAATGAACTAACAAGATGGTGGCCATTTTGTTAGAACTTTCCATGGAGTTTTTGTGGCATCTCAGAATTCATGGTCCGTGGTATTATTTTCCATTCACTTCACTTATGCACAATAAACAAACTATATTACATAAAACACCACCAATTTTACACAATATAGAGTCAAGTAACAGAAGATTATGAATAAAATATAAAATCCACTACATGACAGACCAAAATTCCGCCAAAAACTCCTATTTATGATTTTATTTTGCACACTTCACCGAATTATAGTATATATATAAGATACAGATAGAAACATAGATGTAGTCTGTAGTTTTTAATTTCATAAATTTATACATTGTCTGTTTTGCGTTTTTGCTCTGTATTCTGTTGTATAATCTGTGGTTCTGTGGTGAAGTACACTCAGTATTGTTTTGCAATGGGTAGCATTGGCTTTAATAGATACGAAAGTGGGAGTTTTTGGCGGGATCTTGTAACGTCATGTAGTATATATATATGTTTTATATTTTATTCATAATCTTGTATTATTTGATTCTATATTTTGTAAAATTGATGGTGTTTTACGTAATATAAGTGAAGTGGATGGGAAATCATACCACGCATCATGAATTCTAACTAGCCACAAAAATTACCTGTAAAATTCTAACAAGACGGCTACCATATTGTTAGAATATTGAAATGATCGCAAGAAACTTGCATTACCTACTCGAAAATAACAGTAATATCTAGTAGAAACGTGGTTGCCAAAAAAACTAAAAAAAATACAAAACTGAATCTGTTTTTTCATGCAACTTTGCATAGATGTAGTCAGAGGTACAAAAGAAGACGTACGGTACATTTCTTCCAACAAATAAGTAGTTTTACTGAGAGATAGGTGAAATTGACTAGAACTCACCAGCGCAGAAACACTAGTAATACATATATTTGACAAAATTTACTATAGTCAGAAAAAATATAATAAAAATAAAATTCCTTTTTTAACAGAAACTTATTTTACAAAGCATAAAATGTATATGCTGATCCTCGCACTAGGAGATACATCCTGTATCGCGGGTTACATTTATTGAAATATCTTATAATTTCAAAGTTAATTTCAATATCAATCACCTTAATACAAAAAACCGACGTGAAGTAATAGTGCTTCCATTATTGCGTTTCGTTCGGTCAGTGAGAGCGCCGGAGACATCACTACCCTACCCCCTCCACTGCTCCCCCCAAACGCAGGCTGGCAATGCACTTGCGACTCTACTGATGTTACTAGTAGGCACGGCGATGATCACTTAACATCAGGTGACCCGACTGTTCGTTTTTCTCTTATTGATGTAGGCGATACTTTGCACTTCTGCAAAGTACCATTGAATCAATTACTCATAATATCGATACGACAAATCCGTTAGAATAAAGAACGAAAATCGCAGTCAAGTCACAAAAGGACGTAAAAGAAATGCCAGAAAATAAAGTCAGTGAGTCGATCGAGATAAAGAGCGGTCGCACAGCGCGCGCGAAAATACAAGTAGCTTAATTGAGAGCTGACCCGTGGGAGGTCCCCAGCTCGGTTTTATGCTAATCAATTCACAACTAGTTTGTTTTTTACCAAACGCCGGTGGACGCGTTCCTTTTGCCCTTTTATTTGGGTTCCTTGAAACGATTCATTTTTACGTGTCCCATCGAATGCGTTCAAACAATATATCAGTTACATTGTATGCATTTAGTTCCTCTAATGTTTAGTACTTATGATTCAGTCCGTCATAAATCAGATTTTCAGTGAAATCTAATAATATACAGTGCAAATATACGTATATTCATCGATTTCAGTAAATTAGAAGTTTGTATTTGAATTATCTATACTATAATAAAACTGAAACAACGCCAAATCTATACATTAAATATTTTGTGAAAAATTACATAGTATAAAACAAAGTCCCATATCGCGTCTGTCTGTCTGTCTGTTCGCGATAAACTTAAAAACTACTGAACGGATCTTCGTGCAGTTTTCACCAGTGGATAAAGTAATTCATTAGGAACGTTTTGGTTATATTATCAGGTTTTTTTTATTATCAGGGCGGGACATCGAAAAATACAAAACTGAATCTGTTTTTTCATGCAACTTTGCATAGATGTAGTCAGAGGTACAAAAGAAGACGTACGGTATATTTCTTCCAACAAATAAGTAGTTTTACTGAGAGATAGGTGAAATTGACCAGAACTCACCAGCGCACAAACACTAGTAACACATATATTTGACAAAATTTACCATAGTCAGAAAAAATTAAATTAAAATAAAATTCCTGTTTCAAGAGAAATTTATTTTAAAAGGCACAAGATTAATATGCAGATCCTCCCACTAGGAGATACATCCTGTATCGCGGGTTATATTTATAGAAATAACTTATATTTTCCAAGTTAATTTTAATATCAGAGAATTTCAGAAAAGCTTGTTCTTTAATATGAAGATATATTATGCCCTTCCAAACAGGATTTAGAATACCTGGTAGCCGGTTATCTAGAATAAAATCGCAAGGCACTTTAAAACAAGATATACATAGCTCTTAACTCTTAACACTAAATTCTTTGCTAACTCGATAGATAAGAAAAAAATTTACATAAAATAAAATATGAAACATTATCATTGTAATAAAATATGTATAAGATTTTCCGTAAATACAATTTATTAAAAAAATCACTATCATAATCTAAATAGTCATCTATAATCTAGAAAATAAATATCTGGGATATAGCAGCATTTTCATCTATTTGTTTGTATTTTAGGATTTAATTTAATAAGAACTTCAATGGTTTTTATGTAATTCTACACAATGAATGTATTAACTATTAATAACATTTTTAGATATGACAAAATATAAGGAATAGAATTGCAGGGTGTGTCGTAACGACACACGATAGAAATGTAACTTTTGTATTACAGGGAAATATTTTAATTTGCATTAATCACTTTGGAATAGCATAGATTGCGTTCAGATAACGCCACACCGCTTTTTTTTCACCGAACTGACTATGCCATTGCCCTTAACAGCTTCACCGGACAACTAAGGCGAGCGCTTAAGACACTCAGCCGATTTTATTTGACAACTAGCTCAAGGGTGCACGGCACACCTCGGCTTGGGCTGTTACTTGATACATGCAATACGCGACCTATCTGAGGGCCACGCCGCCTGAACGCAGTACACAAAAGCACGGAAGCACAAAGAAGGAAAGCGAGAAAAGCGTATGTCTCACTGTTCTCTAATACACGAAGGCAAGCGAGACACTGCTCCCACTGTATCCATTCACATATAAAGGTTGCTAATCAGAATTTCAAAGCCCGTAAGAAAATAACGACAGTACGATGTAAATATATCTAATATATATCTCAGTACCACGGAACAACAGTCGTTTGCAGAATCGCAAAACATTCTTCCTGCCGAAGTATTCGACAAACGCTAATCAGAATTTCAAAGCCCGTAAGAAAATAACGACAGTACGATGTAAATATATCTAATATATATCTCAGTACCACGGAACAACAGTCGTTTGCAGAATCGCAAAACATTCTTCCTGCCGAAGTATTCGACAAACGTTGGACAACACTCGCCCCTCCACCGAATGTGCCACAAATACAATAATATACAATCTAAATTTGATATTTTTCATTGTTCTTTAACCTCAATAAAATCTCAATTGGAAAAAATATGTATTAAATTTTTTTAAACTTCATTTTATATATTTTCTCTGAATATTTAAACTTCATTTAAATGTTTGAGCTCTCGTATATTGGTGCACATTAGTTTCACATCTAGTAGGTTACATTAGTAACAACGTTATCGTATCAGTGTCAACAGAATCAAACTCTCATGTAACCAGTTTTGTGAAATAAATAAAAAAAAAAAAACAATTTAAACATAATATACGTGTATATATAAATATGTTAAAAGTTTATTTTCCATATTAAAACAGGTACGGAACCAAGATTGTTGAGAATGGAGTCGGGAATATTTGTTTTTATTAAGAGCGTATAATTTAACCCTGTCGCCGCGGGTTAAGATATCTCGAGAGTGCTCTTTAATCACTGACGGGTTAACGCTGAACTGAAATACCATTCCCAGAACAGAAATGGTTAATTTAATTCATTAACTATCAAAACTTAATGCCTTTGCGGTGGCATTTTATATGATCATTTCGCGTATAACTATACCATATCTTTTACGTTTTTATACTCGGGTTGATTCCTGTTTATTTTAAATATAAAAAAAACGTATTATTGGCTAATTAAATTATATTCTTGTTTTATGATTGTAGTGTAAATAGCTTTTTAAAGACACTAACTGCACTTGGCATCATGTACAAGCAATTTACAAATCCACAAATTACAATACAATAATCGTTTGTGTGTCTTTTTTTTATATTATAGGAGGCAAACGAACAGGCGCGTCACCTGATGTTAAGTGATCACCGCCGTCCATAGATACTAGCAACACCAGGGCAGTCGCAAGCGCGTTGCAAGCCTGTGTATGGAGGGTGGGTGAGGGAAAAGGAGAGGGAGGCGCTCCAGCGCTCTCACTGACCGAACGAAACGCAACAATGCAAGCACTGTTACTTCACGTCGGGGTTCTGTAGGTCGGGTGGTAGTATCCCGAGCGAGCCGACCCATTAATGCTGAAACCAGTAATAGTTTCAGCGTGGCTCTAGCACCTACAAAAGTATAAGAATGTAACGTATAATATCCAATTTTCCTTATAGAATTATATATACTTTAATATTATCTATACAGAAGTCCTGCCACTGTATTTTTTTT
>MU159157.1:0-33638 GCA_015888305.1 Antheraea pernyi | reverse complement strand
GTTTTTGATAGATTTGTTTATAAACCATTTATTGACAAAATCAAAAATATTTAAAAATTCGAATCCGACGTTAGCGGATAGTTGATCCTGTCGTCGATTGACCGATTGACACTGTTGGTATGTAGCTGTAAAATATAAAATAATGAAAAGGAATAGAAAATAAATGAAAAAATATACATATATAATTAATTAAATTATACTGCAGATATATATATATATATATAAACTACAATTGATTACATGTGTTTCGTCCGCCACGGAGCATGTTCAGATCGATGTTGGGTCTCCGGCTCATTCTTTTTTCCGAACTGACTACCCTGTTGACCTACCAAGGTCTTAACAGCTTCACCGGAGTACTAAGGCAAGCACTTAAGGCACTCAGCCGATTTTATTTGACAACTAGCTCAAGGTGCACGGCTATATCCTTCCACTTTCATGTGTACGTGCACGTGTTTGGAGGTGATATGTATAATGTTGTCGCAGTGATATAAGATTTTGTGTCACTGTATCGCGCGAGCAGCGCATTCGAGGGCTCTACGCCAAGGGAACGGACCTAGGCTTGAGCCGTTGCCGAGGGGCAGAAAGGGGAGGGGAAATAAAGAAAAGTCCAGGCAGTCATAAAGACTACCAACAGAAGTCATCGTCAGCCTGTAAGAGATCACTGCAGGGCCATAGGTCTCTTCCCGAAGGAAGGTAAGGGTATAATCACCACGCCAGCCCACGACGTATTGGTGATTTCAAACTCTGAGAAATCCACACTTCTATATTTTTCCCACATACAGTATTACAAGAAACATTTCTCAGGTTCAGGTTTCCTCACGATGCTTTCTTTCACCGTCAGCCGATAGTGTTACCAGTTTAAATTAGTAAATATACGCGAATTCCGAAAAATTGGTTTCTACATGAAGTGAAATCTCAAATCAATGAAATAACTGTGTCCACTTTTGTATTTTTATAGTATGAATGACAATATTTAAAGTTTAGAATTTGTTTATTGAAATTATTAACATTAGTGTGGCATTCATAGGTATTGGCACTCGGAGCAATAATTATATACATTTTTATAAAGCCTATAAATCAATCAAACGTATGATGAGCTGCAAAATATAAATATTACATGTACACGTGCCCCTATACTACGCGTCGCTAGTTTGACGCAAACCGCGTAAGTGCAATACGAACGGCCACGCTTACTAGCATGTTATGATGCGAAATTATACGTCAAATTAGTCTCCTGCCAAAATAACGTTAAACGAATCTGAAGAAATTTCTTCACTCCAAAAATGTTGGAAGCACTTAGCTTTTGCCTCTACCTTCTAACATGCACACATTTTTAATACACTGTCCGTACTTGACAAAATTGTTACAAATGAAAATATCGATTAGATAATTTGTTGTGAAGTTGCGATGAAATTCTAAATCCAAATGATTTTTATCGCTTATTTTTTGATACAACGCGTAATTGATTCGATTTACATTTTATTAGATTTATGTAATTAGTTTCATTTATTGGTGCCAATAATGATTACGGTCGAATTACAACCTGTGGGCGAAAACTAATGAACATAAAACATTCAGTCTAGAGTTATATATGACTACATATCTAAAATTTGAATATACTTTGAGTTTATTTTACAAATATTTTCTTTTAAGTAGGCAAAATGATTAATTAAAAAACAAAACATAAAACTTAACAGTTTAACGTTTCTGTTTTGATTCACAGATATAATATTTAAATACTGTAAGACTCGTGGTCACTCACATCATTAATAGGGATATATTCAAGTCTTACGTACCCATAAAATCCTCTAGACCACATAGAGTAACAAAAAATAGACAGATACATTTGAAACATTAGGCACTCTCCATCTTTGTAACAGAGTAAAGAACTGTACGTGGTCATACATTTTTAACAGCAAAAGCTTTTAGGTACATACGAATTGTACCTAAACAAAATAAATCAAATTATTATATCAACATTTATACGGAGCATAACAACTACTACGCAGTTATTAGAAGAGATATCTTTAAGGACTATATTTCGCTGACATTGATCTTCTAATCTAAATGTAAGTCTGAAGATACTAAAGAATAAATTAAATATTTTTTGTTATTAGGATTTGACTACAATTGCATTTGTTTTTGCGGGATCTTGTAATGTAATTTTTTTTTTGGTCTACGAAACTGTGCTCAATCTTACAAATTGGAGTTATATATTCCATACTATACATTAAGATTAAACACTTCTAGACGTAAACACAGCTTACATTATTAAAACGGTGCGTATCATTACATAGTATAAAATAAAGTGCCATACCGCATCTGTCTGTCTGTCTATTCGCGATAAACTCAAAAACTACTCAACGGATTTTCATGCGGTGTTCACCAGTGGATAGAGTGATTCATGAGGAACGTTTTGGTATATCGTTTATCAGGGATATTTTATAATCAGGGCGGGACAACGTCAGTCAGGCCCGCTAGTGTAAAATGTAAAAGATAAATAACTAATGTAACTTAATAAATTTAACTTACACAAATGAAGTACTCAATTACAAAAAAAAAAGATAAATTAAAGCAACACTAATACTATATGTTATACATAAGCAGAGGCAAACAAGAAAAAAAAACTAAAATAAAATAATTTCAATATTATTCATGATAATATTGTAGTAGTGTTGTAGTGGACTTTGTATTTTATTCATAATCTTGTGTTATTTGGCTATATATTATGTAATATTGGTGGTGCTTTATGTAATATAGTTTGGTTATTGTGCACAAGTGGATGGGAAATAATAAAACGGAGCATGGATTCTGAGATGCCACAAAAACTCCCTGGAAAGTTCTAACAAGACGGCCACCATCTTGTTAGTTCATTGAAATGATCGCAAAAAACTTGTATTACCATTACCTACTCGACAATGGCAGTAGTAATCCACTAGAAGATTGGTTGCTAATAAAACATCCATTTGATTCTTGGACTTAAAGATAATAATAGGCTAAGTATATATATATATATTTATTTTTTATAGTAGCACGGCAAAATGGTTGCACTGTGCCTGATGATAAGCACAGTACAATCCAAAAACAATGGCGACCACCGAGTGACACAGTATCCATCGCCGGTCGCCGCTGTCATGCCGGCCTGCGTAAAGCTGGATATGCACAGGCTGATCCCGAAACGCGACCTGCAGAAACGAATTACTATGACGTGCTTTTTCGCCATATACATGGTGGTTGCGACCCAGTCAGGCTATAAAACCCTACCACCCCGCTTTCGCCATTGCCTCGTTCGTTATTCAGCACGGTGCACCACGTGCAGGTGAGGTTGGCTTGGATGTCTCAAGTCTTTGATGTTATTCAACACCCCTTACACCCCAAAATATATGCACTGGCAATATATGCACTGGTTTTTAAGTGCAACTGTCAGAAACGACCTATAATATAGCGATAAAGTTTCAACTTGAAGATGGTAAGTATACTAGCGGTATTATAGGATCCAAACTCGCGTCAATTGACGCGAATCCAAACATATTATATAGCCATTATCGTATGATATTATAAGTAAAAAGCTGTAGAAACCTCATAAGCGTTTCGACAGCGCCTTTTTAGAACTAGGCTATTTCTTTTTCACTACCGATATTGAAAATATGCCATCTAACTTCCACATTTTATTTAGGACAGTGTCGCGTTACAATCTTACTTTACGTATGTGTGCGTTATCGTGTCATTTGTTTTGTCAAAATATCATCTAGGTAACGTATCTACAGCTTTTTACTTATAATATCATTGGCCACCATCGCTTTAAGCTTTCAAAGAAACGGTACAACTGTACTCTTAATATTAGATACAATTATCCTTAAGTAGCTTTTGCTTTGCCTGCATTGATGTACATTTAACCTACTCTCAGGAACTTACTTTCTTATTTGAAAGGGTCTCTATATTCTTTTATATACCCTTTTTTTATTAACGTTAGGCAATCATTTATGGATACCCATCCTCCCGGGGGCGAGAGTGGGTTATGTCCGACTCGCATGGACTGAAACCCCACGGTTTACCGACAGACCATATTTGTTGAGGCGGCAAGGGATTGTATTCGCTACTCAACCTTGAATAGCCGGACGGAACCCAACGGAAGGAGGCCGCTGGGCTCCTACCTAACAGGGAGACAGAGTTGTTACACACCAGCTGCCACCCTTCGTCAGCCGGACCTGTGCAGTGAGAAGATGGACTTCCCGGCTCATACCCTCCAGTCCGGCTACGGTGGCAGGAAGAGTTGGGTAAATCGCCGCTTCCTCCCGCCGGTCGTCCGTTGGAGAAGAAGGCGAGATGACTTTCTCGCAGAAGCAGACCATTGCATTCCATGCAATTGCATTGCAGCGACAAATCCCCATTCCCCCGTACCGCCGTAGCTAGAATGCCGCACTCGTGCATCTGGTGAAGGTACCACGCGAAGCAACTATGTCCTGTTAGCACCTGCACCAGTCGGAACGCCAGGAAGCCTCATTCCCTTCTCATCCACTCTCTAAAAGTCCGCAGACCCCTGACAACGTGTATGCAAAATATCATTGATCGGTTTAATAGTTAAGGCGTGAAAGCGTAACAAACAAACACGCTCACATTTGCATATATACTATTTATTGGGATAGCAACTTTATAATGAAGCTTGAATAAACAAAAAAGAGGTTTCATAGCAATTAACCAACCATTCAGTGGCTCCTAATAAAATAGTATGAAGGTCAAAACCACGGCCATAATTAACATCACATTTTATTAACCCAGTAAATTATGGTCATTAATTAAAAAAAGGGGGACAAAATGAGAATAAACTGATATAGATCTGTAAAGGTTACAGTATGTCACTAAACGACGATGTTATGCAAAACAGGCGCGCGGGAACTATATCTGATTGGACCCAAATTGACCGTGGTCACTTTAATGTTATTGTTGAGTATTTTGAATTTATACAATAACATTTATTATAAGATAATATGTAGATGTAAGAAAACTGGTCTGTAGGTGGTGGAGCCACGCTGAAGCTATTACTGGTTTCAGCAGGGTCGGCTCGCCCGGGGTACTACCACCCGATTCACAGAAACACCGACGTCAAGTAACAGTGCTTGCCATTGTTGCGTTTTGTTCGGTCAGTGAGAGCGCCGGAAGCCCACCTCACGTCCCCCACTCCTCCCTCCCCTAAACACAGATTGACAACGCACTTGCGACTCCCCTGGTGTTGCAAGTGCCTATGGACGATATTGATCACTTAACATCAGGTGACTTGGTTTAATAAAAAAAAAATGAAAAATAGGTCGGTAAAATATAATAACATCCCACATACCTACCTACGGCAATAATTTACCATAAAATATATGTGTAATAAAAATTACCTTGGAAAAAAATAGAACGTTAAAAGTGAGTAATAACCCGGATTTAAAATAGAAATTAAAAAAATTCTGTGCTAATAATTTACCTTTGTCCCTTAAAAATGGCTAATCGAGGCCGGGATCGGTGCGAGTCGCCCGAAAATATAAAACCACGTGACATCTTTATCGGCCCTCCTTTCCCTTCACGATACTTGTCGTGTACAAAAAGCCCACAATTCAACTGTGACATTATAAATACAGGGCTGTACTTGGAGCGTGATATCCGTGGTCTAAAATAGCCTCAAGTTTTACTGTCAAAAAAAAATCAAAATATACTTTATTCAATTTAGGCCCCGAGAAGGCGCTTATGAACGTCAAAGCTACCACCGGTTCAGAAAACAACCCAGTCATCGAGAAGGACCGGCGAGAAACTCGATCTAATTTATCTTTTTATGTTATATATTTTTACAATAACATAAACATTTACATTGGTTACCTCCTGTCTACTTGTCCTACCTGTCTCCTATATACTATCACAATTAATGTATGAATTGTTATAACCCTATTCTGTCCTATATCTTTGCTATTACAGCTAACTTAAAATTCAAAAACCGAGTGCTTATATTTAGAATTATTGTTTTTTATGCTGTTTTTTATTGCTATTAAGTTGAAAGGTCGCTGAGTCTTAGCTAAGTCTGACTTTCGTGCGATGATTATAATTGTCAATTCTGTCTCTATGCATTTAATGTCCAGTATATCGAGTATTGGCTTTTAGTTAACATAATTAAAATTGGAAATTAATTGGCCAATTCTGAAATTGTGTCTCTGTAAATTTATTTACTATCATATTGTCATGAACACGGATTTATTATTGTTTCACGGAATATACCTATATTTTCTTCGATAGTATTTTTATTTCTATCGTTCATTCTATCTATCTCACTGAGCTAAAGCTAGCCACAATTACTATCATACAACACTAAGAGCTGTCCTTCAGATTTATGTGATCCTAACTATACCATTAGAAAATACTGTTACAGCTTAAAAAAAGGGTAAAATTCCCGCGTTTTCACACTCGTTTTCTATATTGTAATTATTTTTGACTCTTTATTTAATTCATAATATGGCGAAAAAGCCCGTCATAGTGATTCGCTTCTACGGGTCACGTTTCGGGATCAGCCTGTGCATATTCAGCTTTTCGCAGACCATGACAGCGACGACCGGCGTTGGATAGTGTGTCACTCGCTGGTCGCCGTTGTTTTTGGATTGTACTGTGCTTACCATCAGGCACAGTGCAGTCATTTTGCCGTGCTACAATAAGAAAAACAACATTCCAGATAATTTACTATGACAAATTATATCACAACTTACATCATGCTAAAGAGCATTAGAACGCAGCTCACTAAAAATAAAAATAAAAGAGAGAATACGGCACAAAAAATAAGAGAGAAAACCAAAGTAATAGATGATCTCCCGTAAGTCCGCTTACTATTCCAATTTTATTATCATTAATTTTAACCTAATAATATCTTAAAACTAGTAAAATTGTGGCCAATAGTACAAAAATATGAAAAAAGAAACTTCAGAAAGTATAATCGAGTCGCTAAAATCCTGTATAAATCGCATTTCCATAACATTTCACGCAATCAGAACTGATAGGCTCGTGTGACCGGCGCGACTGCCTCCTTGTTCATATTTTTTCGGATATTCACGGTGATCGGGCGTCCGATACCATCGATTTTCAGCGCGCACACGCACCCGCTCACTTAATTCTTGATTTAGTACCGCATCACATTCTGATAAGTATTTTTAATTTGAATAAATTATGATTTAAGCGTGTTATCGGTGGTTAATGGGTGGTTATAATCATAACCGTGGTGCTTTTCACGATGTACTCAGTACTGTGTTTCGGGGGACAAATTACGTGTAGCTACCAAAAGTATGTTACATAGAAACGAAAGCTGTATATCAACTTATTAGGAAATTAGTTGAGTTCCACTGCTTTTTGTCGGTTTTTTTTGTAAAATAAAAATTAACAAAGCAATTTATTCATATCAATACTGGGGCCAAGGCCATGAAAACTTGCATGCGAGTTATTTTTGCACTGTAGAGGGAGTTTTTGAAAATTCAATCCTTAAGGTTGTGAAAAGGTATATGAAAATTTGTGTGGAAATCCGTCATTTTTCGATTAGTCAGTCAGTCATTCTTTGAAATATATGAACACATAAAAATAGCTTCTGCCCGCGACTTCGTCCGCTTGGAATAGCTACCGTTTATGCAGCGCGCGTAGCGGAAGCTCTCAAAAGGAGAAAACCCTCATTTTGAAACAGTTTTCATTGGTGCTCCGTTGCTATTTGTCTTAGCGTGATTATATATAGCCTTCCTAGATAAATGAGCTATCTAACACTGAAAGAAATTTTCAAATCGGATCTGAGAGCAGCGCATTGAAGCAAACAAACTCTTCAGCTTTATAATATTAGTTTTTTTGTGAGTACAAAAAAAACTCGGCAAAATGACTGCACTATGCCTGATGGTAAGCACAGTACAACCCAAAAACAGTGGTGACCACCGCGTTACACACTGTCCATCGCCGGTCCCAGCTGATATGCCGGCCTGCAAAAGCAGAGTATGCACAGGCTGATCCCGAAACGCGACCCGCAGAAGCGAATCACCATGACGGGCTTTTTCGAATATTTATGAATTAAATAAGGAGTCAAAAATAATTACAATATAGAAAAGGAGTGTGAAAACGCGGGAATTTTACCTTTTTTTAAAGCTGTAACAGTATTTTCTAATGGTATAGTTAGGATCATATAAATCTGAAGGACAGCTCTTAGTGTTGAATGAATTGTGACTAGCTTTAGCTCAGTGAGATAGATAGAATGAACGATAGAAATAAAAATACTATCGAAGAAAATATAGGTATATTCCGTAAAACAATAATAAATCCGTGTTCATGACAATATGATAGTAAATAAATTTACAGAGACACAATTTCAGAATTGGCCAATTAATTTCCAATTTTAATTATGTTAACTAAAAGCCAATACTCGATATACTGGACATTAAATGCATAGAGACAGAATTGACAATTATAATCATCGCACGAAAGTCAGACTTAGCTAAGACTCAGCGACCTTTCAACTTAATAGCAATAAAAAACAGCATAAAAAACAATAATTCTAAATATAAGCACTCGGTTTTTGAATTTTAAGTTAGCTGTAATAGCAAAGATATAGGACAGAATAGGGTTATAACAATTCATACATTAATTGTGATAGTATATAGGATACAGGTAGGACAGGTAGACAGGAGGTAACCAATGTAAATGTTTATGTTATTGTAAAAATATATATCATAAAAAGATAAATTAGATCGAGTTTCTCGCCGGTCCTTCTCGATGACTGAGTTGTTTTCCAAACCGGTGGTAGCTTTGACGTTCATAAGCGCCTTCCCAGGGCCTAAATTGAATAAAGTATATTTTGATTTTTTTTGACAGTAAAACTTGAGGCTATTTTAGACCACGGATGTCACGCTCCAAGTACAGCCCTGTATTTATAATGTCACAGTTGAATTGTGGGCTTTTTGTACACGACAAGTATCGTGAAGGGAAAGGAGGGCCGATAAAGATGTCACGTGGTTTTATATTTTCGGGCGACTCGCACCGATCCCCGGCCTCGATTAGCCATTTTTAAGGGACAAAGGTAAATTATTAGCACAGAATTTTTTTAATTTCTATTTTAAATCCGGTTTATTACTCACTTTTAACGTTCTATTTTTTTCCAAGGTAATTTTTATTACACATATATTTTATGGTAAATTATTGCCGTAGGTAGGTATGTGGGATGTTATTATATTTTACCGACCTATTTTTCATTTTTTTTTTATTAAACCAATTATTCTCTAGTCATATTTCAATCGTTTTATTATTAGTAAACTTAAAGTGGTAACTATTGATGTACGTTTTGATTGATTTATCTGATTTCATTACCCTTGAAATAATTTAAATACAAACTGTTGGAATTTTACCACGTTTTATAAACTCGTTTTCTCCTATGGTCGGTTCTGGTGGTTTTTGAAGTTATACTTCTTTGGCGCGTTAGGGAAAAACGATGAGAGTAAATTTTTACGATGCGCGCGCACGTTGTCACGAAAAACCGACATCCTGAAGTTATTACGATGCGCGAGCACATCGTCACGAAAAATTGACACCCTGAAGTTGGCTATAGTCAACATTTTGTTTCTTTGTACTTGTTGTTTGTATTTCTTTGTATTAAAACTTTCAATGTATTAAATACCTTTTTTCTATTGTTAGTGTCGTTTTTTCTACAAACGTAGAATAAGGCGATAGATAAACTATTTGAATAGATTTTTATCTTGTTACGCCAAAGAAGTATAACTTCTAACGCGTGTACATAAGTACATACACACTTTTTGTAATTCAGTTCATTTATAATTATTTCATTTTATTTCGTTTTAAAAATATGATTTAAATGTTGTAATTAATAAATATATACATATTAATATCAATTTTTATATGTTAAATATATTTTGTAATATTCTTGTTTTTTTTTTTCAGAATCTGTCCTACGTCACTATGCCCCATACAGGTAAGTAATAATCCTTTATATTTTTAAACATTATTTCAATATATATTTAGGTATATAATTGATTATGTACTGCTTTTGCGCGTTTCTAATTACACCTTAGTAATATTACTATTCTTGTATATATAATTTAAAATCAATCAAAATCAAAATATCCTTTATTCAATTTAGGCCCTGAGAAGGCGTTTACGAACGTCAAAGCTACCACCGGTTCGGAAAACAGCCCAGTCATCGAGAAGAACCGGCAAGAAACTCGATCTGGATTATCTCTTCATGTTATATATTTTTATAAAACATAAATAGTTACATTCGTTATTAGTGGATGCACAGAAAGGGGCGTCGTTTCCAGACGTCACAATCGTTCATATATTGATCCACCCTATAATACCCTTTAGATATTAAAATCCGGTTGACATGGTTCTTGAACTCGCTATTCGGCAAATCGGTAATGTGTTTTGGGACTTTGTTATAAAACCTAACACTATTACATAAAAAACTGTTTTTGGGCTTAGTGAGCCTGAAGCATGGAATGACCAATTTGTTGCTGTTTCTAGTATTTAAATTATGCGGACACACATAAAATTATCAAGAATATATTGGGAGGGCAGAGTTAAGATACCCAATTCCTGAAACTTAGTCTTTAATGATACATGAAGCCTCATATTATAAATTGCTATCAAAAGTTACTGTAAAATCTTTATTTTTTTTACATTTAACTCCACGTGGACGTAGTTGCAGGCACAGTTAGTGCTAAATAATTCACTTTCACTTCAGAACGGCTCGACTTATTTGGCTAATTATTTGATTGATGTGTTTGTAATTAACAAGATTTGTATGTCAGATAAAGTTTGAAAGTTGTAGACCGAAATGCAAAAATCATACAAACTTGCATATAATCTTTATCCTGACATTTATACACAATATAAACAAGGATAAGTGAAATAGTTACTATACTATACTATTAATTCAAATATATATATATTGGGACACACGTAAATACGTGTTTATTTATTTTACAATTACAGAAACTAAACGAAATAAATGTTGAAGTTCACATCAAATATTTAAAACGAAACTAGACTTGATTTATAAGCATTTTCGCCCACCCACTGACCCGAACGACAAGCGTGAACAAAAAAACATATGCCCAACAAGAAATCAAGTAAGCCGAGTAGCCGATAAATGCATTTAAATACGAAAAAACTTAGATGTTAATTAAGTTAAACGCTTTGACATTAAAGCCGAGGAGCCGACCGCGGTGCGTTATCAGTTCGTAGGGAATTTACCTCACGCATTGAAATCATAAGCGTTTCAAAGAACCCTTAGATAATGTGACTACACGTTTATAAATACATCGGATAATCCTTCGCTTATTTTTTACTAACTGTACCCGCGACTTCGTCTGCGTGAAACCTAATAAAACAGTATTTCGTTTACTGTGTCTTGGATATTATTTATAGATTATATAATTTACTGATTTTGTAAAAGATTTATGATTCTGACACATTATTCATTCGTGCTCCGTTCCTATTGGTCTTAGCGTAATTATATAGCCCATAATCTTCCCCGATAAATGAGCAATATAACACTGAAGTAATTTTTCAAATTGGACCAGTAGTTCCTGAGATTAGCACGTTCAGGAAAACAAACTCTTCATATTTATAATATTAAGTATAGATTCATTTACTTTTACAACACTCCCAATTACTATATTGATTATATACTAGCTGTACCCGCAGCTCCGCACGCGTTTTTTTTACTCGTATTAAAGTTTTTTTTTTTTTAACTTTATTTTTGGCAACCAATCTTTTAGATTATTACTGCCATTGTCAAGTAGTTAATAGTATTACGAGTTCTTCTTCTATTCCATTTTGGGCAATCAGTCTTCTAGTAGACTATTGCTGCCATTGTCAAGTGAGTATCGATATTACAAGTTTCTTGATATAATTTCAATGAACTAGCAGAACTTTCGATGGAGTTTTTGTGGCATCTCAGAATTCATGGTCTGTGGTATTATTTTCTATTCACTTCACTTATGCACAATAAACAAACTATATTACATAAAACACCACCAATTTTACACAATATAGAGTCAAGTAACACAAGATTATGAATAAAAAATAAAATCCACTACATGACAGACTAACATCCCGCCAAAAACTCCTATTAAAGAATTATAACATTGTGAGACTATGTACAATTATAGAAATGCTCTTTAAAAGCAATTGTAAGTACGACACGCACGCCACTTATAGTAACATGTAACGTGTACATTAGATATATAAATACTAACAGCGTGCCAAATGAGGTTTGTCATCAGCAACATATTTGGAACCTTAACCCACAATACAACTACCTCAGTGCTCACTTACGCTGTATAACGCACTAATGAAACAATAACTTAAAATATTATTATAAAGATTTACATTTACATTACATTTAATATACATTGCCATTATAATTAAGATTTTGTAACTATACAAAAAATAAACGCTTTTTCTGTTCCGCAAGAAATTGTATTATGGAACTCTTTACGTAATACGTTTATAATCTAAAATATTATTAGGAAGACCTCTATATCATTAAAGTTATTAATAATTATAATGTCGAATTGTAAGCAATAAGCTGATAATTATTTCTCTAATTAAAAATAAAGAATCAATTGAAATCTTGCTAAATCTCATGGAAGAAGACGCGGGTAACAGCTAGTGTAAATAAAATAACCAATTATTTTTATAAGGTTCGCTATCTATCAGTGAAAGTCCCGTGAAAATCGGTCTAACCGTTTTAGTGATAGCACAGCGGGCGAAGCCACGGTTAATAGCTTGTCTAAATTACTTTTTATAATGTCCGCTATCTGCCGGTGAAAGTCTCGTCAAAATCGGTTGAACCGTTTCGGAGATAGCAATACGGGCAAAGCCACGGGTAACAGCTAGTATAAATATAAAATTACCTAAATTACTTTTTGTAAAGTCAACTATTTGCCAGTGAAAGTCTCGTAAAGACCAGTCTAACCGTTTTGGAGATAGCACTGCGGGCGAAGCCACGGTTAACAGCGTGTATAAACTAAAATTGATTGAATGATTTTTTATAAGGTCAGCTATCTGCCAGTGAAATTCGTGACGATCGGTCGAACAGTTTTGGAGATAGCCTTGCGGGCGAAGCCACGGTTAACAGCTAGTATAAACTAAAATTGCTTTAATTACGTTTTATAAAGATAAATATCTGTCAATGAAAGTTTCGTGAAGATCGGTCTAACCGTTTTGAAGATAGTACTTCGGGTAAAGCCACGTTTAACAGGTAGTTTAAATAAAAATTACAATCCTTTATGCGTCTATGTTAAAGCACAGTGCCAATGACCGTCGGGTGGAGTGAAAGTGAAGCCAACCAACTAAGAAATGGTAATTTTTTGACGTTTGAAAAAATGGGCTTACTGTCCGTTTTATTATCGAAAATTATTAACTGCGAGTAGCCCCTTACAGGGTTTATCACCGGTCATTCAAGCTAGGTTTATTTAAGTTATTATCCATACTTTTAACATTCTTAGAACAAACTTTACGTAAAGTTCTCTTTGTTGTATATTAGTATTTGTTTTGATATTATTACTTTATATGTTAAATGTGACAATGAAGTGTGATTTCCTAGAATACTGCGAGTGTCTAACCTTTCACCTGGTATATAAAAATAATCAGCGAATGTATGTTAGCGCAACACTTCAGTATGACTGTACCTATTTGGGTAATTCTTATTGTCATGTTTGTAATCGTCAGGAGAGTATGTGTATGAAAGAAAATATTTAAAAAATCGTAAGGGAAGGAAGAGCTCAAGGCTATACCGAAAAGTGCTTATGAAAAGTGCTTTGAGGATTGGAAAAACCGTTGGCATAAGTGTATTGTATCTGAGGGGGATTACTTTGAAGGGGACAACATAAATATTGATAAATAAATAAATATTTTTTCATAAAAAGACAAAGTCACCTTATTTTTTGAACACACCTCGTTTAGCTGGGATTCGGTAGGTAGCATTATTGTCAAGATACAATTTCAGAAAAAAATCTATAAATATTCAGCCTCTCATTATGGGGCAGGACAGTGTAGATAGGTATACTTATTGGTTTCCTCAACATCGTTATCGTTACCCTTATCCCACCTAAGTAGGGTCGGCACAACATGTTTTCTTTTTCACTTTCTCCTGTCAAATGTCGTCTCAGTATTCACACCTTTTACGCACATATTATTTTTCACACAGTCTATCCATACCTTTTTCTGTCTTCCTCGTATATCCGTCCACCATCATACTCAGCAGTACAGCAGTTACATGGTTTTCATCTCTCCTCATGACATGCTAACCTATTACTCCTCAACTTATTGGATTCCCTAATTATTGTTATTATACTGAGATTGATCAATAATGATGGCTTATATGTTTTTAATATATGGAATTAGGATATAAAATATGGAGCGATAATTGCTTTTGAAGTGATTATGGTTCTGTTGATAACGTGATTCGAATACCGCATCGAAAGCTGTAAGGTCGAATTCTAGAGAGCTCCAATCTGTCGGTGAAGGAAAATATCGTGATAAAACCAGCTTGGTAGTAAGGTTTTTCTAAATCCGCCTGACGAGCTACCACCTATAAGTTGAAAATTTGTCGCCAAGGACCTGTTAATGTGTTCTCCTCCACGTTCATCGTGTTTACCACCTTATACAACATCGTAATTTAACATAAGGTAGGTGGTAGTAGGTACCACCTTTGTAGGTGGCAGAGCCAAGCTGAAGCTATTACTAGTTTCACGTCGGCTCGACCGGGGTAGTACCATCCTCCCATAGAAAACCGACGTCAAGTAACAGTGCTTGCATTGTTGCGTTTCGTTCGGTCAGTGAGAGCGCCGGTGGCCCACTCCCCTTCCCCGTCCCCTTTCCCCCCTCCCCTTAACACAGACTGGCAACGCACTTGCGACTCTCCTAATGTTGACCCGACTGTTCGCTTGCATCCTATGATATAAAAAAGGTAGATCGTGGCCAAATGATCTCGGACGGTCCGGTTCCGGGGGGTTACCTCCCACGCACGATGCGGTTGTGAAATGAGTTGCTGAGGTTTTCCCTGGGGACTACAGTTTGCAGTTCTTCAAGGGGAAAATGAATGGTCGGTAACGCGTATATGACACCTCTGATGTTGTAAACCTCCATAGGCTACGGTGGCTGCTAAATATCAGGCGGCCCGCATGCTTGTTTGCCACCATCATGGTATAAAAAATATATATTGAAACCTATACAGTGTAAAAAGTAAGTAACTACCGAATATCTTAATATCTAGGATTTTAATTAGAAATCATGGTGATACTCGTGCCTTACCAACATCCCAAGAACCATTAACGGTAATTAAGGAAATCGAGAACCAAATCTTTGTATCGAGATAGCATCGAGCCAGCCCACCCGCGGCAACCCGAAACGTTCCCCGATATATTATACATGCTTAACTTTGAGATAATAAAAAAAAACACGAACCAACAAAAAAATAATTATATAAAATAATCAACCTTATTCCAACTGAATATGACACGTTATAATTCGGAAATTATATTATATTAGCAATAAAATATCATATTCATCGCGATACATATCACAAATCTGGCAATAATTTTATTAACGTGATGATATCGGAACGTAAATGAGGTATTTAATAGCTTTTTTTTCATAAAACGTTAGTAAAAAGATCACACACGTTGTTTCCGGGTATTAATTCTCTCATAAGTAACATCACCATGGCTTTGAATTGTTATATCTGTTGTAATTTAAATTAATTCTTTATGATATATTGAAATTAATTTTTATTTTAAAACGTAGAGATCCATAGAGCGCATATAATAGAACAGTATTCTTTATTATAGTGAGTTTTACTTTGCACTTCCGCCTGAAATTAATTCGCCACTATTACGTCTCAATGGAACATTAGAGTTGTTTACTAAAACTATAAACGTAACGTAACAGTTAACCACAAAACCATTTATTTGTTATTTTCCCTCAGTATAACGAAAACTCTTTAAAAAAGAATACTCGGTCCCTTGAAATTCGTTATAACGAGTTTACATCGTATTACTACTTTACCCATGTGAAAGTAGGGCGATTTTCTAGGTGTAGATAAAATATAAAGAAGAAAGTAGGTACTAGGAGATCAGTGTTGTTTTTAATATATAGGTCAAGAGCTGGCTAGGGTTTTACATTCGGGAAGGACTTTAAAAAAAAAGTGTGTGTGTACTTATGTACACACGTTAGACGTTATACTTCTATGGCGTAACAAGATAAAAATCTTTTCAAAAAAATTATCTTTCGCCTTATTCTACGTTTGTAGAAAAAACGACACTAACAATAGAAAAAAGGTATTTAATACATTGAAAGTTTTAATACAAAGAAACAAAATGTTGACTATAGTAGCTAACTTGAGGGTTCGTGACGGTGTGCGCGCGTATCGTAATAACTTCAGGGTGTCGGTTTTTCGTGACGGTGTGCGCGCGCATAGTAAAAATTTACTCTAGTCATTTTTCCCTAACGCGCCAAGTATAACTTCAAAAATCAAAATAAAATTATGTTATCGAGTTTCATTTTTACTGTTTACTGTGAACGCTGGACACTGACAAAATTGTGTTATAGTACCGATGGTAACTAATCTACATTAAAGAACAATTATATTAGATTATACAAATTAGTTTGTCTGTAAGTGCATAATTTAATTCGTCAAAGAGGCAGATGGTTTTAATTTCCATATCACACCTACGTGAATCCGAAATATTAATGAAATACACTACATATTTCCTGTTTTACCAACGAATATACTATATTTTAAGAACGTGTTTTAGAAGAAAAAAATCGAGGCAGTCATAAGAACTGAAAATTCCAAACAATGGAATAACTGTGTTGTCTTTTAAATTCATTACAGTGTGAATTATTTAAATTTAATTAATATATTTTTATTATATTAATATGTTTAGATAATATAGTTCCAGTACCTTTTTAGAACAATAACTTTTCCGGATGAATAGCCACCTACCTTTTCTTTTTTATTCATTTATTATATCATAATACCAGCTAGGTGCTAGGTACCAACGTCAGGTTGAAACTATGTCACCAAACATTTATAGGTGCATTCTAACAGCTGCACTTCAAAGCTAGACTCCTTTCAGATTTAGCATGTTTACCATTTAAGATCGCATCGTTATTTAACATCAGGTGAAATTGTAGTGATATGTTTAGTTAATATAGTTCCAGTACCTTTATAGAACAATAGTTTCTCCGGGTGAATAGCCACCTACCTTTTCTTTTTTATTCATTTATTATATCATAATACCAGCTAGGTGCTAGGCACCAACGTCAGGTTGAAACTATGTCACCAAACACTTATAGATGCATTCCAGCACCTTCACTTAAAAACTAGACTCCTTTTTTTTTAATCTCTTTATTTTTATTGAGGGTTTGTTCAAAGAGAACACTCCACCCTCATCCATACTACAAACAATCACAATTTACAAAATAACTTGCAGATATACATCTTAAAAATACTAATAAAAAAGCTAAATTGAAAAACAATATTACAATCACATTCTTGCCCTTATACCGACGTCCACCATATTATAGATTAATTTGGCTTCTTCCGATGTTGGGCGTGACAATATTTCATTACAAACACCTATATTATAAGTATTCTTAAATACCTGTCTTCTTTGGGATTCGTTCCGGACACATTCCATTACAATATGATACACGTCTTCTTCTTGAAGGCAAACTTCGCAGTTGCTGTTTTCCCTTGTTCTCATTAAAAAGATAAACTTATTCAATGGAATATGCCCAGAACGAATTCTCAAAGCTAAGACGATCATGCTTCTTCTCATATTGGAGTCTTGGAACCATGGGACCGATCCCAGAGTAGACTCCTTTTAGATTTAGCATGCATCTTAGATCGTCTCATTATTTAACATCAGGTGAAATTGTAGTCAAATGCTAATATCTACTAGGAATTTTAAACAATAATATTATAACTAAAATGCGGTTATAAACTAATATGGTGTTATTACAAAAAAGTTAAATACACATTGAACTCTTACTTAAAAAAAGTTTGATCACAAAAGAGTGTTTTACCCTTGCTTATAGATTGATATTATTTTAATTTAAATATTCTCTAACACCTAAGTTCATAGTTTTTATTCTATTATTGTAATTAACTGTATACTATCAGAGGAAGTTTGAGAATAGCACCAGTAACAGAGAAGTTAAGGAGTAATAGGTTAGCATGGTATGGACATGTTATGAGGAGAGATGAAGACCATGTAACTAGAAAAGCTTTGAGTATGACGGTCGATGGATATAAGAGTAGAGGAAGACCGAAAAAAGGATGGATGGATTGTGTGAAAAATGATATGTGTGTAAAAGGTGTGATGACTGAGATGATATCTGATAGGCGAGCGTGGAAAAGGAAAACATGTTGTGCCGACCCTACTTAGGTGGGATGAGGGTTAGAAGATGATAATGATATTGTGCGTGTAATATCGAGACAAATTAAAGATTCTTCTTCTTACCCTTATCCCACCTAATTGGTGGCGGTACAACATGTTTGTTATGTTGTCATGTATGATTTGGCTTCATTTTTACGATCGGCCGCCTGCCTCATAATATCAACCCTCCTTGGTATTCTTTTGTTGTACCACTATATGTTTATGATTATTATATATAGTTACGAATTCTGATAGGATCTTTTAGCTTTACAATTTTTCTGTAGGCTTTATCTTTGGTATACTATTTATAGTTTCTGTTGGAGCGGCATTGTTTGAAGTTCTTCAAGATATATGGTTTGCTTGCTATATTGGAATTTTTAGGTAACATATAAATAAATAAGCACGAGACATTCCTATACTAATATTTTCAATTTGTTTTGTATTAACCTCTTGAGTGTACTATGCACCGGACTTAAAGCTCTATTCAGTGTAGTTAAAAACCATGACGACTATAAGTCATTTAAAATCGAATAGATCCGATAATTAGAGTCACCGCAAAATATAAACATAAGGTATAGCAAGAGGTTTTAATAAACAATCGCAGCCTTTGGGTTTTCTTTTTTTTTCGAACTGACTACGCTATTGACCAAGCAAGGTCTTAACAGCTTCACCGGACTACATGTAATATTGATATTTGCTAGAAAAGCTTTGAGTATGACGGTCGATGGATATAAGAGTAGAGGAAGACCGAAAAAAGGATGGATGGATTGTGTGAAAAATGATATGTGTGTAAAAGGTGTGATGACTGAGATGACATCTGATAGGCGAGCGTGGAAAAGGAAAACATCTTGTGCCGACCCTACTTAGGTGGGATAAGGGTAAGAAGATGATGATATTGTAATTAACTGTATCTCTATTTGCCGGCAAAAGAAGTTTCATAGTAAGTTATGGATTTCGTCATTAGGCATCATTAGGCATATATTTTAACAAATCAAGATGTCCTGTCTGTTTTGATTATTCTTTATTTTTGACGGCTGCCCGTCAATCCGCCCGTATCTAAGCAACGTATAACTATTACTTTTTCACCACCGATATTGATAATATGCCATCTCACTTCCACGTTTTATCTAAGATAGTGTGTCGTTACAATATTAATTTACGTATGTGTGCGTTATCGTGCCATTTGTTTTATCAAAACATCATGTAGGTAACGTATTTACAGATTTTTTAATCTAATATCATCGATTTAAAAAGTCATCCTTACTTCGTTCCTAATGTTATGAATGCAAACGGCGAGTGTATTTTATACGCTTTCATACCCTAACCTCGCAACAGATCATCATGAAATTCTGCATACACGTTGACAGGGGTACAAAATAGGACATATGGAACCTTTCGGTCAGAAAAAAGGTAGTGTACGTGGAAAAGCTAGTAAACTTTTATATTTTATGTCAAAAGTTTAATTTTATGGGTTAAGTGATCACCACCGTCCATAGACAATAGCAACACCAGGGGAGTTGCAAGTGCGTTGCCAGCCTGTGTATGGGGGAGAGGCCTCATCCATACTACAAACAATCACACTTTACAAAATAACTTGCAGATATACATCTTAAAAATACTAATAAAAAAGCTAAATTGAAAAACAATATTACAATCACATTCTTGCCCTTATACCGACGTCCACCATATTATAGATTAATTTGGCTTCTTCCGATGTTGGGCGTGACAATATTTCATTACAAACACCTATATTATAAGTATTCTTAAATACCTGTCTTCTTTGGGATTCGTTCCGGACACATTCCATTACAATATGATACACGTCTTCTTCTTGAAGGCAAACTTCGCAGTTGCTGTTTTCCCTTGTTCTCATTAAAAAGATAAACTTATTCAATGGAATATGCCCAGAACGAATTCTCAAAGCTAAGACGATCATGCTTCTTCTCATATTGGAGTCTTGGAACCATGGGACCGATCCCAGAGTAGACTCCTTTTAGATTTAGCATGCATCTTAGATCGTCTCATTATTTAACATCAGGTGAAATTGTAGTCAAATGCTAATATCTACTAGGAATTTTAAACAATAATATTATAACTAAAATGCGGTTATAAACTAATATGGTGTTATTACAAAAAAGTTAAATACACATTGAACTCTTACTTAAAAAAAGTTTGATCACAAAAGAGTGTTTTACCCTTGCTTATAGATTGATATTATTTTAATTTAAATATTCTCTAACACCTAAGTTCATAGTTTTTATTCTATTATTGTAATTAACTGTATACTATCAGAGGAAGTTTGAGAATAGCACCAGTAACAGAGAAGTTAAGGAGTAATAGGTTAGCATGGTATGGACATGTTATGAGGAGAGATGAAGACCATGTAACTAGAAAAGCTTTGAGTATGACGGTCGATGGATATAAGAGTAGCGGAAGACCGAAAAAAGGATAGATGGATTGTGTGAAAAATGTGTGTAAAAGATGTGATGACTGAGATGACATCTGATAGGCAAGCGTGGAAAAGGAAAACATGTTGTGCCGACCCTACTTAGGTGGGATAAGGGTAAGAAGGTGATAATATTGTAATTAACTGTATCTCTATTTGCCGGCAAAAGAAGTTTCATAGTAAATTATGGATTTCGTTATTAGGCATAATTAGGCATGTATTTTAACAAATCAAGATGTCCTGTCTGTTTTGATTATTCTTTATTTTTGACGGCTGCCCGTCAATCCGCCCGTATCTAAGCAACGTATAACTATTACTTTTTCACCAACAATATTGATAATATGTCATCTCACTTCCACGGTTTATCTAATACAGTGTGGCGTTACAATATTAATTTACGTATGTGTGCGTTATCGTGCCATTTGTTTTATCAAAACATCATGTAGGTAACGTATTTACAGTTTTTTAATCTAATATCATTGATTTAAAAAGTCATCCTTACTTCGTTCCTAATGTTATGAATGCGAACGGCGAGTTTATTTTATGCGCTTTCATACCCTAACTTCGCAATCTTGAAATTTGGCATACACGTTGACAGGGGTACAAAAAAGGACATATGGAACTTTTCGGTCAGAAAAAAAGTAGTGTACGTGCAAAAGCTAGTATATTTTTATATTTTATGTAAAAAGCAGGCAAACTAACGGGTGGGTCACCTGATGTTAAGATCACCACCGTCCATAGACAATAGCAACATAGTGATAAGGTTTTTTCTAAGTCAACTTGGCTCGCTACCTTGAGGACTCAAGGTATAAATCTACCACTAAGGACTTATAGATGTATTCCGGCAGCTACAATTGACAGCCAATCCCTCTAGCTTTAACGTGCTTACAGTCTTAGACCATGCTGCCATTTAACATCAGGTTATATGGTGATGAAATGTTTTTTTTTAAATATTAATAAATCTTTCACGAATTTCTGAGTATTATTGTTATATTGGAATTACACAGGGTTTATAAGTCTTTCCAATTTTAAATTGATAGAAGACTTCTTTAACATTCCATTATTTGTTTGTATTACAAAATATTTCCATAAGTCCTACTTGCACTTAGAGATCTTTAACAAAATTTCGGCTAAAATAAATAGTCCTTTCAGTATATGTATAATTTTCATGCAATTGTCTAGTATATGGTAAAGGCTTCGATCAACAATAAATAGATAAAGGGTCACGAACAAAATCGATGCTAAAAGCCGTCCGCGTAAATATATGCTTATGTGTAGCTATTTGTTTACTAAGAAAAGGAGAAAAAAGTTTTGAAACAGTTCTAAGTACAACCTAATTACAACCTTAACACCTAGTAATAAAGTCACAAATGTTCAAAATATTATCCAATACTTACGATAAAACGAGCAAAGTAATAAATTACTCCCCTCACAAATTCTTGCAGATGAGTCGGTGAAGGAAAAAAAACGTATTGAAACTATGCCATAGTGATAAGGTTTTTTCTAAGTCAACTTGGCTCGCTACCTTGAGGACTCAAGGTGTAAATATACCACTAAGAACTTATAGGTGTATTCCGGAAGTTACACTTGACAGACAATCCATCTAGCTTTAACGTGCTTACAGTCCTAGACCATGTCATTTAACATCAGGTTACATTGTGCCCAAATGTTAAAAATCTGCAGATTATAAATAAATATCTAACGAGTTTCTGAACATTATTGTTATATTGGAATTACAAAAGGATTTATGAGTCTTTCCCATTTTCAAATTGATAGAAGACTTCTTTAACATTCCATTATTTTTTTGTATTACAAAATATTTCCATAAGTTCTTTTTGCACTTAAACATCTTTAACAAAATTTCGGCTAAAATAAATAGTCCTTTGAGTATATGTATAATTTTCATGCAATTGTCTAGTATATGGTAAAGGCTTCGATCAACAATAATTAGATAAAGGGTCTCGAACAAAATCAGTTCTAAGTTCAACCTAATTACAACCTTAACACCTAGTAATAAAGTCACAAATGTTCAAAATATTATCTAATACGATAAAACGAGCAAAGTAATAAATTACTCCCCTCACAAATAAAAAGACAACATAAACAACATTTAAAATTAAAATCGATAATTTTGTTCAAAACTTGATATTATTTGTTAGCTTTAAGCTTAAAATATAACTTATTCAACATGTATTTAGCGAAAGTAAGATACTCCGGCCGTTAAATTGCTTTTTCGGGTATTATTTTTGCATCTTTTGAATACACTGCGGCATATGAAACGGGCTTACATTGGCTGTGTTTCAAACAAACTAAACAAAATAAGGGCACACATTTCAAGTGAGCTCTTATTTACCGAGACGTATTTTTCGCCCCGATCCTTTATCTAGTTATTGTTGATCGAAGGGTAAAGGACTTAACCGTATTATTTTGTTAAACAGAGAAATAAACCTCACGTGATTTTTAAATCATGATGTGCATCATAACTAAAATTGTAGAAATTATATTTGATTACTTCTAAAATTGAACAATATTATATTACTTATATTTATAGGTCTCGTGTCTTGGTGTCATAATTAGTGTCCATTCATAGTTACTGTACCGAATTATATCGCACATGGTTATTCCAAGCGCATGGTGAGGAGTAGTAATGAGCTCTGTTTGATATTTTAAAATTCTTAGTTGATCATTTTAATATTAGTTCACACTAGCGGGCTCGGTGGCTGTTCTCCTAGCCTGATAATAAGAAAAACCTAGACAAATTATATACCTAAACCTTCCTCGTGAATCACTCTGGTGAAAACCGCATGAAAATCCGTTCAGTATTTTTTGAGTTTATCGCGAACAGACAGTCAGACAGACGCGGCAGAGGACTTTGTTTTATACTATGTAATAAAAATATAAAAAAATATAAATAAAAAGTGCGTGCGTACAAAGTACACATGTCAGAAGTGAAACTTTTTTGGCGAACTAATTTGTAAGTCTTGTTTTGGCGAACTAATTTATAAGTCTTGTTTATATTTATACAAACAAGAAGAAAGAAAAAAAGGACTAAAAGGTTTTTTTATTTAAAAAATCTGCGTTTACTGCAAATGACGTCACTTCCGTTGCATACCTGCGTGACGTTACATCTGTAAAAATTTTACCCTCATGCGCCTAAAGAAGTTTCACTTCAAAAATCTACATTAAAGCGGTCATATCCACTCAATTATTACCATAACTGTGACTCGGTGTGACCAGTTTCATATCAAATTAAATCTAAAACATCAGATTCGGTTTTCTACTTGACTGTTTACAACTGTGTTACAATTTTACATCATAAAATTTATTTCTTTTTATTATTGTTAATTAATTTAACTTTTGAAAACTTGTTCGCGGCGCGTACGATGTATTATTGATTGACGATATAAAATAAGTAAAGTACTTAAAACATTTTAACATCGGAAATGGTATAAACTAAATACGGTTTGCATTAAATATGTCTATAATAAAATTATAAAATACGTGTTGGACTGGTTCCCTTCACTTAATATAACGCAGATTTATATTCGAAAATATAATTAATGTGTAATTTTTATTATTACTTTAAAAATTTGAATGTTTGGCCACTGTCTCATTTCTCGTTATATTGTAATGCTAAATCTATAAGTGACAGATTTTCAACTTACAAATAATACAAATAGCTTTATTACTATTACAAGCTGTGCCCGCGACTCCGTCCGCGTGAAACCTAACGAAAGAAAAGTAACTAATAAAGACATCTGAGCGTATTAAGTCCATTTAAAAGTCTATTTTTCTCTCGCAGTTACGCCGCGTCGTCATTAAAATTACAATAACATTTGAAAGAGTGAACCGATTTTAATGGAACAAAGACTAAGTTATTTTAGAAGATATGCTTTATATTTTTTTTTTGTGAGATTTTATTGAAAACCTGGTACTTTAGCAGTGACATGTTCATACAAAAACACAATTTCAAAAAAATGCTTCAAATGTATTTTATTACATATTCCAAGCCACTTTCATGACTTTATTTCGCGAAAATCGAAAAAGTAGTAGTATACGTTACATGTACATTCTTATTATATGTATAGATATAATAGCCTTAACTAGCCCCAAACTAGGCAATGCCTGTCTCGTATAAGCCATTAGATTTTTTTTATATCATAGGTAGCTAACGAACAGGTGGGTTGCATTGTTGCGTTTCGTTCGGTCAGTGAGAGCGCTGGAGGCACACCCTTCTCCTCTCTCCTCTCCCTCTCCCTCCCCTAACCCTTCCCCCCAAAAGGTGGTACCGCACTTGCGACTCCTCTGGTGTTGTTAGTGTCTATGGACGGTGGTGATCACTTAACAGCAGGTGACCCACACGTTCGTTTACCATCTATAACATAAAAAAAACTTAGATTTTAAAAATATTGGATAATGAAACATTCCCCTGTGAGTAATTACATAAAGAAAATTTAAATAAGATTAGTGTTCAAACACGCGTAAAGGTTACGCGTACTATATAATATTTCCCAATATTTCTCCATTTGCTACACATCTGGGGTTATTTAGTTCTTTCATATTTACATATAAATAAAATGGTAAAGGTCCTTTGTGTGTGTATCATATATAGCATAGTTTTGGCCAACAGCATAGTTTAGGCCAACAGCATAGTCTAGACCAAAAGCATTGTCTAGGCCAATAGCATAGTCTAGGCTAATAGCTTAGACTAGGCCAATAGCGTAGTCAGTTAAAAAAAACCATATATTTTATTTATTAGATACTTGGCCCCTATCTCAAAAAATGATCGCGATAGCTTCATTTAACACAAGGTTATTAAAGTTTCAAGAAACTGGGATGTTTCAAGGACTACGCATTCAGCGACGTGTGTTTTCTTTCCGTGCCGAAATGGAGCAAGCGGTGTGATCCTTTCGTTCTTTCCTCTGATCATAATATACATAATAAACGATTTATTAAGTTTTTAAACGACGCAGATAATATGGCAGGTATGATCTAGTTAACAATGATGTTTAATATAAACTCTGTATATGTTGGTGTAGAAATTTATTACTAAAAAATATAACTTCTTTTTAAATCATCCGTTTATAACTTTATTTATTCACCTTGCTTCACTGGTGTCATGAATGGACACCACATTTGTTCAATTTTGCGGCATTCTTTAGAGAAGCTGCCTCCAGGTATCTCGTTCCACTGGAGGGCCTTTCTCGCTTTTGGTTTACTAAACTTCATATCATCATAATCTACTCCATGCTTAACCCAACCCACGTCGATTCCCTTTCCTTAAAAACATATATGGACATATAAATCTAAGGGACAGGACACTCTGTGTTTCATAGTATGTAAGAAAGAAAGTTTAGGCATTCTTATGTAACTGTAGAAGACTACTTAGATAAAGACGTGATTACGTGTTTTTAAGACAAATTATTGATATATAAAAACGTCAAGTCTCGAATAAAAGAAACGCTCGAAACCGTCCCCAAAAACTCGCCGATATACCTCAGTAGTTACAATTAACTATAAATATGTTTTTGCAAAGTCAACCTTACACGAATTATTTAAAGTTGTTTCTATAAAGCAGTGTACAAAAAGTCCAAATACACGAGCGACGAGAGACTATTTGAAATGAGCGCACAAATTCTCAATTGTGCTCTCATTTTATGTAGACGGTTTTGAGACGCTGACTATGCATCTTGGGTTTTTATATATCAATGAGACACATCTATCAATTATTAGGTAAGTTGGTGATTCCTTAATTCATGTCATTAGGATGTCGTCATATAGAGGGGTTGTGGTTATAGGGCATACCAACAACTGCATACAAAGGTTGAATTGCTAAACAGTAGCGGATCAAGAAGAATTTATTCATCATATCGAACGTTCCATTAGCCGGTAGCTAGATAATCGAAGGGCCGCTGTTATGCTACTTTGTGGTGATCGTATAATCGTGATAAATATTATTGCATCGACTTTAGTATTTTCTAAATGTGTTTAATTCAATTTGAAGGGTTTTATCCATTTTTATACAGTTTCTCATAGCAAAAATTTAGTGATAAATTTGGTTGGACTCGACAACATCCCTTCCTAAACGCCTGAAATAAATGGACGCTTTATGTTCTTAAGAAGCAATCATGTAATCCATCTGATATTAAACTCTTACTACATATATATACACATACCATATATATACATACTACCTAATACAATAAACTTCAGATGGCAATTTAAACAGCGATCAATATAAATAGGTTGGTTCATTTAATTTGTACCAAAAGTATACACTTAAGTGCCAATAATATATAAGCTTTACTTTATAGGTCAGGTGGATGACACCGTACGGAAAAGGGGTATATCGAACTAAAAGACAAATCGGAAAATTTTAGTATATAGTAATAGAATATAGTCGAATAGTCTGTCTGCGATTTTAGTTAAGTATGTCGTACTTGTTGAAGTTATACTTCTTTCGGCGCGTTAGGCTAAAATGATGAGAGTAAATTTTTACGATGCGCGCGCACACCGCACGAAAAACTGACACCCTGAAGTTAGCTATTGTCAACATTTTGTTCCTTTGTACTTCTTTGTATTAAAACTTTCAATTTATTAAATACCTTTTTTCTATTGTTACTGTGGTTTTTTCTACAAAAGTAGAATAAGGAGAAAGATAAAAAAAATTAAAAGATTTTTATCAAACGCCAAAGAAGTATAACTTTTAACGCGTGTACATAAGTACACACACACTTTTTTTATTAAGTTTATAATTTATTAATTTTATATTAATATGACATCAGGTTTATTATATATATTTATTGTATTTATAAAACTGAATAGTGTAAGTGACGGCGGATGTGCCACTCTTTCTTTGGACTGGTATACTTTATAGCAACGGTTCAATCTTTTTACGCTATAGATAAGTAATCCTAACTTACTGTCATAGTTATCGATTATATCTGGTGTAAATGTTCCAACAGTATAAATTTTAAGTTTCTTCACAGCATCTCTGTAGTCCTGACATCGACATCTGTCCATCGTCCAAATTATTACTGCATTAAGATATATAAAAATTACTGAAATAACAAAAATGTAGAGTTTCGTCGAATAAGTTCATGACCTTACTTTGACAGTTACATATTTAAAATGTTTTTTATAAAATAAAATATGGGACGAATGTAAAAAGTTTTTATAATCACATCTATAAAAAAATGCAATTAATTATTACAGTGGATGAGTTTCTTACCAAACCTGTTCAACAAAATTTTATTTATTTATTTATTCTTATGAGTCAACATATCGCGACATTATACACTTGAAAGAAAGGCTATTAAACAAATTATAGTATTATTTAAAATATAATACGAAAATATTCTAACATTTTATTACATAATTATTATTAATGACATTTCTTATTTATACTAGACTATGTGATACCCGTGAGTTTGCATTGTATTTTATTTTAACAACATATTTAAAAATAAAAAACTGAAAGCAAAACCATACCTTTTTTCTATAAAATATCTCATTATTGAAGTAAAACCTCTTTAGGTGCTACTAGGAGGTAACTGGTCGACAATGCAACGGAAGTCCGTTACGGCAATATGGCGTCACGTTTCTATACCATCCATGTTTTTTTGCTTTGCTTTTATTGTTTATGAATAAACCAATCAAAAATTTAGGAAAAAAATTCATAAAAAATATTAAACTGAATAATAATAAAAATCATACAATATAATTAATTATGTATATATGTGCGCGCGACCGTGCTGCCACCTGGGTTCAATGTAAGTAAGTAATAAATTAAAACAAAGCTTCATTAGATAATGTACAGATGTAGTGCCATCTATCTCTGGCTACTCTCGATCTCTCTATCAGTGGCTACTCTAATAACGCCAAAGAACTTTTACTTCACTTGCGTGTGACGTTTACACACACTCATTTTTTTGTAGTGCTTATAATGGCCTAAGTTTCTTAAAATTTGAATATCTCTATATTAAATGAAGATGTCTTATTCCTTTTTAGAATATGTATAATACTAAAAAAAATCCAAATCTACACAGTAGTTCTTGAATGATTTATTTTTTTATATCATAAGAGGCAAACGAACAGGCGGGTCACCTGTTGTTAAGTGATCACCAATGTCCATAGACACGAAGGGAGAAGAGGAGTTCGGAGAAGGGGGAAAGGGAAGTGGGCCCCCCGACTTCACTGACCTCACTGACCGAACGAAACGCAACAATGCAAGCACTGTTACTTCACGTCGATTTTTTGTGGGTCGTATGCTACTACCCCGGACGAGCCGACCCATTCATGCTGAAAACAGTAATAGCTTCAACGTGGCTCTACCACCTATATAAATACGTAGTAAGTAGATACCTGATTCGCAAACGACAGATAATCATTTTTTGCTTTATAATATAGTATGTGTGTTCTCAGTTGATCATATCTCAATTAGAGAATTCTTCTTCTCCTTTCTCTTTGTTTCTTGCACTAGTGAATGTTAATTCGATGTCTGCTGGTTCAAACCTCGGCATGTACCAACGATTTTTTTAAATCTCCGTACATTTACCAATTGATATCGGCTGACGGTGAAGGAAACCTGAACCTGAGGAATGTTCTTATAATACTAGCAAAATATAAATCTGAAGTATTCTCGGAATTTGCAATCGCCACTACCATATGGGCTGACGTTGTGATTATGCCCTTCATTCGGGAAGATGCCTATGGTCCTGCAATGTGTTTCGTACAGGCTGATGATGATTATTGGTTATGTGATACTGGATTATGTAAAAAATAACAAGTCTCTAGTTAATTTGATATTTTATTAGTGTGTAGCTTGAACAAACATATACGTAGGTAACTTAATATAAGAAATAAAACGAATAAAAAACTAAAATGTTACATGTTCTGACTAGTTAAAGTAAACATTAAATTAATAAATGACTCCTTAATAACCGGTCCTTATTTATTGCTTATATAATAATAATGTTTTACTCATTAGAATATTAAAATAGTGAAACGTTTGCGTGGGATCTCTACATACTACTAATATAAATGTGAATATGTAAGTATTTTTGTTACGCGGGCATATTTTAACTAAATGTGGTCGTATGTATATACTAGCGGTCCCAGTAGACGTTGTCCTGCTTTGATATTTTAAAAAATCCTAAAAGTCAACCGCAGCGCCACCTACCGGGGCCAATTATGATTCTAAACCATTCTCGGATCCACTGGAACACGCACACAAAATTTCATCAAAATCGGTCCAGCCGTTTAGGAGGACTTCAGTGACACACACGTACAGAAGAAATTAAATAGAATGACGCTGTGGTCGACTTTTAGGATTTTTTTCATCATCAAGGTAGGGCAACGTCCGACGGGCAGGCTAATATTAGTACGGATTTAAAGAAAACTATTTAAGTTATATTTAAAAAAAAATTAAAAATATTTCTCGTCTAACTCAGGTCTTCCTCTTTCTAATCTAAAACAAGATAATAAACATTTAAAGAATATTACTAGTTTCGATTTTTATCTATTCCAATAGATTTACGCGGTGCTTCGTTAAAAAAAGTCGAGGCAGACATAAGGACGTAAGAAAACTCAAAACTTCTCTTTTCAATTTTTAAGTTAATTACAGTGTAAATTATTGACATTTCATAATTTGTAAATTGAATTTATTATCATAAGTCTCTCTTCCACATCTATTAACACGCCGAATATATAATAATATCTTTACATACATATTTCTTCTTTGTGTGCCTGTTCCAGTGGCTCCGAGAATGGTTTAGATTCACAATTAGACCAAGTAGGTGGCGCTGCGGGTGAATTTTAGATTTTTTTATTATCAAGGCAGGAAAACGTCCGCCCGGCCAGCTAGTATATTATAATTATATATTTTTTATACAGCTTAATAATTCATCAAACATATGATGAACTGCACACTCTTAATATCTTTATATAAAAATTTCTTCTGTACGTGTGTATGTCACTGAACTCATCCTAAACGGTTGGACCGATTTTGATGAAATTTTGTGTGCCTGTTCCAGTGGATCCGAGGATGGTTTAGATTGGATAGACAATTGGACCCGGTAGGTAGCGCTGCGGTTGACTTTTAGGATTTTTAAAGCAGGACAACATCCGCCAGACCCGCTACTAAAATTATAAATATTAGATGTACATAGGATATTATACTACGTCGCAAGTCTGACGCAAGCCGCATAAGCGCGATACAGTCGGTCACGCTTACTAGCATGTCATGACGCGAAATTATAAATTTATCTCCTACCAAAAAAATACCGCTCAACGCGCCTTAAGAAATTTTCACTTCAAGAATAAGGAATAATAAAGACGTTTCGTAATACACTTATAAAGAGTTAAATTTGAATTTGAGAATTTCAGAAATCACATCAAGGTAGGCGGGCTGCAAAACAGTAAAACGGTTGAACATTTATAAACAAAAAAAGAAACCGAGACATGCCATATAATATTAACACCAGTACTTTGCTCCTGGACGTGCCCTAATACCGTAGCAATCGTCGGCGCTGTAAAATCGGTCACAAGCTGTAAAATTTGCTATAAATTTAGCGATATACAACCGATATTGGTCAGAAGAGAGAGGCAAAAAAAAATCGCGCCAAGGTTTTACGGTCGACCGACTGTAAAACTGGGAGCGTATTAGTGTCATAACACTATATATTAAGAACAGTATGGAAACAGGAATATGATTTTTTACTTGAACTAACATCAATCGTTCCACAGATATCGACTCTCACGTATACAAACGAATGCAAACCTTACGTGCACTGGTCAACAGAGTGCTTTTCCCACTGTACAAAAATAAATGGTTAAGATTACGCAGACGAAATTGCGAGAATCAATTAGTCTCTAATAAATATATGCGTTTAATATAATAAATATTTTTTAATTAAATCGCCAAACAGAAATAAAAATTGTGTGTGAAACTTGAAAGTGAAACTTCGTAATGTGGAAATTAAAATAGGAAAGGGTAGAAATTGATTTTTAGTGAAATCATATTGTTTCTTTAAGACAAACTTTATTAACATTGCTTACAATTCACAATTGATCTCATCTTTTAAGTATCATTTTCGAGTGGAGAAATATCCAAATCTATAACATTTACAGTGGGATTATGATAACTAAAGTAAGATACGAAATGTTTGAGTTATATTTTTTCAATATTTCTTGCAAAAACTGCATCAAGGAATATTGGATCCTACTCGTTGGTAACGTTCGCGCTGGGCTGTAACAGGTATACTACGCTTAAAATCAGCTGAGTGCCTTAAGCGCTCGCCTTAGTAGTCCGGTGAAGCTGTTAAGACCATGCTTGGTCAATAGCGTAGTCAGTTCGAAAAAAAAAAAAAAAGGTAAACTATGCGCATGCGTTCGAGGGCCACGCATTCACTCTCGCTGTCTCTTTCTGTTCCCCCTTAGCGTTAAACGTTTAACGCAACCTTGTTGGAAGTCGCATTACAAGTTTCACTTCAATAACTCTAGTGCCTTCTAATAGGTAATTTTATTTAATGAATTTTAATTACTTAACTAAAATTATATTCAGACGAAACCATCATCCTGTTTTATCTATACTAAAAAGATGGTTATCCTTTTGATATTACCATGGATAATATAATCCTTTGCCACCATCGTGATATTAAAAAAAAAACAAGAATTCAATCGTTTACATACAAGAATTTCCCACAGTAAGAAGCCACTAAAATACCTTCTATACTATTTTGGACTCTATGTACATGGCTTTAGAAACAAAAATAAAGAAATGTTTAAAACAAACGACCATATCGTATGACAGTGCGACGCTGTCAACACATTATCTCAAATTAAGAACGCTTAACGACTGTTTTATTCATGTACTAACGAAGAAATAGGTATTATTTGAGACAATACTTCTTTGAAGCACGTCTTGGATGAAAACCATGCCACGGAGGGCAATGCACCCTGCAATCTATACATCAAAATTGTGTTCTTATTCTTGTTGTTCTACGTGCTTCGGGTTTGAACACAAAAACGTCAGAACCACAAGAAAAATTTAACAAAAAAATCCGACCGAAATGTCTAGTCTTATAAATGCACCAGAATATCTTTGTCCACAGATCTATTTAGTCTTAGAGTGTCATAAACTTACCAATATTGCAATCACTATATGAATCGTTTCATTTTATAAAGTAAATTTTCAAAAAAAAGTATTAACCGATTTCAATATCAGTCAAAAACCCATAAGGCACTAAAAAGCGGAAAATAAATAGTTTATCAAATTAAATAAAACATATGAATATGTGTGCTACCTTGAGATGTATTGGAAGTCGGTGCCAACCAAACCGAAAATCATATCATCTACAGGTACAAAGTTTAAGTCCACTCTCGCGTCTCTGTAATACAAAAATGTTGGTTGGTACCGACTTCCAGTACATCTCTAGGTAGCACACATATTCATATGTTTTATTTTTGATAAACTATTTATTTTCCGCTTTTTAGTGCCTTATGGGTTTTTGATTGATATTGAAGTCGGTTAATACTTTTTTTTGAAAATTTACTTTATTTTTTATACAAACCTTGTTCTACACAACAACAAAAAAGAATTAACCAAATACGTGCAGCAGTTCGAATTAAAACGCTTACATAAATTCGGGAATGACCTCTTCTAATATATAAAAATCTCGTGTCACTGTTTCTGTGGTCGAACTCTTCCAAAAACGGCTGGACCAATTTTGATGAAATTT
>MU159156.1:272791-322027 GCA_015888305.1 Antheraea pernyi | reverse complement strand
ACAATCGCTCTGAGTAGAGATATATGCACTGATTAAAGTGTTAACAAAAGAATCTTATAAAGTTCAATCTTTAAAAAATAATTAATTACGGTCGCATTTCGACCACTACTTTTAATAAATACGTTGCACTTTTATGTATTACTGTTTAACATACAACTTTAAAAAAGTTAATACTGTACACTAAGCATTTACCTAATATGAAGAAAAGTGTACAATATATCTACTACACGACCGCGGCCGTGTATATGATTGAATAACAATTAACGAACGGGAAAACTCTGAAATTTGTTATACGTCGTACATTTTACTCGACAACACTGTAATAACACTGTAATAATTAGAATCCAGAAAGACCTATATTAATCGATCATCAATGGATAATAAATCTATTGGAATGTATACTACCTCTATCGTAAAGGCAGCATAATCTACACCGTACCCGTACGTAGTTTTAGTATGTCATTCATGGATTTCTTCCAGTCGAAAGATAAGAGGTAGGTCTTTACCTCTACACCACCGCACAGATTATGAATCTAAGCTTATCGCTGTATATTTTGTTTTGGGCTTAATAGCATTTGCGTTCGATTCAACCGCGCCTATCATTATGCTTTCCTATATCTACGTGTATCGTCACGAAGTTTTGTCTACGGTCGCAATAAATGCAGATGTGGAAAGAAGTTATCATTCGATTTATTGGAATGACGTCGGTGTGTCTACAATGATAATATAACTAAAAAGCTGTAGATACGTTACCTACATATTTTGACAAAACAAATGGCATGATAACGCACACATACGTAAAGTAATATTGTAACGCCATACTGTCTTAGATAAAACGTGGAAGTAAGATGACATATTCACACTGTCTAAGATAAACCGTGGAAGTAAGATGGCATATTCTCAATGTCGGTGGTGAAAAAGAAATAGTTACATGTTTAAAATTAGGATAAGGATTTATGGAGCAGCCGTCAAAAATAAACTATATAGTATCTACAGCTTTTTAGTTATATCATTGTGTGGGAACGTTTGATTCACGCCTTATTGGAATAACTTTTTGATATTAACCTTAGCGCAACAAGTAGTCAAAGTTAAATCACGCAGGTATGAGAGTAGTTTAAAGAATCATACCATACAACATGATAATTTGTGTTGTTCATTATTTATGTTTACCATTAAATCACGTCGACGGTTATTATAATACATTTTCGTTGAAACAACAGAAACTGTTAAGGTAAAAAAAAGACAATAAATACTTTACACATATTTTAATTACATTTATTCCTCTTATTCTTTACAAACATCAAATTACGCGATTACAGAAGGACATTTAAATTTCTATATAAAGTTTACATTTAATAATACGACAAGGATAATGATTTTAATTTTTTTCCATATTGTAATAATTATATAAGTCACAGGCAAAATCTTATAATCAATGCGATACTTCAAAAACCCTACATATAATGTCATTTTACATAGAAGTCTGCAGCTATTCATTAAAAAAAAAATGTCATACAAGCAGTCTACCACAAATTTTGGAAATTAGATCTTAGTAAGTTGGACATTAGGTGAAGCAAATTTTCGCAAGTTCACACACTACATTAAACTAATTATATAAGACAGAAAGAAAGCTACGTGACAACTTTCTTTCTTACATAACTACAAAAAGACCTAACCAATTAGGAACATGTTACGCAACTTTAAAATTTACTTTATGACTTTGTTGTTCCACAAAGTTTTATTTGCAATTAAAATATTAAGAAACATTGGTTGGATCTCTTTGCTCTCAAATATACATTTCAATATATAATCACTACAAACAATGAATAATCTTAAGTGCATATTTCTAACCTCGGGAGTCAAATATATACTTAATCAATGATTATTTTCAAATTAAATCCGTACTTTGGATAATAATTACATATTTAGTTGACTCATCTATATTAAAAATAAGCACTCCACTTATGCTATATCAGGTTATTATACATTATCTTTATACTTCAAAATAACATTTCTTTTAATAAATAACTTTAAACTGCATCATATATTGAAATTTACAAATGTTGCAGCCTGATAACGCATAAAGTGTGACAAACAAGAATTACAATAAAAAATATATAAATCAATTCACATATTCATTATTCGTAATCACATATGAAAATCAATACTAAATTCAAAATGACAATATTTTTTACTTAAGACATATATTTTTAAGATTCAGGATCTGTTGACGAATATGTAGCAGCTTTACTGGTCTGAAAAAGATTTAAAATATACTGATTACTACAAAAGAATATAATAAATTATTTTAGATGTAGGAACTTCTTCGACATAGCCAACTAGCAGTAGTTAAACAAGCACTCCGCTGTGACGAGGTCATAGTAGCGATATACTAATTGCATAAAAGCACGGTAATCTTTTTTTAATATAGGTTAATGAATCAAATACTTTCACTAAAGCTTATGATGCTTGTAAACTGCCATTTATTTTATATTTAGCGAGATAGTATACCAGGTGTTAGGTTAGTCGCTTACAGTATTCTAAGAAATGATAGTTCATGGTCACATTTAATATATAAAATAATAACATCAAAACATATACTAATAAACAACAAAGAGAACCTAAGTTAAAATTTGTTCTAAGCTATAAGGGGCGACGCGGAGTTAATAACCTTCGATAATAAAACGGACAATAAACCTTTTTGTTTTGTTCATGTCGTTCCCACGTTCACTTTCAAGTGAAAGTGAAGTCACCAGACGTTCATTTACATTGTGCTTTAACATAGACGCGTGGAGGATTGCGTATAATTATTGTATTTTTCTAGATAATTAGGTCAAATATTAATCAAAATTTTTTTTCATAGATTTAGAACGAGAATCGAGTGCAAAGTGTCCGTCATAAATATTGGTACTGTCTAAACTTTCAGTCTGTATATACAAAATTGCTTTTTGAAATTACCTCACAACTGTCGTAAAAGCGCATGGCTGTCTCGCTGTCGTAGAAGTTTACCGTTACAGTTTTATCTACGGGATCATTGCTAGTGAAGTCTCTACCGGACCACATGCATTTGTCGTCAGTCATCTGTCAAAAATTAAATTAGTTAGTAATCTCATTCTACGTTTATACATCGTTACTTAAACACGGGTTAAATCATAAGATTTTTATCATAATCAAGTACGTCTTCCTAACTGAGTACGAGATAATGTATGCAAGATTGTATTACGGACCCATCATAAGCTAAATCCTAGTGTACACAAAGTGTATCAAGTCAACTCTTAGAAGTATTACAGTTCTCGCCAATCTTTATATCCGATCTCAACATACAGATGCTCATAGCACAAATTTATGTATAAATACGTATTATATCACATGTATAATATCGAGACAACTTTAGGGTAAATAAATCTCACTTTTAGACTCCCATAATAATATTTTAACTAAGTTTTGTATTATATGCAAACCCAAACTTATGACTATATTCAGAGCAGCCACAAAGCTATCACTGGTTTCATCATGAATGGGTCGGCTTGGCCGAGGTAGTACCACTCTCTCGCAGAAAACCTCCGATCAACAATAACTAGATACCAGGTTGGCGCGAAAAATACGTCTAGGTAAAAATAATAGCTCACTTGAAACGTGAGCTTTTATTTTGTTTAGTTTGTTTGAAATACAGCCAATGTAAGCACGTTTCACAATGCCGCAGTGTATTCAAAAGATGCAAAAATAATACCCGAAAAAGCAATTTAATGCCGGAGTATCTTACTTTCCCTAAATATATGTTGAATAAGTTATATTTTAAGATTTAAACTAACAAATAATATTAAATTTTGAACAAAATCACCGATTTTAAAATGTGGTACAAATGTTTGGTCAAGGCTCGCCAACCACGCAGAATAACGGGAAAAAGTACTTTATTCATTGCGTGTTAAGGTTGAAATCACACTAAATGTTGTTTATGTTGTCTTTTCATTTGTAAGTGACGGGAGTACTTTATTGCTTTGCTCGTTTTATCGTTTTAGATAATATTTTGAACATTCGTGACTTTATTTATTACTAGGAGTCATGGTTGTAATTAGGTTGAACTTAAAACTGTTTTAAAACTATTTTTCTCCCTTTCTTAGTAAACAAATAGCTACACATAAGTTTATATTTACGCGGACAGGATTTAGCTTCAATTTTGTACGTGGCTCCATCTAGTTATTGTTGATCGAAACAGAAAACCGTCGTGAAGTACCAGTGCTTCCATTGTTTCGTTTCGTTGGGTGAGTGAGAGCGCAAGATAACACACCTACCTCCCCTCCCCAAACATAGGGTGGCAACGCACTTGCGACTCTTCTGGTGTTGCAAGTGTCTATGGCCTGTGGTGATCACTTAACATCAGGTAAACCACCTGTTCGTTTGCCTCCTATGACATAAAAAAAAAAACAAAAAGATAGACGAGGACTATGTTTACTATTCACCAGCACTGGATTTACACTATGAGTACTCGGGTTTAGTAATGAGGGCGGCAAATTATCAGTAATTAAAAAAATGCTTTTTTTATAAAATAAAGAAGCGATTACAGTTATAAATCTTTTAAAATAAAAAATGTAAAATATTTGAATCGAATAATTTGCAAATCGCAAATATTGTACATGAAAACTTTATCATTTTATGCAAAATATTAATAACGGAGCCAATTTTTTTACAGTTCCTAAAGCCTTTCTAAGCTTAAATCCAGCTCTGCTCGTTACAGTAATAAAATCGTAATTGCAAAACAATTATAAAAAAACAATAATTCGTGTTCATGATTTTATAAACTAAACTAAATAAAGCTTTTCATCTCAAAGATAAAAAAAAATTATATGTGCATACCTGAAATTCAGTATCGGTGTGTATAAGCATGTCTGTAAGAATCTCGCCGGTGAGAGAGTCCGTCACTAGTATCTTTGGCGAACATATATCGTGGTCAAACGTTACTATTATATGAGCGTTTTCGCATTTTGTTACCGTCTCGCCTTGCATGATCACTGCTTCACCATCACACGAGTAATATACTCCAGATTCGTCGTCATCCTCTTCCTGTTAAAATATAAACAGAAATGTTTTTTAATACTATATAGCATTTTTTCTTTTTTTTTTTCGAACTGACTACGCTATTGACCAAGCAAGGTCTTAACAGCTTCACCGGACTACTAAGACGAGCGCTTAAGCGCTATATGAGTTGTTGAAACATATATGTGTACCAAGCATACATAACTCAATAACTCTTATATATATTTCGTATCGGATAATATTCTAAACTATTTCAGTTTGATAAGGGGAAAAAATAAAACCCTTCCACCTGCATGTGTAAGCGTGTATGCGTGCACGTGTGTGGAGGTGATATGTGTAATGTTGTCGCAGTGATGTAAGATTTTGTGTCACTGCATCGCGCGAGCAGCGTACTCAAGGGCTCCACGCCGAGGGAACGGACTTAGTTTATATAGGTATTAGCGTTTGATAAAGTTTTCATCTGATGTTAAATTATGAAGTGAACTAAGATGCTAAACACGGTAAACCAGGCACTGACTTTAAAGTGCAAAGTGTAAAGACAACTGCTGGAACACACTAGCAGGTGCTTGGCGACCAATGATATTATAATTAAAAAGCTGTGTAGATACGTCATATGCGCTTCGACAGCGCCTTGTTAAAACTTGGCTAGCTAGCAAACGTGATCCCCTGTCAATCCACCCGTATCTAAGCAACATATAAGTATTTCTTTTTCACTATCAATATTGAGAATATGCCATTTTACGTCCACGATTTTTTAAAATACAGTTTAATACATTACTATACGTATGTGTGCGTTATCATGCCATTTGTTTTGTCAAACTATCATGTAGGTAACGTATCTATAGGTTTTTATTAGTTATAATATCATTGTAGCCACACCGACGTCATTCCAATAAATCGAATGATAACTTCTTTCCAGATCTGAATTTATTGCGACCGTTGAATAAACTTCGCGACGATACACATAATGATATGCTCGGTTGAATCGAGCTCAAATATTATTAAGCATAAAACAAAATATAAAGTGAAAAGCTTAGATTGATAATCTGTGCGGTGGTGTAGAGGTAAAGACCTATATACCTCATTGGATAAGAAAAAAATTCACGATAGACATATACTAAAACTGGTTTAATTAAAAGTATACAGTCTATTATAGGTCATAGAATACAAAAACCTGAACCTACGGACATGCCATTTCTTTTGTAAAAAATATCATGTAGGGAATGTGTCTACAGATTTTTAGTTATAAAATCATTGTTGGCGACAGATTTTCACTTTTAGAAAAACACTACCACCATGATATGGCTTCATCGCGATGTTTTCCTTCATCGAATTCGCCCATTCAGTTGCAAGTATACGAATCTGCATTGATCGAGATGATGTCCAAACACGGTATCAATTGAGCCAACATCACTTCTGGGATTTTGAGAAAATGCATTTTTTTTTTTTACAAATATGAAGTTACTTTGGTGGACGAAAACTTACCCCTTGATAGTAATACGGGTCACAATCGTTTTGGTCATATTCGTAATCATCTTCATCCTGTTCTTGCTTTTCTAATTGAAATTGAACTTGTTTAAACATCTCGGCTGCTGAAGTATCATTCACATCATCTAAAGGTTCAGTTGCCTGACCGTCTGTCTCGTCTGGAGGCGACTGTATCACAGATTCTACTCGAGTAGCTATTAAGGAGTCCGCTCGAGCACTATCTTCCAAATGTTTCGGTAGCCTCAGCGGAGCGACACTCTCGAATTGCTTTTCACCTGCTATCTTCTCATCAGCTATGGCTTTTGCTGTTGCTGCTTGCAATTTCTGAAATTATATACTTCCTTATAATAAATACTTCCGTAATGGTTATACAGTACATCAAAGGGACAACCCGAGATGTATTGAGATACAACATTCAGCCAGGACCTTTGTTCTCAGTGAATATAACAGGTACGTTGTTCTAAACAATGTCACCATAAACAGTTTTGACTGTATTTATTATTGCACATATTTCATCTAGTCACATTGTACCCAAATTAATATTACAAATTTGAATGTAACTTTGTTTGTTTCTTATACATACATTTCACTTGTTTTCTATCTTTATAATTGCCTCGACATTTTTTAAACTAACTATATGCTATTGACCTGACGGGCTCCACAGCTTCATCAAACTAAGCGTACAGAAAACAACAAAAGTACACATTACCTTTAATTCAAAATAATACAATCTTCCCGAATTAGTAGAAAAAATTCTACAATTAACGAGCAAAACCGTGAGTAAAAGCTAGTAGTAGATATTTTCAAAATAAGTTTAATCCGGATAATTAAGATGACGATTTTAATGCATATACTTCTTTATTATAGTTGGTATCATTACTCACCCTCACAGATGCAACGACTTGCTCATAAAAACGATTGGCAAGGTCCGTGGATTTGAACCTGACTGCAAGTGTTTCTTGCTCACCCGACGGATTCTCAGAGTAGTTTATACCAGCCCAGGTCCACGCTCTGTCGGATTTCATCATCGGCAGCATCTCGAGATCATTGAATAACATCATGTTCAAAACAAGTTTGTGAACCTGCAAAAAAGCATCACTTAAATATTCTCTATAGTCAATGACTTTTTGCTTTTACGGATTTAAGATTCAAGGTTCGGTATCAGAATTATCAGTTTCCACAAGATTCTGCTATAGCTAAAACAAATGTATTACATTTCTCCGTCATTTACATCAAAACTGAGATTTAAAATATGAAATTTTTAATAATGAATATTTATATATTTCGGTAGGCAGTAGAGCCACGCTGATGCTATTACTGGTGCATTTCAGCATGAATGGGTCGGCTCGCCCGGGGTACTACCACCCACGTCAAGTAACAGTGCTTCCATTATTGCGTTTCGTTCAGTTACGAGAGCGCCAGAAGCCCACCTTCTCTCCCGCCTCCTCCTCCCTCTCCCCCAAATACAGGCTGGCAACGCACTTGCGACTCCTCTGGTGTGCTAGTATCTATGGACGGCTGTGATCACTTACCATCAAGTGACCCGCCTATTCGATTGCCTCCTATAATATAAAAAAATATATTTTCATATTCATATTTTATAAATAGTTAGTTACCTGTTCTCTGCGTAAAAGCAGTCTGTAAGTGTTTCGCTCTGGGTGATATAGTATCTTGATTTCTCCTACACCACGTTCTTTCCATTCTCGAGTCTTATCATCATAACGATACAGTTTGCAGCGTTCACCAAATAACTTTTGCTATAAAATAATGTAAGAATTAACAATGAGAGTACACATACAACACACAAGCATATACACACACACATGCACATATACAAGAAGTAAATAAGCTTTTATTGTTACTAAATTAAATTAAACTTTAAAAACAGAAACTACTGCAGACATAGATAAGACTAGCAAATCGAGATGACCATTGTCTTTAATTTTTTACCGGTTTCTATTTGATTATAATCCATTCCTAATAGTTATTCAACATAAACATGATTATTTCAAGGGATCTGTTATAAAGGTCACAAATAAGTATAATTACACCCATGCGTTGGCGGGGCAAACAACTAGTTTTCTATATAAATCGCTATATTTAGTTAGGATAGGAACCTGAATATTCTTTAGCTATGCCTATAATTTGTCAAATAAATATAATAGCAACACAATTTATTTTCAGTACAATTCCATAACCTCACTTTTTTCAGTGTTCACTTAATTTAAAATGCTAAGTGTTATCACACTGCCCGATTGGCAGAGTACTTTAGGAAACGGGCAGATCGGGTCTTGACGATCGTTCTAAATGGGATCACATTCTACCTAAACTCCAGTTACACCTCTCTAAATTAAATAAAGGATCCTTAGAAAACAGGTTGTGTAAAAACCGTTTCAAAAAATTTTCATCAAAATATACGTACAATTGTATGATATATTCTGTAAAGATTTACATACTCTCTATTTAATAATGATACTAATCCAGATTTACCAATTACCCGATCATTGTAAAAATGCAAATCTTTTGTGAAGTATCATTCACATCATCTAAAGGTTCAGTTGCTTGACCGTCTGTCTCGTCTGGAGGCGACTGTATCACAGATTCTACTCGAGTAGCTATTAAGGAGTCCGCTCGAGCACTATCTTCCAAATGTTTCGGTAGCCTCAGCGGAGCAACACTCTCGAATTGCTTTTCACCTGCTATCTTCTCATCAGCTATGGCTTTTGCTGTTGCTGCTTGCAATTTCTGAAATTATATACTTCCTTATAATAAATACTTCCGTAATGGTTATACAGTACATCAAAGGGACAACCCGAGATGTATTGAGATACAACATTCAGCCAGGACCTTTGTTCTCAGTGAATATAACAGGTACGTTGTTCTAAACAATGTCACCATAAACAGTTTTGACTGTATTTATTATTGCACATATTTCATCTAGTCACATTGTACCCAAATTAATATTACAAATTTGAATGTAACTTTGTTTGTTTCTTATACATACATTTCACTTGTTTTCTATCTTTATAATTGCCTCGACATTTTTTAAACTAACTATATGCTATTGACCTGATGGGCTCCACAGCTTCATCAAACTAAGTCAAGCGTACAGAAAACAACAAAAGTACACATTACCTTTAATTCAAAATAATACAATCTTCCCGAATTAGTAGAAAAAATTCTACAATTAACGAGCAAAACCGTGAGTAAAAGCTAGTAGTAGATATTTTCAAAATAAGTTTAACCCGGATAATTAAGATGACGATTTTAATGCATATACTTCTTTATTATAGTTGGTATCATTACTCACCCTCACAGATGCAACGACTTGCTCATAAAAACGATTGGCAAGGTCCGTGGATTTGAACCTGACTGCAAGTGTTTCTTGCTCACCCGACGGATTCTCAGAGTAGTTTATACCAGCCCAGGTCCACGCTCTGTCGGATTTCATCATCGGCAGCATCTCGAGATCATTGAATAACATCATGTTCAAAACAAGTTTGTGAACCTGCAAAAAAGCATCACTTAAATATTCTCTATAGTCAATGACTTTTTGCTTTTACGGATTTAAGATTCAAGGTTCGGTATCAGAATTATCAGTTTCCACAAGATTCTGCTATAGCTAAAACAAATGTATTACATTTCTCCGTAATTTACATCAAAACTGAAAAAAATAATTTAAAATATGAAATTTTTAATAATGAATATTTATATATTTCGGTAGGCAGTAGAGCCACGCTGATGCTATTACTGGTGCATTTCAGCACGAATGGGTCGGCTCGCCCGGGGTACTAGCACCCACAGAAACACCCACGTCAAGTAACAGTGCTTCCATTATTGCGTTTCGTTCAGTTACGAGAGCGCCAGAAGCCCACCTTCTCTCCCGCCTCCTCCTCCCTCTCCCCCAAATACAGGCTGGCAACGCACTTGCGACTCCTCTGGTGTGCTAGTATCTATGGACGGCTGTGATCACTTACCATCAAGTGACCCGCCTATTCGATTGCCTCCTATAATATAAAAAAATATATTTTCATATTCATATTTTATAAATAGTTAGTTACCTGTTCTCTGCGTAAAAGCAGTCTGTAAGTGTTTCGCTCTGGGTGATATAGTATCTTGATTTCTCCTACACCACGTTCTTTCCATTCTCGAGTCTTATCATCATAACGATACAGTTTGCAGCGTTCACCAAATAACTTTTGCTATAAAATAATGTAAGAATTAACAATGAGAGTACACATACAACACACAAGCATATACACACACACATGCACATATACAAGAAGTATACTAAAACTGGTTTAATTAAAAGTATACAGTCTATTATAGGTCATAGAATACAAAAACCTGAACCTACGGACATGCCATTTCTTTTGTAAAAAATATCATGTAGGGAATGTGTCTACAGATTTTAAGTTATAAAATCATTGTTGGCGACAGATTTTCACTTTTAGAAAAACACTACCACCATGATATGGCTTCATCGCGATGTTTTCCTTCATCAAATTCGCCCATTCAGTTGCAAGTATACGAATCTGCATTGATCGAGATGACTATATAAATCGCTATATTTAGTTAGGATAGGAACCTGAATATTCTTTAGCTATGCCTATAATTTGTCAAATAAATATAATAGCAACACAATTTATTTTCAGTACAATTCCATAACCTCACTTTTTTCAGTGTTCACTTACTTGCAATTTCTGAAATTATATACTTCCTTATAATACTTCCATAATGGTATAACCATTATCCAAATCTGTTATAACGACATCAAAGGAACCTCTCATATTTAGTCGTAACAATCGGTGATGTATTCGAGATACAACATTCAGCCAGGACCTTTGTTCTCAGTGAATATAAACTTGTTCTAAACAATGTCGCCATAAACAGTTTTGACTGTTATTTATTATTGCACATATTTCATCTAGTCACATTGTACCCAAATTAATATTACAAATTTGTATGTAACTTTGTTTAATTCTTATACATACATTTCACTTGTTTTCTATCTTTATAATTGCCTCGACATTTTTTAAACTAACTATATGCTATTGACCTGATGGGCTCCACAGCTTCATCAAACTAAGTCAAGCGTACAGAAAACAACAAAAGTACACATTACCTTTAATTCAAAATAATACAATCTTCCCGAATTAGTAGAAAAAATTCTACAATTAACGAGCAAAACCGTGAGTAAAAGCTAGTAGTAGATATTTTCAAAATAAGTTTAATCCGGATAATTAAGATGACGATTTTAATGCATATACTTCTTTATTATAGTTGGTATCATTACTCACCCTCACAGATGCAACGACTTGCTCATAAAAACGATTGGCAAGGTCCGTGGATTTGAACCTGACTGCAAGTGTTTCTTGCTCACCCGACGGATTCTCAGAGTAGTTTATACCAGCCCAGGTCCACGCTCTGTCGGATTTCATCATCGGCAGCATCTCGAGATCATTGAATAACATCATGTTCAAAACAAGTTTGTGAACCTGCAAAAAAGCATCACTTAAATATTCTCTATAGTCAATGACTTTTTGCTTTTACGGATTTAAGATTCAAGGTTCGGTATCAGAATTATCAGTTTCCACAAGATTCTGCTATAGCTAAAACAAATGTATTACATTTCTCCGTAATTTACATCAAAACTGAAAAAAATAATTTAAAATATGAAATTTTTAATAATGAATATTTATATATTTCGGTAGGCAGTAGAGCCACGCTGATGCTATTACTGGTGCATTTCAGCACGAATGGGTCGGCTCGCCCGGGGTACTAGCACCCACAGAACCACCCACGTCAAGTAACAGTGCTTCCATTATTGCGTTTCGTTCAGTTACGAGAGCGCCAGAAGCCCACCTTCTCTCCCGCCTCCTCCTCCCTCTCCCCCAAACACAGGCTGGCAACGCACTTGCGACTCCTCTGGTGTGCTAGTATCTATGGACGGCTGTGATCACTTACCATCAAGTGACCCGCCTATTCGATTGCCTCCTATAATATAAAAAAATATATTTTCATATTCATATTTTATAAATAGTTAGTTACCTGTTCTCTGCGTAAAAGCAGTCTGTAAGTGTTTCGCTCTGGGTGATATAGTATCTTGATTTCTCCTACACCACGTTCTTTCCATTCTCGAGTCTTATCATCATAACGATACAGTTTGCAGCGTTCACCAAATAACTTTTGCTATAAAATAATGTAAGAATTAACAATGAGAGTACACATACAACACACAAGCATATACACACACACATGCACATATACAAGAAGTAAATAAGCTTTTATTGTTACTAAATTAAATTAAACTTTAAAAACAGAAACTACTGCAGACATAGATAAGACTAGCAAATCGAGATGACCATTGTCTTTAATTTTTTACCGGTTTCTATTTGATTATAATCCATTCCTAATAGTTATTCAACATAAACATGATTATTTCAAGGGATCTGTTATAAAGGTCACAAATAAGTATAATTACACCCATGCGTTGGCGGGGCAAACAACTAGTTTTCTATATAAATCGCTATATTTAGTTAGGATAGGAACCTGAATATTCTTTAGCTATGCCTGTAATTTGTCCAAATAAACATAATAGCAACACAATGTATTTTCAGTGTTCACATGTATACCTACTAAATGTACACAATTACACCGAAATCAACAAATTCCATAACCTCACTTTTTGCAGTGTTCACTTCATTTAAAATGCTAAGTGTTATCACACTGCCCGATTGGCAGAGTACTTTAGGAAACGGGCAGATCGGGTCTTGACGATCGTTCTAAATGGGATCACATTCTACCTAAACTCCAGTTACACCTCTCTAAATTAAATAAAGGATCCTTAGAAAACAGGTTGTGTAAAAACCGTTTTAAAAAAATTTCATCAAAATATACGTAAAATTGTGTGATATATTCTGTAAAGATTTACATACTCTCTATTTAATAATGATACTAATCCAGATTTACCAATTACCACTAATCCGTAGGGATACCAAGTATTCAAACACAAAAGATTTGCATTTTTACAATGATCGGGTAATTGGTAAATCTGGATTAGTATCATTATTAAATAGAGAGTATGTAAATCTTTGGTGATGTCCAAACACGGTATCAATTGAGCCAACATCACTTCTGGGATTTTGAGAAAATGCATTTTTTTTTTACAAATATGAAGTTACTTTAGTGGACGAAAACTTACCCCTTGATAGTAATACGGGTCACAATCGTTTTGGTCATATTCGTAATCATCTTCATCCTGTTCTTGCTTTTCTAATTGAAACTGAACTTGTTTAAACATCTCGGCTGCTGAAGTATCATTCACATCATCTAAAGGTTCAGTTGCTTGACCGTCTGTCTCGTCTGGAGGCGACTGTATCACAGATTCTACTCGAGTAGCTATTAAGGAGTCCGCTCGAGCACTATCTTCCAAATGTTTCGGTAGCCTCAGCGGAGCAACACTCTCGAATTGCTTTTCACCTGCTATCTTCTCATCAGCTATGGCTTTTGCTGTTGCTGCTTGCAATTTCTGAAATTATATACTTCCTTATAATACTTCCATAATGGTATAACCATTATCCAAATCTGTTATAACGACATCAAAGGAACCTCTCATATTTAGTCGTAACAATCGGTGATGTATTCGAGATACAACATTCAGCCAGGACCTTTGTTCTCAGTGAATATAAACTTGTTCTAAACAATGTCGCCATAAACAGTTTTGACTGTTATTTATTATTGCACATATTTCATCTAGTCACATTGTACCCAAATTAATATTACAAATTTGTATGTAACTTTGTTTAATTCTTATACATACATTTCACTTGTTTTCTATCTTTATAATTGCCTCGACATTTTTTAAACTAACTATATGCTATTGACCTGATGGGCTCCACAGCTTCATCAAACTAAGTCAAGCGTACAGAAAACAACAAAAGTACACATTACCTTTAATTCAAAATAATACAATCTTCCCGAATTAGTAGAAAAAATTCTACAATTAACGAGCAAAACCGTGAGTAAAAGCTAGTAGTAGATATTTTCAAAATAAGTTTAATCCGGATAATTAAGATGACGATTTTAATGCATATACTTCTTTATTATAGTTGGTATCATTACTCACCCTCGCAGATGCAACGACTTGCTCATAAAAACGATTGGCAAGGTCCGTGGATTTGAACCTGACTGCAAGTGTTTCTTGCTCACCCGACGGATTCTCAGAGTAGTTTATACCAGCCCAGGTCCACGCTCTGTCGGATTTCATCATCGGCAGCATCTCGAGATCATTGAATAACATCATGTTCAAAACAAGTTTGTGAACCTGCAAAAAAGCATCACTTAAATATTCTCTATAGTCAATGACTTTTTGCTTTTACGGATTTAAGATTCAAGGTTCGGTATCAGAATTATCAGTTTCCACAAGATTCTGCTATAGCTAAAACAAATGTATTACATTTCTCCGTCATTTACATCAAAACTGAGATTTAAAATATGAAATTTTTAATAATGAATATTTATATATTTCGGTAGGCAGTAGAGCCACGCTGATGCTATTACTGGTGCATTTCAGCATGAATGGGTCGGCTCGCCCGGGGTACTACCACCCACGTCAAGTAACAGTGCTTCCATTATTGCGTTTCGTTCAGTTACGAGAGCGCCAGAAGCCCACCTTCTCTCCCGCCTCCTCCTCCCTCTCCCCCAAATACAGGCTGGCAACGCACTTGCGACTCCTCTGGTGTGCTAGTATCTATGGACGGCTGTGATCACTTACCATCAAGTGACCCGCCTATTCGATTGCCTCCTATAATATAAAAAAATATATTTTCATATTCATATTTTATAAATAGTTAGTTACCTGTTCTCTGCGTAAAAGCAGTCTGTAAGTGTTTCGCTCTGGGTGATATAGTATCTTGATTTCTCCTACACCACGTTCTTTCCATTCTCGAGTCTTATCATCATAACGATACAGTTTGCAGCGTTCACCAAATAACTTTTGCTATAAAATAATGTAAGAATTAACAATGAGAGTACACATACAACACACAAGCATATACACACACACATGCACATATACAAGAAGTAAATAAGCTTTTATTGTTACTAAATTAAACTTTAAAAACAGAAACTACTGCAGACATAGATAAGACTAGCAAATCGAGATGACCATTGTCTTTAATTTTTTACCGGTTTCTATTTGATTATAATCCATTCCTAATAGTTATTCAACATAAACATGATTATTTCAAGGGATCTGTTATAAAGGTCACAAATAAGTATAATTACACCCATGCGTTGGCGGGGCAAACAACTAGTTTTCTATATAAATCGCTATATTTAGTTAGGATAGGAACCTGAATATTCTTTAGCTATGCCTGTAATTTGTCCAAATAAACATAATAGCAACACAATGTATTTTCAGTGTTCACATGTATACCTACTAAATGTACACAATTACACCGAAATCAACAAATTCCATAACCTCACTTTTTGCAGTGTTCACTTCATTTAAAATGCTAAGTGTTATCACACTGCCCGATTGGCAGAGTACTTTAGGAAACGGGCAGATCGGGTCTTGACGATCGTTCTAAATTGAATCACATTCTACCTAAACTCCAGTTACACCTCTCTAAATTAAATAAAGGATCCTTAGAAAACAGGTTGTGTAAAAACCGTTTCAAAAAATTTTCATCAAAATATACGTACAATTGTATGATATATTCTGTAAAGATTTACATACTCTCTATTTAATAATGATACTAATCCAGATTTACCAATTACCCGATCATTGTAAAAATGCAAATCTTTTGTTTGAATAATCGGTATCCTTACTGATTAGTATTCGTATATTAATCTGATGATTATCATAAGATTTTCAATAGAAATTGGGTTAGAAGTAACTTATAAATAACTATGTTATCCTTTTAAATAGATTTCACTTTACACTTACTTCTTCCTCTTCACCAGTTGTAACAACAATTTTTTCAGGCAATGCCACTACCGGCTCATAATGTGGGTCATATTCTTCATCCCCACCGGTAGTATCACTGACGTCACTGACGTTTTTCGATTTATTTAACTTTTGTGGTGTCGTAAATAATTGTTGTCCAGTGCCCTCCCATTGGAAATCGGGTTTTTCTAAATTAGACACTTATATTTAGTCAACAAGTTATTTATTATTCATACAATGTATGTATAATAATAGGCAGAGACAAGACAGTTAAGTACATTATCCTGTTCTGTTCCTCAAGACTTTTTTGTTTTTATTTAGTAGATATTAACAAGCTTACGTGTTATAAAAAAATTAGAAATACTTCATTCTGTTTCTTTAATTGAAATATGAAAAATTAATGAATTCTTGTAGAATTTCGACCACCCTACTAACACTGGTACTATTCCATTTACAGGGTCCTACTTACTTACTATATAATCCCTACCGCAACTATGAGTACTTACAGGTTTGATGCCACATATGACTGATTTTTATATGATGAAATTCAGTTCTGTGTCAGGGTGTTAAAATAATTATTCCTATTCCTTCCTCCCTTCTTACTATTTAACTGATTATCCTTAGAATACTATTGTGTGTGAGAGATAATATCTCATAGAATCCTATGAGAATGAGTTTGAACTATTCAACCGACCATCATGAAAAACACGAAAGTAAAAAAGTTATATTTCATCTAGAGAAAAGTGCCATTCTCGAGGTAGGGGTCAGATCTACATTAATGGAAGTGCAGCTGCGACCAAAAACAGATATATATATATGTAACCATTTTCTATAAACGACTTGAAATACTCGATCTAAGTTATTCAAATAATTTTGCCAATAGAATTGTAGACAATCAACAAGTCTTGTCAAAGATTCAGTTACATGCTCCTATAAGTACTTTAAAAAATACCATACTTTTGTGCCCCGGGTACTGGCTACCAAATGAATTCCCTAAATGATAGCGTTGATTTATTTGACACAAATGTATTTTTTCTAAGACAGTTTAAACAAAGCCTTTTCTGTAATTAGTTTTATTTTTAATCCTTTTTATGTTGTCTTTAAGGTTTACTTTTTTTTCGCGAAAGCATGTAAGTGACCTTATTCGTTGATCATTATGATTTAAAAAAATTTAGATTGAATTCATAATAGAAAATGAAACAGTATCATCCGAATGCATCATTTTAAAACATACTTAATTATTTATAACTAGCAAAATCCCGCGTCATTGGTAACGTGAAAACTTCCTATGCTCCCAATAAACTATATGTTTTCTGAATTAAAAGTGAGCTCTTTTTTGTTGTTTTATTTTCATTGTAATTTTACCGTTACTGTATACAGCCTATAGGAAAGCATAACAATGTATATATAGTTTTATCCTTCTTGGAATTCAGTTCAACATTAATAAGAGTACTACTTTCAAATTAATTTAATAGTTCTAAAATGGCGCGGTAGATTACCGATAATCAATAAAATACTCGTAAAGCAATTAATAAAGGATTAACATTGGAACAATAGTAGAATGAAAATTTCACTGAGCTAAACCATATTAACTGAGTTTATTTGTAAATAATAAAACATTAACAATCCATAAGCTATTTCAATAAATGATAAAGTAATGTTTTACTATCCTAATCACACACAATTAATAAAAACTCTTTAAACAAAAAGCCAATAATAAAATCGTAGGATCAGAATAAATATTATAGAACACAGTACAAGAAACATGTAAAAACCATTCTATATATATGCAATGGACTGATATTATAAACATAATAACATCTTCAAATTTATTTTTAAAAGCTATTAATGTTGTTAATTTAACAATACTTACTTTCAAATGTTGCTTTGTCAATACTTGAAGACAGGTTTGCGAATGATATGTTACTATCAAAGTGTAATACAGGTTTCTCCTTAACCTCATCCACATCTTTTGGATTGTTTGAATTTTCTACATCAGATTTGAAAGCGCCAGGCTCAATATTCTGGAAACGTTCTTGGTTGAAAGCATTCCCAAATATAGATTTATCGGCTCCAAATAGAGAATTTTGGGAGTTAAGCACAAATTGTCCAGAGGTTAATTTATTGTCATTTTCGGAAGCAGTAGTTGGACCAAATAATCTTCCTTGAGAAATTTGACTAGATATATTATTCCTTCCAAAGATAGACTTGACTTCCTCATTCTGATTCTCCAACTTTTGGGTTGCTGAAGTATCAAATATTGACCTGTTGGTAGAAGTTCCCATACTAGTGTTCCCAAAAAATGAGTTAATATCACCAAAAACAGGGTTTTTCGGAGTTGGTTTAGTATCTGCAGTCTCTTTAGTAACAGGATTATTGATAGTACTTAATTTTGATGGTGCTAAAACTGAAGATTTTAAAGTTATTGAGTATTTTGTATCTCCACCAGCAAATATAGAGGGTGATTCACTTTGTGTTTCTTCATTAAATGTTCCAAAACTACTAGATTTCTGATTACTATTATTATTTTCTTTGTTAGTAACATCATTACCCTGAGTGAAAGTATTAACACTGGTGAGCTTTGTTGATGCCGGTATGGCAGATTTTGTAACAATATTACTAGAATCTAAGTAGGTGCGGAATATTGATGTGTCCCCAGTCTTGACATAATCGGATGGAGTGTCAAATGAGGAAACCGTGGCACCTTTGACGGATGACACTGACGATTCAGGTGTAGACAAAGTAGCGAAAGTTGCATCTTCTGTTGTTATTGATTTTGCAACTGTAGCTGGAGAATTATTTTTAGATTCATCATCACAGCCTCGACAACCCTGACAGGGCTCTTTATTTTTGTAAGTGAAAAAGTTTTCGGGTAGCATAAGTTCTTTTGCTTTCTCTTTTTCTTCATTTGTAGCGTTTATTTCACTCACAAAAATAACGTCTTCGTTAATTTCGGTTGTAGTATCAGTTTTCAGGTTACTATTGACAATTTTAGTTTCATTATCGCACTTTCCTTCTCTTACTTTGTCAATACTATCTTTAAATAGCAATGTCATCTCTGGGTTATTAAATCTTAAACAGAATTGCTGTAAATTAGTTTCGCCTTCACTAAAGTCATTAGCTGCGAATAACCATGTTCGGTCATCTCTAGGCGTGTAAGTTATTTCAGGCGTCAATATATGATTTAAACAGACTTTCTGATTTTGTTCATTTTGCATAAACACTCTAGAAAGACATAAAAAATAAAGAAAACATTAAAACCAATAATCGAAAATTATAATTCAACCCTATTCCTTGGGACGACTTGGGAAACTCTAAAATAATTAAAGTTAAAACTGTGTCAAGAAAAGAGCGCTATACAAACATGCTGAGTACAAAACGCGATGGTTAAAGTAACAAATGGTTTATAACACTCTGGTCTACTTTTTCAAATAGTTCTACATGTTTTATTTTTTACAAGTGTTTAGATCAAAACAAAATTCTGTCTGTAATTGTAACAGATAACCTATATTATAGTATATAAGATTCTCAAGTGTCAAGTCACAGTGAAAACAAATACTTAAATTATGACCATCTTTATCTAACAATTTTGTTCCTAAATCTTTCGAAATTGTGTGACTGCATCCATCACATTTATTGGTGTTGTAAATAAAATTTGAGTTTGATCATAAATAAATAGGAATTATATTAACTTACCTGACATTTTTAGAATCATTGTGTTTTAAAATTTTGACAATACCAACTCCACGTTTTTTCCATTCACCATCAACAAATCGGAACAATTTTGCCATTTGGCAATAAAGAGTTTTCTCATTTTCTTCAATAGACTCATCTAATATCTAAAAATAGTAACATTATTGAAATATTTCATCAATTTAGCGAAATTTAAAGCACTATATAAATGAACTGCAACATAAATATAAAGGGCAATCTCCAGAAGAAGATCAAGTAATTGAAAGATTATTTCTGTCACTTGTCAATTTTCAATCATCATCGTCGTTTAGACGCCTTGTGGTTTAAAATCGGCTGGTCCTTATTCAGTTAGCAATAACGACAATTTAAAATTATTTATATAATCAATCGAAAGGACATTATATTTCAACTTGACAAATAAAGCATCATTACAAATCCTGACAAAACCATACTTTTAGTTCGGCTAATTCATTAATAATATTTATATTCATTAATAGTGGCATCAAGGCACTCAGCACATGTATTTGGATAATTTAACGAAGTTTAACATAGGAAACCTAAGTAAAAATGTAATTATTATTAATGTATTATTATAACGAATAATAATATAATAATTAAACTTACTTTATTTACCACAGAAGTCATCGAAATGTAAGTATCACCCTCATTCGCACATCCATTGCTATCACTGTTATCACTTGATGCTTCTGAAGCTTTCTCATATTCTGTTATATCTTTCACTGAAGTTTTAGATTTGACTACAAAAGCAAAATTCCCTTTATCTTCATTCCCATGTTGATTAACCGCAATATTTGTTTGAGGCGTTGGAAGTAAGGTCGTTTTTATTGATACATCCGTTTTAGAAGCATCACTGCTTTTTTTAACATTAAAGTTTATGGGACCTACATTCTCTAAATTATTTTTAGACTGGGAATTTATTTGATCCTCCATGACCTCGGATGGTTTTATATTTTCAGAAATTTTCTTTGGGATCCCAAAATTAAATTTATGTGTTCCAGTGCCATCAAATATAGATGTTGATGAAGTCTCTGTGTGCTTTTGTTGGTTTAAAGCAACTGGCGAATAACCAAAATTAAACTGAACTGGTGTAACATTTGTATCCAATATTGATTTGTTATCTTTCTTCAAACTAGGATCTTTTGGACTGTTACATGCACTGCAGTTTTCTAAGTTACTTTCATTTCTAACGAAACAACAACTGCATTCCCAAGATCCTTGTTTTGGTTTAAACTTATCTCCCCAAGTTGAAATGGCAGGTAATGAAACCTCTTTCTGAGGTTCAACTGAGTTTACAGTTTGATTAGGAATTCCAAAATTAAATTTAGGAATACTCTCTACAATAGGTTTGTTCGTTGAATTTCCAGATGTTGCATCTTTAGCATTACTGCAAGCACTGCAAATTGTTACATTTGGGTCATTACGTATAAGGCAATTCTGACATTCCCAGCTACCAGATTTAGGTTTAAAGCTATCTCCCCAACCTATCGTAGTCTTTGTATTCATAGATTGAATATTTTGTTTTGCAGCATTTTGTTCTTCCTTAGCTGCTTTAGATTCATCTTTCATTTTGGATTGTGCAGATTTAATAGCATCTATAAAATCATTACAAATTTGCACAGTTTTAAATCTCAGACAAAATGTTTCTGCTACTAATTCACCTTCTGAGAAATCTTTAGCACACCATGTTACAGCTTTATCAATGTTAGGCATTTTTTGAAATATCATTTCCTTAGTTACAGCATGATTACAACATACCTTCATAATCTGTTCACGTCTCATCAATAACCGAACTTTGTTTATATTATCCTTATGTACAAGTAATTTTATATTACCAAGACCTCTCTCTTTCCATTCTTTAGTAGTGGAAACAAATCTTAATAGTTTGGCTCTGTGCTCAAATAAAATGATTTCATCTTCTTCACCAGTCTTATGATCTATCAAAGCTGGTAATGGTATTATCGGTTTGAAATCGACACTCGGTTCATATTCTTCCACTGTATCTGACACATTTAACTTGCTAGATACTCCTTTTTCTAGTGTACTTGAAGAACTTGACATATTTGTAGACGGTACACTAAATAAGTTACTAAATGAATTATCACTTGTCTTAAGGGATAATCCACCAAATATGTTACTTTTATTAGAAATTTGTTCTGAAGGTTTAGTAATAGTTTCATTATTATTTGGTAGAGGTTTGAATGTAGGTGTACTACTAAATGTAAAACCTCCAACTACAGCTTTACCCGAAGCAGTAGAAATAAATCTTTCAGCTTTTTCTTTACCAAAAGACACGCTGTTATAAATCTGATTTGTGTCCGTCTTCGTATTATTATTGGTTACAGGAGTAATTATATCAGTTGAAAAAACGGAGGCCTCTTGTCGTGCCTGTTCAAAAGTATTGTAGAACTGCAGCGCAATATCGGCAGTTTTAAATCGAATACAAAACTTTTCTAATACAACATTTTCATCAGCAAAATCATGAGCAACCCAAAAGTAAGCCTTTGTTTCATTTATCATGGGTTTTATTTCCATTTCTGAGGAAATAATATGGTTTGCACATACTTTGAGAATTTGTTCTCGCCTCATAAGTACTCTTACTTTACCAGTTATTTTATGCTTCAGCAGTTTCATTTCACCAAGTCCCCTTTCTTTCCATTGTTTATCAACAAAACGGAACAGTTTCGCTCTAGCACAGAATACCACCATTTCATCTTCTTCACCAGTCTTAACTATCACTTCAGCTGGCAATGGTACAATAGGTTTAAAATCAGGGCATGGGTCATAATTTTCCACAGATGTGTTACTTTTTTCAGATAATGTCCTTGATTTATTAATACTAGTATTGGGCGAAGACTGAGTGCAAACTCCATCCACAACTGATTTCGATCTGTCAGGTATTTTGATTAATGCAGAGTTGCTAATGTTTGCTGCAATACTAGATTCAGCCGGTTTAAAGCTTGTTTGTACTGACGATACATTCCAACTAAGCGTTGAACTACTTGGTGTGGAAGTACTCGTTTTATTTGCATGAAATGGAAAGTTAAAAACTGGTGGTGCTACAACTTTAGTCTCATTTATAGATGGCATAGGAATTTGATAATTATGTGGACTTTCTTTAATATGTTTAGAAGGAATTGTCACGCTTAGAACAGGTGCTGGAGTAATAGTACAACTTGGTAATGGATCTGAAGACGTAATAACCACATTAAAAGGTAAAGATCGAGAAACTTCTTTGTCTTTTGTTACAGCTTTAGATGTAATCACAGAAGTAGAAGACGGTACTGATACCACAGGTGTTGTCGGTACTGCTGTAACAGTTTGTACTGTTGACATATTGGGAACTATCGGTACAACCGGAATAGCAGTCGCCGTCGTCGCATTTGAAGGAACAAGGTGCGCCACATCAAAATAAATTTGATCAGGTGTAGGATATACATTAGGATAATTTACTTGAGTTCTTGTAGGATCAAATATGGTTGTTGCCCCTGGTGCAGTGGTGGCTTGTGAAAATTGAGCAAAAGGATTACAAAAATTGTGTAATGTTTGTCCATAAAATTGGTATGGATTAGATGGAACAGGAAAAGGTGGTACAAGTCGTTGATTGAAAGGAGGGATTACTTGTGATGGAGCAAAAGGTAGTTGTGATGAAAATGTAGAAGTGGTTTCATTTGTCCTGTAATCATCATCTAAATTATACAACTCACTTTCATCTATTGTTTGTTCTGGTGCAGATTTTTTTAATTTATTTACCTCTTTTTTAAGTTCTGCAATTTGTTTCTTTATTTCTCCAACATCTTTACATTCATTCCTACATTCGTCAATTTGATCCTTTACTTGATCTATTGATATTTTTAGAAGCTTAAATTGATCAGTAGTGTTCTGTGTATTATTATTTATAGTGCTCATAATTTGATTTCCTAGTTTGGAATATTCATCATACCAAGTTTTTGTATTATCCACAAGTTCTTTAATAACAGTATCTTTTTTATGTAAACTTTTTATTTCACTTTCGATTTTTGTAAACCAATGTTGATCCACATGAGGGCTCTCAAGAATTTGTGTATCTATTGCACTCTGATAGCTGGTAACATTTGCATGCGATGATGCCTTCGGTGTTGAACTAACATTCCGAAAAATACGATGATTAGATTTCATTGGTATATAATCAGTAGATATATTATCATCAGAAGTATATTTATAATCACCATCATTAAACACAGTAATATATAAGTCCGGATCTACTTTATTGATATAACTTTCAATCTCTTCAATTAATTCATGAATTTCTGTATATAAATGATGAGTTTTACTTGCTTCTATTTCTTTTAACCGGTCTAGTGCTTTATAAGCATAATTTTTAGCTTTAGATAATAAAGTTGCATGTTTCGACATTTTTTGAGGTGTATCATCTTTTGTAAAATTATTTTCTTCTAGTGCTAATTTTTTATAAGTTTGACTAATGTAGAAGAAAGCCTGTGGTGACTTTAAGTTAGCTAGTATTTCCAAAACTTTATCATATTCACTATCATTAAAATAGCGACTAGCGACATATAATTTACTTTCATCAATCAAAGCACTTATATCTTTTGAACTGAGTTCTTTATGAGTATAATCAAATAATCTTTTATCAGGAATCTTTACAACCATTTTACTTTTAAGTTTATCTAGAATCGGTATTGCTGATGAATAGTATAAAGTAGCCCTCATTTCCAAGTGATTTTTTTCATCTATATTTGATACCCCTTTAGATCTTTCGCTAAATATGCGTCCAAGAACACATAGGAGCTCTGCATCAAGTCCATGATTGTCAATACATCGAACAATCTCAATACCTCGCGTTAAAGTGGCACGAATGTCTGTTAATTCTGTACCTAATCCATTTTGAGTAAATTTGTAAGCACAGTCCCACCACTTTAACTGTGGCAATGGGCATAATGTATCAGTTATATTGGCAGGAAGAATTATTGGTTTGTCATTGTCAAGTAAAGATGAGGCTGTAGTATTTTGTTGTTTACATGTTAAGGCTGCACAGTAAAGAAAAGCTTGAATGTCTAATTTATTTAAAGTTTCAGGACCACAAGCAGTCGCAGTAGGTGTCAGCATCTCAAATAAGGTGCATTTAAAATCTGCAAAATTTTTGTAGTTTAATAATGTCCACACAAAATGATGAAGAGAACTCCCAAACTCTCTTTGAGCTTCACAGTCATATGCTTCAATTTCTGCTTTTCTGGGTAATCTGAGCACTGGTCCATTGTTCGCATGTGACACGAAATGTGATGTTTTGATTTTTGTTAAATGGGTTCTACTTGGAAATATTTTTTCATATAATTTATCCCTCCAGTGAGTTCCTGAACAACATTGTGATATTTGGTCAAGAATGGATTGACTTTTATCCTGAACATTTGTCAGCAAGTAATGACCAGATTGTGAACATCGGTAAGATCCTTCAGAATACCAACGAGTTACTGCATTAACTTGCTTTTCCGGAGCATGCCTAAGCCAATGCACTTTTGGATCTTGGGGAGTGGTGTGCCAAGCAATTAACATTAATGGAGCTGCTAATTTTACTGCATCTCTCCAATTGATTTGACATTTCTTAGCTTTCTTTAACAAAAGTGTTGCTGCATGAAAGGCAAACTGACCTCGGTGATGTTGCAACAAAACTGCATGAAACTCTGCAAAACCAGGATAAGGACCTGCTTTTGCTACGGCTTCTATAGACTGATCATAATCATGAAGAAGTTCATTTGATTCAATTAAACCTTTGGACAAACTTCCTGGTGCTTCTGTCAAACTCAGCATACAAATTCTTTCCCTGACAGTTAAGAGAAATAATTGATAAAGCCAATCATTAGCATTGTGAATGTTAGTTTTGAAAAGTTCTACTACGTTTTCGTACCAGACATAACTATTCACAAAAGTATTATTAATAAATTCTACATTGCAACAATGTTCAAATGCTTCTCGAAATTTGTTAACATGCATATAATGTTTTAATAGACGAATATGTAGTAGTACATCCTTAGGTGTTATTGCCACTTCTGCTATTAGTAAATTCACTAATGCCTCAGGATCCGGATTTAAAATTGTAACAAGTCTTTCCTTTAAACGAAAAGTAACTGGGTGTCTTGGAAATGTTGCTTCTGCTTTTTCACACCAATACTTAGCTTGGCTTGGGTCAAGAGTGACACCTTCATCAGCAAGAAGTTCACAAACTGAAATTATAATATATTTATTTTATCCAACTTGATTTTAATATTGACTATATTGTTTTATTTTGTGCGTTGTAAAAAGTTTATGAATACTGCTTAAGGACACACACTCAAAAAGGCCAATTTTTACAGATTTTCAAAACAAATTATAAGAAAAATACTGAACTTTTGTACACATAATGGTTAACTACAGATACATTGAATCTGTAAGGATAAAATAATTTATAATTCTTGAATTCAATTTAAAAATATCAATTCCCCATAACCCCTCGCACAATGCAACCTGATGTTTCTTTGGATATCAGTAAATTTACAATTTTCTTAATAAACAAAAATACCTGCTAATAATATAGAGACCATGATTTCAAAGTAGAATTTACCATATCTAAGAATATAACTTTTTTAGTTTTAGTTTTTAACAGAATTTCACAATTTAGAAAACAATGACAGTAATGAATTTTTTATAGAGATCTTGGGTACACTGTTGACATAAAGTGCTAAAAATCACCATCGATCCAATGGGTTCTAAAAAAGTTACCCAAGGTCAATGTTTAAAATTTACTTTTTTTTAAACTAAGTTTTATCAAAAATATAGCCTAGACAAAAATTGTAGATCATAAATCACAAGAGTTGTATTTGTTGCATTGTATTGTTTACTTGCTGTTTCAATTATGAGTGTATATTCTCAGAATTGTATAGTTTAAACATATAAGAGACACAAATAGGCATTTTACCTATATTAAATGCCTGACTATATAAACTACATATGTGGTATTCGTGTGCATATCATGTAGAATGTAGCTTCTTCAATTTTTAAAATGGCAATATCTTAGGTATGAGTGGTTCTTAGGAAAAAAAAGTATAAAGACCATATTTGTAGATAATTTTATGATCTGCAATTTTTGTCTGGGATATTGATGATAAAACAATTTTGACCTTTCACCTTTTTTAGCACCCATGGGATTAATGGTGTCTTTTGGCACTTCATTATATATACTAAATCCAAGTTCTCTACCACATTTGTCTGTTTGTACACAGTAAACTCAAAAACTACTGAATTCATGCTGGTTTCACCAGTAGATAAAGTTATTCAAAAGGAAGGGAAGATAATAATTCATTAAGGGATAATTTTTCATTATTAGGGCGGGACTACGTCCACCGGGCCCACTAGTTATTAATAAATATGATAATAATAACAAAATATTATAACATTTTTTATATTTTCCATGATTATCTGTCATCACTGTGTACATGAGCTGTCCATATTAGTAGTATGACTCTACTCTAAACCTGAAATGCATAACCTTGAGTATGCATCCTTAATGATACTCCCACAAAAGTATTTTTTTCTATTAATAACCAACAAAACATGGATGTCTTTTTAGGTAAAGTCTAATACTCTAGCAGTTGCAACTGTCTGTCAACTGTCTAAACTATTCATGACCAAGAAAGACATTTAATACGTTCAATCCGATATACACGTATTCATTTGTGAATCATGCAATTTCGATTGTATGGTTCACAAATGTATATATGTATGAATAGCTTAGAATAGTTAGCTAGGACAGACGCGTCTTTTTGGGTAACAGCCCAAGCCGAGGTGTGCGTGCACCCTTGTGTATGTTACCCAAAACAAAAATCGTCTGAGTGCCTTAAGCGCTCGCCTTAGTAGTCCGGTGAAGCTGTAAAGACCTTGCCAGGTCAATAGCATAGTCAGTTCGAAAAAAAAAAAAAAACATTTAATATTATGTGGGTACTATAACCCATTTTTTTATCTAGAGAGTGCTACTATATTGAAATTATATAAAGGCTCTGTGTTCCTGTGTCTTAATATAGTAGTAGCCAATAACATCATTGTGCTACTGGTTAAAAGTACTTATGGTAAGAATAAATATATAATTAGAGCATATAAGCAACTTAACAGACTTGACAAGTTTTTATTTTATTTCATACAACTATTTCCTCATTTAAGTATTAATTAACATCACCATTCTTTCATTAAATTTCTACTCTTTCAAAGTACTGTTATCTGATTATGACTTCTTTCTTGAACAATTTACTTCTATTTATGAAAACCTGTGAATGTCCCTCAATCTAACCTACTCTTTGTTCTATAATATTAATTTAGCTTTAAGTGACTCCTAACAATTGGAAAATAAATAAATAAACACTACTGGATTGCTAATACGAAATAGTGGTGTATGAAACAGCCATTCTGCTCATACACAAATTACTTACTGATACCAATGTGTATGTAAATTACAAAGTTCTTTAGTGTATCTAAAACTGCAGTAGCTTTTTAATTAAAATAAATTTCATCCAAGTATGCTCAGTTTACAAAAAAAAAATTGATATCTTAGAAATAACTAATTTGTTTTGAAAAATATTTCATTAACACATAAACTTACATGACATTTACATATAACAAGCCCTATTAATAATTTATTTCACTCTCAAAGTTGTTCCAATCTTCTAAAAATAACATAAATATAATCAATCATATGTAAAATGATATCAATTTGAATGTTTCTTTGATATGTACTAGATTTATCTTTGACTGGCATCTGCCTGCAACAGCGTCCACATGGAATAGTTACTTTGGGCTAACACTAAAATGCAGTGGAAGCGCTCAAAAGAAAAAAAACGATTTTGAAACATTCTTCATTGGTGCACCGCTCATATTGGTCTTAGTGCGATGATACATAACTTTCCTTGATAAATGAGCTATCTAACACTGAAAGAATTTTTCAAATCTGACCAGTAGATCCAGATATTACCCCCTAAAACCTCACAAACTTTACTTCTTTATAATATTAATGTCTTTGATAAAACTATTTTTAACTTGCATATTGAATATAACTCATATGAGAGATGTCACATATTGTAAAATATATTTCTTTTTTATCATAATATTTTTTTTAGTTTATAATAAAGCAACACAAAACCCTAACGAATCAAGTAAAAAATATGAAAAATGAACATATAGTTTAAACCACACTATACTCATGGCATAAATCACGTACTAAGCAAATATATAAGTAGGTATTTTTAATAAGTGGGTAGCATTGTAATTTAGCCTCTCTTAAAGTATATTAAATCAACATAAAACTAAAGATATAACTTACTGTCTAGTACTACGCTTGTTTGGGTTGGGTCTACGTCCAATGATGTCTTATATTTTTCTAACGCTTTTTCTTTTTGTCCCAATTTCTGAAGAGCTTGGCCGAGTAACTTATAAGCCGCGGCATTATTGTCCTTCTGAGTGATATATTGTTCAACGTATTTTTGGCAATTAGCAAAATCACCCACATCGAAATACAAACGTGCTATAGAATACGCTCGCGTTTTAAACTGAAAAATAACCAATTTTATAAACCTAACGTAACGACATTCATCGACTCATAAAATGCTCAACTCACCTCTTTTACTGACAGTTTAGATAATAAATTTTCAACATGTTTATCAACGTCCTTTTTATTTCTATACATTTTCACAATTAATCACTATAATTATTTACTAAACGCCACCTTTGATTACTTTGTACTAGAACAATCGCGTGGAGCAAAGAACCAACATGATATGTCGTTAGTAGCAATGTTTCCAGACTATGGTAACATATTTACCCGACTGGGTACAGAAAAAGTACAAAAATTGCATGATTTTATTATTCATATCTGTTTATAATATTTTAAGTTTACCTTAAAATTGTACAGAATCAATAAATGAAAAGTTAATTTTCCTTTTTATTGCCAATATTAGCTGTGATAATAAGGAAGACGATAACACAGTTAAATATATTTCTAATTACATTAGTACCAGATCTCATAGCCTCGTTCATTATTCTCACATTGCATCGATTTCTTTTTATGTATTATGTCCATTTTTCTTTTCTAGACAGCTTTGAGTTTTATTACACAGTCCAATTATTCTATTACTCTTAGTTTTTATTAGGTCTTTGTTTCTAGTTTCATTTGCAATAATCCTATTTTTCATCCATATTTTTCTGTTTATGTTTCGCCGTTTCGTTGAACAAATATATTTAATAAGTTAGTCTGAACGGTGATTTATAGGTTAATATATTGTAGTTGAAAACAAATTTATTATTTCTTTCTTTTCAACCTTCAATAGGTAGCAAGGTGAAAACTTTACAATATATACCTCTTAAAAATTAACAAATATTATATCTCTTAATTAAAAAAAAATACATTCCCCCTATATTCAATGAAAAAGAACCAATCCCAACAAAATAACATATATAATAACAAAATTAATTTACCACTCTATTCTTTTAAACTAAGGCTTCAGAAAAAAAAAATTACTTATTATTATGATGACTCCCCTAAGAAATCCTCATCAACATTTTTTATTCTATGATGAAGCTTTCCATTATACGAGGTACGTAAAAAAGTGCGAGATTATAAATTATAGCAACACTAATCAGAAAACATTACAAAAAAAAAATCAATTTTTCAATATCGTTATTTTGGCGGGTATATGCGAAGTGATTCTTCTGTTTTGCGTCTCGAATTATGCCTGTTTCAGTTATCTTACTCAAAGCTATCTACAAAATAGAAGCTGAATATTAATGTAAATATTCGTGATTTTATTATTTTTTGTCCTAACATGAAAATTCTAAAGAATGGTCGCCATTTTTGTATAGCGCAATAGGAGTTACTCCAAAATAAAAGTAATTCCCTATTTAAATCATTAAATTAGGTTCCATATAAATCCAATCCCAGTCTTGCAGTTATGATGTGTAGTTTATATTATTTAAATATAAAATTGGTGCAAATCGTGCCAATAGTAAATAGTTTGTAGACATTGCTTAGCAGTTGTGTATCTATAGTATAAAATTTATACTATAGATACTATAAATGTAAATTAAATCTGGTCACACTACAAAAAAATGTATAGTCTGCATAGATAAGACACTATATCAAAGAGTATATTAAGCATTATAGGAACACTATATACTTTCTATATTAGTATAATATCTATGCTATATACTGAGAATAGTCCGCGTCAAACTTTGTACCGGTCTGAAATTAGTTTTTAATTCGACTTTGCGCATAGTATAGACAAAATATTATTACGTTTTTAATCAATTTTGATTCAAGTAAATATTCGCTCATTAGGTACTTACGCATTAACACCATCGCACAAGCCCACCCCTGCCACGGCCGGCTCGCGTTACCTTTTTTCGCAAGTCTAACCTAACCTAACAAAATCGAGGTGAAACTGTTTTGTTTCAACTTACAAATCATCAAGTTGCTAATATAAAAAACGCAGTAACCCGAACCAAGACGGGAAAATTGAGAAAAATAAATCGATTAGGTTAGGTTACACTTGTGGAACAAAGAGAGACGCAGTGGTATTAATACTTAAGTACCGCCTATTACAATCTATCTATACTCTATATATACATATAATAACAATATAAGTATACCGTGTCTGTACATTTTCGATTTATGTGAAAAAATAAAATTTACAGGTGTCTAGGAATCTATATCTATACATATAATAAGAAAGTAAATCTAACATGTCTAACAATATAACACTTTTTGACTTTCGTGAAAAAAACTGCCTAGGAATAAGTAATAGAATACATTTCAATCATTTTTGAAAATGTCTGTTTGCCTGTCTGTCTATTTGTATGAACACGCATCACTGCTAAAGTACAGGGTTAAATAATAAAATCATAAAGCATATCTTCGGGAGTAACTTAGTCTTTGTTTCATTAAAATCAGTCCACTCTATCAAAAGTTATTGTAATGTGAATGACGGCTCGAGGTAAATACGAGAGAAGAATAGTAATATTATAAAGCTGGAGGGTTTATTTGTTTAGTTGGTTGATAGAGGAAGGCTATGGCATATATAGACATTACGCTAAGACTAATAGGAGCGGCCCACAAATTAAGATTATTTCAAAATTGGGGCTTTTTTCCTTTTGAGATCTTCCGCTGTGTGTTAACGTTAGCCCAATGTAACTATTCCTCGTGGACAAAGTCGTGGGCAGAATCTAGTAAATAATAAGCATGTGAACGACCACGTTACTACTATCAAAAGATTTTGTATGTGAAATAAATATACGACTTTTATTGTATCATCTTGTAAACGCTTTGACAGCTAATTTACGTAAACCTCTTTATTTGAATCGAGCAGACATGTACATACATACGAGATTACATATATATAGAATACTAGCTGTAACCGCAGCTCCGCACGCTATTTATAATTATAATGTTCAATTGTAAAAAATGAATGAGCCGACGTCTTGATATTAACTTTAACCTCAACATTTAAGTAATGGCGTCTCGTAGATACGAATTCTGCGGCTTGAAATCTTGCATAAATCTAAATCAAGATATAAATTTAATACCTGTCTAAGCAGTTTTTATATTCGGCAATTTAAATAGTGCTCAACATTCAATACAATATTCTTATATATTACTATGCTTAATGAGTTATCTAGACGAAAGCGCGGTAAATAAAACAAAATGACTGTAAAAATGATCAAGAAAACAATATAATTCAAATTACATACATAGGTACCGATTTATAAATTACAATTATATTTACAGTCCAGTACAATACACGTCTTACGCGCATGTTTACAGTGAACAACATATTTTTGCTAAATTTCATACGGACGAAGTCGCGGGTAACATGTAGTGTAAAATATAATAACCTTAATTACTTCCTATAAGGTCAGATATCTGCCAGTGAAAGTCTAATCGTTTTGGAGATAGCACTGTGGGCGAAGCCGCGGTTAACAGCTTATCTAAATTAAAACTAAATTTCTGTTTATTATGTCCGCTATCTGCCAGTGAAAGTCCCGTAAAAATCGGTCCAACCGTTTTGGAAATAACATTGCAGATGAAGCCGCGGTTAACAGATAGTCTAATTTAGAGTAGCCTAAGTAACCCGCTGTAATTTCAACTATCTGCCAATGAAATTCCCGTCAATATCGATCCTGCTGTTTTGGAGATTATCTCTGTCAAACAGACAGACCGACAAAAAAATTAAAAATGCATTTTTGTTATCAGTAGCGTGTTTTTCTTTCATACCCAATCAGTAAATAAATGTTATATTGATATTACATACAGACACTTCATTTTTATTATATGTATAGATTTGCAAACGATAAAAGACAAAAATGAACAGACCAAAAAAATAACTATTAGGGTTAGGATTGATATTCATTGACAATGAATAAATATCGATGTTTAGCTGCAAAACATCTGACTGGGACATCGGACCGGAGTTATGAGATCTCTCATCTCAGAGGTAAGTTTCAGGATAATTAAACTTGATTGACTAAAGTTTATACAGTTTTGTTAAAACTCTGAAGACCTGAGAAAAAATAAGAAGCCGCTGGCGATACTACTCGTGTTGCTCGTAAAATATAGTGATATTGTAGTATCAATTTGACGCCTAAATGAACTATGTTGAATATCTTTAATGTTGTCTGTCACCAGCTTATGTGCCGATGAAATTAATAAAAAATGATGGATATATCAGATGAGTTTGACATATCGAAGCCAAATATCTATATTATGTGAACATCGATATATATTAACACCTCTAAGTACAATTTTTTGTCTGTGGGGAAGAGTGGTCAAGGTAAAAACAGTTCAACTTTTTGTTGATTATTTGAAGAAATTGCAACTACTATGTGTTTATACTATGTAATACTGTGAAATTTAATGCACTCTTTAAAAAGTGTTATGTGTTAATTAATTATAACTTGCTCGAATAAGTATTTACGCCAAAATGAGTGACTCCGAGTTTTTGTATGGGTCTTCGATGTCAATGGATTCAATGAAAGTAATTGCTGAAAGTGTTGGTATTGCTACTCTCGGTGATGATGCAGCAAAAGAACTTGCTGACGATGTGACATATCGATTAAAAGTTATCGTGCAAGATGCAATGAAATTTATGCATCATTCCAAAAGGCAGAAACTATCTATCAATGATATTGATCATGCATTGAAAATAAAAAACATTGAGGTTAGTATCATTTTATCTTTCCATCATTATATTCATATACTGTTTATATATATAGTGATTATTTACTGTAGGGTTTAAAACATAAATTTCAATTTTTTTAAAGTTATAGTTAACTCAATAACCCTCTTATTTTATTTCATTTTTCTATGAAACTATTCGGTTGTATAAATGAATGGAAGGAATCTTTAATAATGTTTAAAAATATAACTTGGTGCAGTACAATTGTATTTAAGCAATTGTTTAGATTCCAATGAACCCTTTCGAGACTTCTGGTACACTGTAGGTAAATGTTTTACCAGACTAAATGCTTTTAATCAAGTTTAATTTGGTTCCCATCAATATCATGTAGTCCTATAGTGTCCTAGGAAAACATAAACAAAGTTTTGTGGCTATGCCAACTCCTACTACTAATGTAATTTTAATTTTATTGTAATATATCCAATTCTAATGTAAAAGATGTTTTTGCACTACAATATCATAAAATAGGCAAAAAAAAATTTTATATTCTCAAAATTTAAAAAAATGGTTATAAAGGTTTAATGTAAACATTTAGTGAATGGTATGAATTGGTAGAACCCTGGTCACATTTACAGTTCCATGTGTTTTACAGTGTGTATTTTAGGGATAATCTGATTAGAGTATTTTCATTTTGATTTCTGTGCATCTAAATTTAAAAATGTAGTAAATGCTGTTAATATTTATTTCAAAATTACTGATGACTACATCTTGTAAACCCTAAAAATTAGTTATTTAATTTAGCCTTCAAAATTACAATTAAAATTTCCCTTTCTATATTAGAGTATAAAAATATAAAAGTTTTATTTGCTAAACATTAAATTTAATTAAATTGTTATGTTCTGTAGTAAACATTCACATCTTATAATTTGGTTGAGTGTTTTATTATAAAAAAGATATACTATATTTTAAACTTCTTATTTTATTTGCTTTATTAAAAAAAATTCAGTTATTATAACATATGCCGAACCAGTCTTAAAATTAACAAGTGTTCTCATGCAGACATTGGAGATTACACATGAATAAACTTCTGAGGTCCTTCTTTTTGCAAATAGAGAAATCTACACTAATTGGTTGAATGTGCTAATCTCAGAAACTATTGGTACAATTTGAAAAATTCTTGCAGTGTTAGTTAGCTCATTTATCGATTAAGCCTATATATCATCATGCTAAGACCAATAGAATGTCTCAAAATAGGGTTTTTTCCTTTTGAAGGCTTCTGCTGTGTATTCACGTTAGCCCAGTCCTATACCGTCAGTAACTATCATATTGTATAGCAAAACCTAGTAATAAACAATAGCCAATGACATAAGATGGATTCTCAGTTAAATCGCCAGTTAACAATATGTTAATATGTATTAAATAGGTAGCTGTATTAACAATATTCTGTTTCCTTCTATCTCAAATGAGGCTTGTTAATGAGAAAAATCTATTTTATTTGAGCATTAATTTCATTTATTTCAGTGTCAATATGGTTTCATACAACCAGACTCATTACCATTTAGGTTTGCATCAGGTGGCGGCAGGGAGCTTCATTTCATTGAAGATAAAGAGATAGATTTATCAGAAATTTTGTCAGCACCACCTCCAAAGATCCCTTTAGATATTTCTGTAAGAGCTCACTGGTTAAGTGTAGATGGAGTGCAGCCAACTGTTCCTGAAAATCCACCTCCTTTATCTAAGGAAGCACAAAAGCTGGAATCTGTAGATCCTATCAGCAAACTGAGTAAGCCTGCTAATAAAGATGCTGCAGGTATGATAAAATTATTTTTTGTTAAATTAAATCTATTTAGTACATTTCATTTGACACTAAATTTAACCTTTAGTTGATTACAACTATGTATTAAATATTCCAAGGGTAAATTGAAAGTCAAAATGATAGTATGTTTGTTAGTAGTTGGAATGTTTAATATCTGAGTACATATTGATTTTGACAGATAGAGGGAAATGTGTACTTGCAATCTGAATAACTTAGCTTCCAAAGCCTTTAATAAGTTCAATTTTAGCTCATTGTTTATAGCTAGACAGGTAATTATATTAAATCAGATATTGTAAAATATTGTTTGGAAGTTCTAGTAAAGTAATCACTTTTTCATGGACAAAATTACTTTGTGTACCATTTTCTTTTAATGATTATAATGAATGCCATATTATTTTGAACTTTATGAGTATGATAATCCTAAAATAAAGAATTGTATAGCCATATTAAAATATATATATATGTATATATATGATGGACTCCCATGACTAGACTTCCTATTAATCAATTTTGATAATCCTAAAATAAAGAATTGTATAGCCATATTAAAAAATATATATATATGCTTGACTCCCATGACTTGACTTCCTATTCATCAATTCTTTGTATTATTTTTCTATGTGTATCTACAATATAAACAAATACACACTTTATATTTATCAAATTCAATAAAAACAACAAATAAAAGTATGTTAAGACAAATGGAATGCCATTGTAATTTATAAGAATCTTAACAGTTACATTATTATAATATTTTACAGTTAATTTACACATTATAATTTAATTGAGGAACATTAATTTTAGGAAAACCAATGTGTGGCAAAGCAGCTCGCCTGAAAGCTTCTGAGTCAGTACATGTTAAGCAACTTGCTACGCATGAGTTGAGTGTTGAACAACAATTGTACTACAAAGAAATCACTGAAGCTTGTGTTGGCAGTGATGAAGCCCGTCGTGCGGTAATGCTTAATCTCATCTAATCATCTCATTTATCGTTATATTCTGTTATTATTGTTAAACCCCAATAAGTAAAACTGGCTATTGAGAATACTAATTAATTTTGTTGTCTGTGTTATTGTTTGTTATTTTTAATGGTATTTATCTGTTGGTAAATTGTTAATTGTTTCATCCTATTGTTTCAATGGGCGTAAAGGACGGGCAGTGGTGTGTGGTAGCCCAATATTAAGACTACATTGTAAACTATTTCGGACTTAAAATTATTTACAAAAAATTAGATTTTATATGCACTATACAGACAGACTACAAATTCCCATTAAACAATATGTGCATTTACTGGTTCCTGGCCTATGTAATGAATATCTGCGACAGTCATAAAGTAAGGATGCCGTCTTTTTGCCGCCTCGACATTGCTTGATATTCTAACTTTCACTACAAAGGCGAGGATCCATCCAAAGCTGCAGTTAAGGATGTAATACGATACACGGCGACCTAATCTGGGTACCACTACTCTATGCACTTTATGTAGCATAGCAATATTACAGACCTTCAGAACCACATTCCATAAAAGGCTATGTACCACATCCATTTGTAGAAGTTTTAGCAAATGGAATTGCACCCCCATAATTAAGCAACAACAACAACAAGGCAACCCTAGCATCTATGAGATACAGAGCCACAATGCTTTATTAGTATCATCAGTTTTTCAGGACGAGGTTATGATAACTGATCCTAGACTGGATACTTATTACGATTTCTGTGACTTTAGTATCATAACGGAACTCACCACGCAACATTAAGTTGTAAACGCCGGTTACTGTGGATTTTACCGCACCTTAGTTCTTCCTAAGTGATGTGAACATCTGGTCTGGCCACAGGCAGAGTAGTTTATGCAGGTGTAGCTTCTCATTCGATTAAAATAGAAGGCTTTAATTTAGAACACTACTTTTTCCCGGAATGACTGCTGAAACCCTGCTTTACCTGGTCACCTTTGACGAATTTTATAACATTTTATGGCATAGCCAGCTAAAGGGAGTTACTTTGTCAATTCTGTATAATATTGCCTATGTTCTATTCTGAAGTTAGACTAGCCTAGCTATATGTTTTATTAAATTATATTGTAATACCCAGACGGAATTGTAGGCTATTTCTATTTATATATGTGTATATATTTGCAGGAAGCTCTACAATCACTAGCATGTGATCCCGGTTTACATGAAATGTTACCAAGGATGTGTACATTTATATCCGAAGGTGTGAAAGTGAATGTAGTGCAGAATAATCTAGCACTGCTTATATATTTAATGAGGATGGTGAAAGCTCTTCTTGATAATCAGTCATTATATTTGGAAAAATATGTGAGTATTGATATGACATTCTATCTCACAGAGAAATATGTATGTAAATCTCGTGTTCTTATTTAAATTTGTAAGTACTACAGCATAATCAAATAAATCTTGCGTAAAGTGTAATTGTGTCTCTTTTATTAGGATATTTAGAGAAAGCAATCGATTTACAACTTCTTAATATTTTTATTAACGAAAAAGTACATAGAATTAATAAACTTTTTAATCAATTTTTATCATAGTAACATATTTCAAGATCTAAATTTGTTACAATTTTTTATACAAGAAATTTGTTTGGTATAATGGCTTTGTTTTTATTTTAAAATACTATGAAGTATGTATAATGGTCTGTTAAACCTGTAGAAAAGTGGAAAGTATTTTTATAGTAGATCATTTTTATAGTAAAAAAAGCTATTTTGCTCGCGGCATCACTCCTGTTAATAAAGATGGTTTTTTGTTGTTTTTGTTAATGCTATTTTTTTAATATTGATTGTTGATGGTGTTTACTTGAGAGCAAAAAGTTATTTTCTAAATTTTTGGTAAATATAATCAAAGGTTTTTTTAATAGGTTACAGATACATATAAGAAGAGCCGTTTTCTTTTTTAATATTTGAATAGTAAATGAGGGATTTCATTTTGATATAGTTGCATGAACTCATACCATCAGTATCGACGTGTATCGTGTCCCGGCAACTGTGCCTGCGCCCGGAAATGGATAATCATTGGGCGCTCCGTGACTTCGCCGCTAGATTGATGACGCAGATATGTAAAACTTTCAATACATCCACGAACAATCTACAGACCAGAGTGACCAGGTACGTAGATAGTTAAATGTCATCCTAACTAATATTATAAATGGGAATATAATTTGTTTCTTTGTTACGTTGTCACGTCGTAACAACTCATCCGATCGTCGTGTAATTTTACGCACGTATTGTCAGGTGTACACCTGAAAGGAAAGGAAAGGATACTTAGGACTTTTCATACTAAAAATGATTTTTTCTTGAGGTATTGGCCAAACATACAATAAGGCAATGATATTATAATTAAAAAGCTGTAGATACGTTACTTACATTATATTGTGACAAGACAAATGGCACGATAAGGCACACATACGTAAAGTAATATTGTAACGCCACATGAATTAATATAATCGTATAATTTTCATAAGATATAATTGTAATATAATCAATAACTGAACATTTGTTTTGCGACTTCGGTGGTCCATCCAGTTTTTCTCCTATAGCTTTAAATGATATATCCTTACCAACCTGGTGTAGGTTGTGACCCACAAATGCCCTTGAATCTCAAGGGGAAGGTGTATAAAACTATTATAAGACCAATGTTATACGCATCTGAGTGATGGGCGACGAGAGAGACGGATGAGAGAAAACTACACGTGACGGAGATGCGAATGTTAAGGTGCATGTGTGGTGTAACAAGAATTGGTAAGATTAGGAATTAATATATCAGAGGAAGTTTGAAAATAGCACCAGTGACGGAGAAGTGAGGTGTAATAGGTTAGCATGGTATGGGCATGTCATGAGGAGATATGAAGACTATGTAACTAGAAAACCTTTGAGTATGATGGTCGATGGATATAAGAATAGAGGAAGACCGAAAAAGGTATGGGAGGATTATGTGAAAAATGATATGTGTGTAAAATATGTGAATACTGAGATAACATCTGATAGGAGAGAGTGGAAAAGGAAAACATGTTGTGCCGCCCCTACTTAGGTGGGATAAGGGTAAGAAGATGATGATGGTTATTTATGATTTCATGATATTATATACCGAGGCTTCTTTAACCGGAATATTAAAAATGTATATCCGATATATAATCCGTTCAGGTCCAGGAATCGTTCGGAATATGGAAGATTATATGCAGAGTCTTTACCAGATTTTTGGAAATAAAACAAAAAAATATATATTTAAAGTTAACATAAATGGCACACAATAAAAATAAATAACGTTTTTTTTTCTCGAATTGACTACGCTATTGACCTGGTAGGGTCTTCACAGCTTCACCGGACTACTAAGGTTGGAGCTTAAGGCACACAACCGATTTTGGTTTTAGGTAACATACACAAGGGTGCACGCGCACCTCGGCTTGGGCTGTTACCTGGAAAAAGACGCGTCTGTCGTAGCTAACTATTCTAAGCTATTCATACATATATACATTTGTGAACCATACAATCGAAATTGCATAAATAACGTATTATAAGTAAAATACTTTGATTAAAGAAGTAGGATTTCCGTTTGTTACGAGGTGACATCTTCAATGTACCGTAGTCATATGCAGCAGGTCACTATATCGAAGTGTTTGAATTGGCAGAAGTTCAGAGATTACCAAGGATATGTTTTATACCATAACTGTCCCTTAAAATAGGTTGTTCGCGAAAGCACTTCAGTGTCCGTCGCAGACGAACAGTGAGAGCGGTCCATCGATGGCGAGTATGAAGGAATCGGAAAAGACACCGATTGCATCACTTTATGGTGCTGTACAAGGATTAGCAGAGCTCGGTCCAGAAGTTGTTAAGGTAAACACTTATTTATTTATGTATTTGCCAAACATAATGCGACTCCGTGTATAGTAAATAATTATTATATGTAAATAAAATGAAGAGATTTGCGGTTGTGTGCACATCATGCAAAACTACCGTATATAGATTACGAATAGACAGGATTAAAGTTTTAAATAACTATAATTTTTATAAGCTCTACGTGTTCAGTGATATGCATTTTCTTACTTTGGAGATGTGGGAGAAACGGTGTTGTGCGCATGCGCAGGAGATGTAGACGGATAAATAACATTGTTTACGATGAAATTTTGCAATTAAGGTATATTTCTGATTTCAATATTTAGCACAACGGGAAACCTCTATTATTTTATTTAGATATAAGATTAGTATAATGTGCATGCATTATACACATAGACCATGCTGAAGAAATCGTCTAGATCAGTTGTGCATGCGGCTCCTGGTCGATGTACGTGCGGCCTGTCAGAATATAGCGAAAAATAAAAGCACTCGGAATTAATAAAACTAAATTAATGACTTCGTTAAATAATTTAACGAATTTTACGCATTTATTAAATTGGTTTAATTTATAGCGGTCCGCCTTTAACTCACAATCTATCAGAGTCCCATAGTTCGAAAAAGTCTGTGAATCCCTGCTCTATATGTTATAGTGATATTTTTTTATTTATTTTAACAACCAATATTCTAGTAGATTATTACTGTCATTATCGAGTAGGCAACGATATTACACGTTTCTTGCGATCATTCTCAATAAACTAACAAGATGGTGGCTGTCTTCTTAGAACTTTCTAGGGAGTTTTTGTGGCGAGTCAGAATCCATGCTCCGTGGTATTATTTCCCATCCTTTTCACTTGTGCATAATAGCCAAACTATATTACGTAAAACACCAACAAAATTACAAAATGTAGAGCCAAATAACACAATGTTATGAATAAAAATCGCTACATTAAATTTTATGATCTCTCTTCAAAAAAACCCTAGTGATAATCGTAATTTAGAAGAACTAAGGGAACACAGATACACACGGTTAGTATTTTTTTATACTATTTATTGATTATTGGTATAGGTGTTCATATTGCCACGTGTCCGTTGGTTGGGCGAGCGTCTGGAGGGTGCATTAAGTGGTCTGGGAGGAGCAGATCGAGTCGCCGCTGGAAATCTCAAGCATCAGCTGCTGAAGGTGCTCGCTCCCGTTGTGCGGCAACTTCGACAACCTCCCGACCATCCCGACGACTACAAGTACATATCAATCGTGTATACCAGGGGTGCTCAAACGGTTAATCACGACTTCTTTTTGGGTCAATCTCGAGAACAACTTGCCGATATAGAACTATTCACAAATTTTGACGTGATAAATCGATGAACGCTGGCTGGTCGACCGCTTTTTCTCCGGCTTACTTTACTAATCCGACTCCTACAAAAAAACTACATTTTTCGGGTTAATATTATAGCCTGTGACAATCACAAATAACGTGGTTTTCTATTGGTAAAATAATTTTCAAAATCGGTTTAGTAGATCCAGAGATTACCCTCTACAACGTCACAAACTCACAAACTTTACCTCTTTATAATATTAGTGTAGATAAACAACTAAAATTTATTTGATCCACAATTAGGTCAGAATAACCTCATCGCTTTTTTATCCTTTTTAGCGAGAATTGCTTACACCTACCTACCTGGACGACAATCCTGCATCACACATACTTCCAACCTTTCAGATCGATCGTGGTCTAACAATATTGAGGTGGATCTCTAGCAGTTCAAGTTTGAGAACCACTGGTTTATATTATTTAAGTTTTTTTTCTGGGAGTCACATTATTGTAAAAATTTTAGAAACAAGTGTTGGGAATTCAGTCACTTAATACTGCTTTCTCAATATATCGTTGATACTTTAATGTGTGTTCAATAAACTTTGATATACTAGATTATGTAAAAGCCTGACGCAATTTTAATACGGCAAGTAATCGCAAATTAGTCACCTCATATTTAAACCCTGTAAGAGAATGGTTACATCCTAAATTTCAATTTGATATTTAATTAATTTAATTTGGTATTTTAATCAACAATCTGTACATATAATAAGAATTTAAATCTAAACTGTCTGTACTTTATTGATTTTCGTAAACAAAAAAAGTTGCAAGTATCTATCTATACATATAATAAGAATGTAATTAAGTAATAAAATACATGATTGAATCATTTTTAGAAACGTCCGTCTGTCCGTCTATTTGTATCGCATATTACTGCTAAAGTACTGGATTTAAAACCACATTAAATTATAAAGTATATTTTCGTGAATAACTTAGTCTTTGTTTCATTAAAATCGGTCCACTCTATTAAAAGTTATTGTAATTTTAATGAGGACGCGGTGTAAGTACGAGCGATACGAGTACTAGATAAGTAAATAGACTTAATAAATACAGATGACGTAGTCCGGTGAAGCTGTTTAGACCTTACTAGGTCAATATCGTGATCAGTTCGAGAGAAAAAAAAATCATTCAGATGACTTTATTAATCGCTATTTTTTACATAAGGCTCGACGCAGACGAAGTTGCGGGGACGGCTAGTTAATAATATACGTGTTTGCAGGCGAGAGTACGGATACCTGGGTCCTAGTCTGCAGCAGGCGGTGAGCAAACTGCGTTCGTCTCCGTCGGGCAGCGCGGGGAGCGGCGGCGCGGTCGCCGTCGTCACGTGCACACCGCCGCTCCTCCCCACCGCACATCCACCTTCACCCTCCCCCTCACAACCCACACACCTCGCGAAAACCGTCGGTGAGTACACTATACTTCAACTAGTGTAAAAATTGCATACTGATTCTTTATGGTCTTTACCAAAAGCGGACACACATTCTCAAAAACTGAGAGCTACAACGGTTTTTCTATGTCAAAGGGCAGCAAAGAGGCAAATTTGTTATTGTTATTACATTACCAGACGCATCACTGTTATACTACCGACCTTGAAGAACGCGATCCAATGAAGAGCCCCATGTCATGACACTGCACACATATTCTAAAAAACTGAGAACTAAAAAGTTTCAGTAGGTTTTTTTATGCCAACGAACAGTAAAGAGGCAAACGGCCCAATTGATGGTAAATTGTTATTGTTGACCACGAAGAGTTCTACGACGCATCGGTAGTAGTCGTTGGCATGCTAGCATACATGCTTCTGGACTGTTGAACATATATTGTCTTTTCCTAAAACACAACAATATAAAAGAAACTCGTTGACACGGATTTATCGCCATGTACATTACTAGATATACGTAATCACCACCTAAATGTGCAACTGTAGTAGCTATTCGTAGTCCGGTGAAGCTGTTAAGACCTTGCTTGGTCAATAGCGTAGTCAGTTCGAAGAAAAAAAAAATTAGCAGCGATTATATCCGGTGTATCCTGGTAATTCATGACCTAACTACGAACACTTAAAATACAGTTTTTTTTACTGTATCATATTCTAGTGTTCAATGACAACTAATGTCAGATACGGATGTGTGTGTGATATTGCATATTAGGAAAAGATTAATTTAAAAAATTGGAATTAATTTAATCACTGTTATCAACAATTTTACCAGCCAGAAGGTGAAAATGTCCTGTTATAGAGTATAGTAAGCCAATTCTACTCTGTATATGTTCTCTAAGCCCATTTGGAATATGGCATGGCATGTTTATTACAGTTATCTTTGAGGCTTCTTTTCCATTGATCCCATAAATATTCAAATTGGTTAAGGACTTGACTCATTGCAGACAACAACAATATTGTGATATCGGCTACCTACTCGACAATGATAGAAAGAATTTCAACGATTGGTTGCCAGTAAAAAAAATGTGGTGTCGTGTCGCATTTTTGTATAGACCAACATAAGACTACCTGCATTATTCGATACCATGATGATTTGTATTTTTTTATGAAGATAAAATACGTGGTTCTGGTAATTATGTTATTTTTATATTTCGTAATAATATTATTTGTAGATACACTGGGTTCACGGAACATAGTACTCGCATCGCCCGCACCTCACTCGCCGGCTCCCTCGACGCCGCCTCCTCAGAAGTTCGTGATAGTGGCATCTCAGCAAAAACCACAGCAAGTACATATCCGATCATTCATCTCATTGTTACGTTAACTCATTTAGTGTCAAAGACTCACAAGTGACCTCTTTTAAAATAGTTGTTGTTTTACTTAATAGAATTGTGAGCCGTCGCAGAACGCCTAACAGATGTGAAACATCGAAATTATGTTGTACAAGTAACATCCATAAAAGGATAGTTTACGATAGAAAATAAATACAACGTTATGACAAATAAAATTAAGAAATTTTTCAAGAAGTACATAACTGTTTATCTAATAAACATCTATATTTATTAAATACAAAAGTTCATAATCATATAGCATGGCGACGCAAAACGTGGCGACGCGTTGCCACATCAGCATTCGATCCGACCCGCCGCTATAGATATTTCACATTAAAATATAATGTATATTTGAATTAACAAAACTTCTTAGTATATGTTTTTTAAATGGTTGTATATGTTTTGATATGTCTTTTTTTTACTTCTTTTGATATCTTCCTAAATGCCTAGTTGTGAAGACCCACATCTTGTGTTCACTAGTAAAATGCTGCTTTTATTTACGTAACCAAAACTTTCGTACGATAGAATGTGTGGAGAAGAGTGCACATTTTAAGCGATATGCATATGTCTAATATAAAATTTTATTTTTGAAATGTAAAACTGAATTTATAATAGTTATTTTTGCTTTGGACGTTCCATTTTTTGCTGGTTTTTCTCGGTGACAAGAATGATTTCAAAAGCTCTGATAGTTTCGACTTTTATTAGTAAACTCCTACTTAATTAAAATACTTTTGTTATAACTGATTCGTCAGAATTTGATTGTATATGAAGAGTTAGTAGTAATTTTACTTTCTCTCAAAGGTTCAATCGGCGAGCGGCTCGGGACATATCGTAGTTCACGGCTCACAGCCGACAATTGTACGGAGTCAAAACGTACAGGTAAATGTATTTATTTTAATTGATAAGTCTTGAATATAGTTAGCATGGTAAAGTTATGTGGATTGTGATTAAAGATTAGTAGAATAAAGATATTTAAAAAAATGTGGTGTAAACTGTATACAGCGAAATTTGACACTAAAACATAAACTAATATATAGCGTTATGAAGATTTTTCTTAAATATAGACTTAAATAACGATACAATTTTACGAATAAGGCATTCAAATTGTTCATAATGATTTTTAAATTGTACTTCTACAGTATAAACTATGTATTCATTTCTAAAGTATAAAAATGATAACCTACAATCTGTAATATTTGTCTAATGTTTTTGGTTCGTTTTGTCTGTAATTCTATTGCATTTTCCAATATTAGTTACAATGACATATCGTTTCGCTATTGACAGTGGCAATTTTGCTATATAGATTTTATCAACCCATCAGTAGTAATATAAAAACCAAGCACGTGGCCATGTGCATCCAAAAGGGTAGAAGAGGTCTTACTTTATTTTCGTCCCGCTGATACCTACATTTTTGTTCTACGCATCTATATTAAAAGTCGTCAAAACATTGGCCAGGGCTGTACTTTTTTATTGTATCATTTGCCAGCGTTTCATGACAACTGAAGTCAGGAATGAATGTGTGAGCCATTAGAACATAGCAAACTGTAGTGCATTTGTCTGACCACATTACGAATACTTACGATTAATGATTGCATGTAATTCAATTTCCGTATTAACTCGTTGGTGATATATAAAATATTGTGATAATTTATAAAAATAGACATGAACGTTATATTTTGAAATAAAAAAAGCATGCATCTTTGCAGTTTGCTAATCTTGAACGCTTAGTTAGTATGACAATGTGGAGTAGTTTTAACTGATTTCACAACAGATATTCAGTATTTCCTTGGTGTTAACACGATAACGTTTTTTTTAAAAGTAGCATTTTTTCTGGTTATTAATGCAGTAATTTTTATACATATGAAAAGATTTTAGTTTATTAAAATAGTACATAGTGTTAAAAAAATACACCATTTCTATATAAGTATATAATCATTGTGTTTGATATGATTGTTTGAAGAAGTCGGTTCAAGATTATTTGATTCAATTAAGTAAGCATTATAATTGATACAATGATAATATACATACAAGGCGATAGTCGAGAAAAAACTATTTTTATATTTTTTACAAGTACAATTTTGGTCCAGCGGACAGAAAGAATGTTATATCGGTGATAGTCATATGAGTGTAAACATAATTTGAAAAATATTTAAAATTTTCTAGATAATCAATATTGTTTTCTATTATCCTATTCAATTAAATGATTGGTCAATACATACATATACATACCGTATATGATGCATGGTTGATACAAATAAAGAAAAATTTGATTAAATGTAGTGGTAAGGTCGCCAAAATTTTCTCTTTTACTAAAAAAAAATAAATACATAGTAACTTTTAATGTTACGATAGCATCAATCTAACACAAAAGTAACGCACTTTTTCTGTAAAACTTGCTCCATGGAATTCGTAAGACAAAAGCAAAATTTATGGTATATATGTAAACAACATATAGTCTGTAATATTTCGTAATATAATCACTTATAATTGGAGTTAATTATCTTATATAGAATGTGGTTTTAACGTTAGATTCAAATAAAAAAAGAAATGTTAATTTTAACACTTTATGGCTAATGAAGGAAGCTGTATTTTTATCTAAAGTGGGGAATTTAAAGTAGCATTCGGTTTTATATTTTTATTAAATAAACTTGTTAAGTACAATTTATGATAAAGCTAGCGAAATAATCACTTCGCAGATTCCAATCATCAGAAGAATTGTCGTAACGTTTCTTTCTCTTGATTTTGACATTATATTATTTTCCCTATGCAAAAATGATAATTTTGACCGCCTTACCCGTAGTTGATATAGTTTTCATTTTTGGCAACCAAACTTACTAGTAGATTAGTACTGTCATTGTCGAGTGGGCATATTACAAGGTTCTTGCGACCTTATTTCCCATACACTTTAACAACATACCGTATTACGGTAAAACACCATCAACAAACAAAATATAGAGCCAAATAACACAACATCTTCTATATTATAAAGAGGTAAAGTTTATGACGTTGTAGGGGGTAATCTCAGAAACTACGAGTCCGATTAGAAAAATTCTTTAAGTGTTATATAGCTCATTTATCGAGGAAGGTTATAGGCTATATATCATCACGCTAAGGCCAATAGGAGCGTAGCAACAATGAAGAAATTTTCAAAATCGGGTAATTTTTCCTCTTGAGAGCTTCCGCTGCGTGTTAATGTTAGCCCGAGGTAACTATTCCACGCGAAAGAAGTCGCGGGCAGAGGCTAGTTAGGAATAAAACATAAAAACCTCCGCATGACATTCCAAGATCCCGTCAAAAACTTCCAGTTGATATAGTTGTAAATAGATGGACGAGTTTTTGCGGGATCCTAGTTTGTCATATAGTGGATTTTATATTTTATTCTTAATTTTACAATAGTAGTGGCGTTTTTTTTTTTTCGAACTGACTACGCTATTGACCCAGCAAGGTCTTAACAGCTTCACCGGACTACTAAGGCGAGCGCTTAAGGCACTCAGCCGATTTTATTTTGACAACTAGCTCAAGGGTGCGCGGCACACCTCGGCTTTGGCTGTTGCCTGATACATACAATTCGCGACCTATCTGAGCTAACCTAAGCTAAGCGAACTATTCATACATATATGAGTTGTTGAAACATATATGTGTACCAAGCATACATACCTCAACAACCCTTATATATATTTCGTATCGTATAATATTCTAAACTATTTCAGTTTGATAAGGGAAAAAAGATAAAACCTTTCCACTAGTAGTGGCGTTTTACGTAATATATCTCGGTAATTGTGCACAAGTGAAGTGGATGGGAAATAATATCACACAGCATGAATTCTGAGATACCACAAAAATGTCATGAAAAGTTCTAACAAGGGAGCCACCATCTTGTTAGAACATTGAAATGAACGCAAGAAACTTGTATTATTATTACGGATTCGGCAATGACAGTAATAACGTGGATGATTAATTGTTAAAAATGAAATGAAAAAAAAAAGTAGATGTGGATGTGGTAGTAAGACATGGTGTGCGTAGTCGGTGGTGGTGACGAGCGGTCCGGCGGGAGGAGCGGCGGGGGGCGGTGTGGGGGC